>OY776681.1:38075510-38453820 GCA_963675555.1 Leptura quadrifasciata | reverse complement strand
AGTCCACGAACATTCTGATAATAGAACGACATAAAATAAGAGTTCTTAGCCATTGCTTTATCAATGTTTATCAATGTTTTTGTGGATAGCGCATGGTCGGAACTTAAAGGAGCTGATTGCTACCGAATACCTAAAATATTATTCCTGAACTTTGTAAGATTTTGTTGGAGGACGAAGCAATTTTTATTCCATGCTGCATGATTAGTATTAATTACTGAGTCTTTATTAGCCTTATTGAAGGTTAGGCAGTTGATACAACAAAGATCTTGTGATTTACACTCTAAGATGTTATGTTTTTGTGAACAACGCGGACAGATCACATGCTGGAGGGCACATTTATTTGACAGATGGTAAAAACCATTACATTTAAGACAGCGTCTCATTTCAATAGCATCAAAAATATTACAATAGTCATAGCCAACTAATAATTTACCCTGCCCCAATATATTACCATATGTAGTCTTATCTACTTGAAGGATAGCCTGAAATTTATTGTTGCTTTTTTTTTAAATGTGACACAGATATAACCTTACACTCACTGTTAGACACAATAACATTTTTATTCTGTGACATTAGAAGATTATGGACAGTTTCAGCATCTAATTCTTCCGTGACTTCATGCACACGCGGGTGTAGAGTCGCCAACTCCTCAACAACATACTTATCAGAGAGTCTTTCAGCAGCTAATTCTTTGAATTTTTGTGAGTTGCTGTGATATTACTGACTCACAAAAATTCAAAGAATTAGCTGCTGAAAGACTCTCTGATAAGTATGTTGTTGAGGAGTTGGCGACTCTACACCCGCGTGTGCATGAAGTCACGGAAGAATTAGATGCTGAAACTGTCCATAATCTTCTAATGTCACAGAATAAAAATGTTATTGTGTCTAACAGTGAGTGTAAGGTTATATCTGTGTCACATTTAAAAAAAAAGCAACAATAAATTTCAGGCTATCCTTCAAGTAGATAAGACTACATATGGTAATATATTGGGGCAGGGTAAATTATTAGTTGGCTATGACTATTGTAATATTTTTGATGCTATTGAAATGAGACGCTGTCTTAAATGTAATGGTTTTTACCATCTGTCAAATAAATGTGCCCTCCAGCATGTGATCTGTCCGCGTTGTTCACAAAAACATAACATCTTAGAGTGTAAATCACAAGATCTTTGTTGTATCAACTGCCTAACCTTCAATAAGGCTAATAAAGACTCAGTAATTAATACTAATCATGCAGCATGGAATAAAAATTGCTTCGTCCTCCAACAAAATCTTACAAAGTTCAGGAATAATATTTTAGGTATTCGGTAGCAATCAGCTCCTTTAAGTTCCGACCATGCGCTATCCACAAAAACATTGATAAACATTGATAAAGCAATGGCTAAGAACTCTTATTTTATGTCGTTCTATTATCAGAATGTTCGTGGACTAGGGACAAAAAAGAATGAGTTATTTACTAATTCACCCTTTGACCAGTATGACTGTATTGCTCTCCCCGAGACATGGGCTCATGCGGGATTGTCAAATTCCGAACTTTTGGATATAAATGTATATGATGTATTTCGCGCTGATAGGGATTTTCAAGCTTGTAATAAAACGCGAGGAGGTGAAGTATTACTGGCACTTAAAATTAAATACAACACTTATTTACTTGACGTTCGTTCCCTATGTCCAGGTTTTAATAATCTCAAGGGCATCGATATACTGGGCGTAAGAATTAAAAATATGTAATCACTATTTTCTTATTTTTGTTTTATATATTCCCACTGACGCTACCTGTGATGATTATGAGTGTTTATTTGATAATATTGAATCACTATATGACCTGTACGGATCCGACATTCTCATTATCGGCGACTTTAACATCCCTGAATATTTCTCAAAAACTCCCAGACTAAAATATAATTCCATGCTGCATTTTATGAACTTTTTTAATCTAAAACAACAAAATAATGTACTCAACGCTAATAACAGACTATTAGATCTCATTTTAAGTAATATGTCTTGTAACCTCCTCCGCGTCCCCCGGGTGGCGGATAGGGGAATGCCCTCACCGGCTCTGCCGGCAGGTAGGAGGGAAATAAAATACCTCCCGCGGACCAACAGGATAGCACAGAGGGGAAAACCTCTTATATAAATAGTCGCGAACTGATATAACTATGACGGACAAGGAAATTGATAAATCGTTTACGGTGCAGACGTTGGATACCTCAGTACCGGCACGGGGCGAGGGTGCTGCGAGTCGTCATCCAATGACTGCCAGATAACTCCAGTGGTTTACTAGGCTGGGGTGTCGGTTACACCTAATGGCAGATTTGAAACAAGTGCAGGAGGCAGTGTAAAAGAAATCGATCTCATATGGGATGACGTTCTTAATAAGACGATTAGCAGCAAGCGTGATCAGCATAGCCGGCTCAATCTCGTGAGCAGGCTTGAAAGATGTAGTTCTCTCAGTGAAGGCTTAAACAAGAGAAAGTTAATGGAGGTATCCTTTGAGGCGGGAGACAGCGGGGCGGTCAAGAAAATTGAGTGCCCTGTTGCCTTCAGCATCACTGAATCAATATAAATGCTTTTGAAGCATATTAATGACCTAGAGTGGAAAATCGATAGTAATACGAAGTGTGAGATAAAGGAGATAGCGCTAAGACTGCGCAAGTAGGCCAACGTCCTAGATGGCACATCCGTAAAGGAGTGGTTCACCAGCCATCGGATTGTGTCCAATATGGTGCCCAAGCATGATACTGATACCCAAACTAGCGGGACACCTAAAGAAACACGAGAAGTCGGCATACAAACCATGGCGTGAAGTGCAGCAGGACAACTTAACACCTTAACGGGAATCACCAGTTATGAACAATGGGTCAGCGCGGCACAGCAATCATGGGACAATTCTTTGTTCCAGAACACCGAGATAAAGGTCGGAAACCTCATCGATACTAATGAGTTCGTCCCCAAAGTGGTGCTGGTGGAACCTGGTGACCGCAACATGGAGAGAAGTATACAGAAAATGTATAAGGACAGATGCCCCGACCTCGGTACTATTACTGAGGCGTTCGAGGTGATTGAACTAACCACCAGGCTGTGGTCGAGGCTTGCACAAGGAGAAGCCGGGAGCACGAGAATTATAAGAATCGCGCTGGACGGTAAGGAGGAGGATATTTGGGATAACCTTCACAAAGTCAAGGCCGAAACCGGCGAGTACAAATGGGTGGCCATCCACCATCTGAGATTTGTCAGTACTGAACGCCTTAAAAAGATGGCAGAGGCTGTATTCCACGCCACAGACACCCGGGTGGTGATATATACAAACCAGCAACCCCGCAAAGCCCTCACTAAGCAGGAGAAGAAAAGGGAGTACAATACCTTTGCGCTGATTGCCGAGCAGAGCGGCACAACGTACAAGACCCTTTTGGGTAAAGCAAAGGGTCTACTCAAGGATAGTGAGTACACTAAGGCCATACGAGGGCTTAGCTGTACCAAGGATGGCAAGCTGCTTATTACGACTGAGAAAGATAAAGTAGCCTTGGAAGGAATAAATAAGATCTTGACCGAAGGCAACGAAATCAAAACTAGGGTAGTAGGGGCGGAGGAGAATCTGGAGACTTTGCATATCCGAGGATTGGACGCCGACACCGTCGAGGCAGAGGTCATGGAGGCAATCCAATGTAAATTGGGAAACCTTGGATGGGAAGACCGTTAGACTCAGCGAGCCACGCGAAAACGCCAGGGCTCCTGCAGGATAAGGAATTTCGGGTAGGACTGGTTAACTGTACGATCGAAAAACGTCTTAGAATCAAGAGGTGCTTTAAATGCTGGTCATCGGAACATGTAGCAGCTGAGTGCGATGGTCCGGATAGATCAAAGTCCTGCTTCAAATGCGGCGGTGAGGGACATAACGCAAAGGATTGCACAAATGAGGAATCCTGCCCGGTCTGTAACAAGGCCGGCCATAAAGCTGGAAGTGGCAAATGTGACAATTTTAGGAGAGCTCTGGCTAAGGCCCGCAAGGCTAAACCTGGGTGTCCTCTAAGTGTGGTGACAAGGACCATGTGGAGGGTAGCTGCAATCATTTTGATGGCGGTCAGAGAAAAAGTGTAGAAGATGGCGGCAGGTGAGGATGGCGCGGGCGATCCTCCCGAAAATTTCTTTAAATGTTGTAAAAACAAGAAGGCTAATCAAATCAGTGTCTGTGTAAAATGTGGAGCAATGTTTCAAAATAGCTGCTCCACAAGAAAAAGTTACACAAGAGTTGATGAAACTAGAGTTATTTGTTGTTTAAAGACCATAACCTATAACTCAAAACATGTGACTAACCTCACTTCCCTAGAAATGGAAAATTACTTACTGAGCGAAATTATACAGCAGATATAAGACAAAAATGGGATATATTTACAGGCAAATAAAAAACTAGAAGAAGAAAAAAGTGAATTGATAGCTAAATTAAAAGAAGCAGAATCGAAAAATAATCTACCAGAAATGAATGGTAATGCAAATGCAGTAAAGCACAAACCAGAACGAGTTCTCGTGGTTAAACCACACAAAGACCAAGCAAGGGAACAAACCAAAAGTGAAATCAAACAAAAAGTAAACCCAGCAGAAATTGGAATTAACATATCAAAGTTCAGACAAGTGTCGAACGGAGCAGTAGTTATAGGCTGTGAAAACATAACTGAGAGAGGCTTGTTACAAAATAAGTTAATAACAATTACACTATAGAAGCCCCTGGATTAAAAAACCGAAAATAAAAGTGGTGAATATTAGTGCGGAGGATATAGAGGAAAATGACGAAGACACAATAAAAAAAAAATAGTAAAGCACAACAGTGTAAACGAAGGTGAAGAATTTCATATGAAAATAATGAAAAAAATTGAAAATAAATTTAAAAAAGTTACTCTCATTATAGAAACTGATTCTCTAATCCACAAAAATTTAATAACAAGTGAACGATTATGCATAGGCTGGTCAAGAGGCAGGGTGTTTGATCACATCAGTCTTCTACGTTGCTATAAATGTCAAAGTTATAACCATTTCGCCAAAGACTGTAGATCAGAATTAAGCTGCTCAAATTGCTCAGGAAGCCATACTTACAAAGACTGTGATTCTAGAACTCTAAAATGCATAAATTGTACAAAAGCAAATAGCAAATTCAACCTGGGTATCGATGTAGGTCACACAGCTGTGGGTAAAAACTGTCCATTTTATAAGAGAATGTTAAATAATAAATAAAAAAATATCGACTATCAGACACCAACACTATAGCAATTATGAAAAAACAAAAGCTGCAAAATAAAGAGGGTGTACATAAGCTCAAAGTTGCGCACATAAATATTAGATCCATCAGAAATAAAGTATGTCGGGTCAAAAAACTAATTGAAAAAGAAAACTACGATATACTAGCTGTTAGTGAGACATGGCTCACCAATGAAGATTTGAACAACACGCTGAAGATAGGAGGCTACAGCTTAGCTAGAATTGACAGAACACATAGCAGAGGAGGTGGGCTACTCATATACTCTAAGTCAACACTAAAAGGCAAAATCTTAAATGAAATAACTGGAATTGAAGAAGGAATCGGGCAGCTGTGGATTCATTGTATACACAAAGGAAGAGCAATGGCAACTGGGGTGATATACAGACCAAGCATGCAAACATCGTTGGAGAAGGTAGAAAATAGTCTTGCAGAGATATCGACAGCATTTGATTACATAATATGCATGGGGGATCTAAACAATAACAAGCTGCAAACAAACACGAACACAGAACAACTAATCTCAATGTTAGACATATTTGACTTGAAACAAATCATAACACACCCTACTCGAATAACAGCAGATACCGAGTCATTCATTGATATATTATGTGTAAATAAAAAAGTGGAATGTAATCGAATCTGGAACCAAAGATGCATCACACACTTATCTGACCATGACATATAATATGCTTTTCTGGAATTTGACCAAGAGGAGATAACTGAACAAAAATTCTGCAGAAATTATAAGAATATCGAAATGGATAAATTCGCTGAAGATGCCAAAAATATGAATTGGGGACGTGTATACCAACTAGAAAATACTGATGACAAAGTAAATTGGCTAAACTCCTGTATCTTATCCCTAATTGACTTTCATGCACCTCTAATACCAAAAAGCAAAACAAAAAAAGACGAAGGCACCCTGGATGACGTACAACCTAAAATGGATACTAAGAGACCGAGACAATGCTCATCGAAAGTATAAAAGAACAATGACAGAAGTAGATAGGCAATATTACTGCCAAATCAGAAACTACACTAACAGAGCCGTCAACGTCGAAAAGAAAAAGTATTATGAACATACGATTGAACAGAACATGAAATTCTAAAGCATTTTGGAATAAAATGAGACAATGGGGTTTCGTTAGCAACAATAAAAGTAACGGCATAGCAACCGGTGAAAATTTCAATGCTAATGTAATAAATGATCATTTCATAAACTGCACCAGATACATCTCTTGTGAAGAAATGCTATATAACTATTACTATCTATGGTATCACAATACATATGATAAAGATATGCTTACAATACTGCAACAATGAACTTAGTCACATTATAAATTACTCCCTGGAAAAAAAAGTTATTCCACCATTAAAAAAAGAAAATTCTACAGAACTTAAAGACTTAAGACCAATTAGTATCCTTCCACCTGGATCAAAAGTTCTGGAAAGAGTAGTTCATGAACAATTGACAGACTATTTAGAAACACACAATATATTTCTCAAAGCCCATTCAGGTTTCCGTAAACACCACAGCACAACAACGGCACTACTGAAAATACATGATGATATCATAACAGCAACTGACAATAACATGATCACAGTGCTCGTACTATTAAACATGTCAAAAGCATTTGACAGTGTAAGTCATGAGCTATTACTGTCTAAGCTATACTACTATGGAGTTAGAGGAATAATGTGGGAATGGTTCAGAAGCTACCTAACAGAGCGTAAGCAAACTGTTCAGCTTAGCGAGAAAGACACATATATTTTCAAAACAGTGTACTATTAAATCGGGGGCACCACAAGGATCTATACTTGAGCCCTTACTTTTCAACTTCTTCATTATAGATCTTGAGCAGAAAATTGAATCTTGCTGTATTCATTATTATGCAGATGATTTACAACTCATGTTAAGTTTTAACGTGAGTAAATGCCATGAAGCTTTCCAAAAAATTAGTAATGATCTAAACAACACTTTGCAGTGGACACTTGAAAATGGATTGCAGTTAAATATTAATAAGGCAGATGCAATTCTTTTTGGTAGTGAAAAAAACAGAAACGAGTTACGCAACAATGGTCTCAAACTGATGATGAATAACAATGAGATAAAGTTCAGCGATTATGTTAGGAATCTCGGCCTTATTATGGATGACAAATTAAATTTCACTAAACAAGTGTCAAGTATGTGTCGCTCAGCATATTTAAGTTTAAGAGGTCTGTACCACTTGAAAGTCAACTTACCAAAGGATGCCAAAATCAAACTAAGCGATTCACTAGTACTGTCAAAATTAAATTATTGCGACTCCGTGTATGGTCCCTCCCTCAAAGTAGGAAACACACACAGGATACAGAATGTTCAAAACGCCTGTATATGGTATGCGCAAGATGTTCCCTACAGAGAACACATAAGTCTATATATCAAGCAAGTGGGATGGCTGAACATGAAACAAAGACAGTGGTTACATCTATGCTGTATGGTGCATAATGTGATTGTCTCAAAAAAAACCAGAATACTTATTAAACAAAATCGAGAAACGCGAAGATGTGCACTCAGTAGCAACTAGAAATCGAGACATTACACTAACAGTGCCAGCACATCACACTGAGAATTTCAAGAAGAATTTCACATACCAAGCAACCAAGATATATAACCAACTACCCAACTACCATCCGATCTAAAAATACTGAGTCCAAACAACTTTAAAGCAAAAATAATTCAACTCTTAAAATCGGAACAACTTACCATTAATTATTAGCCGCTGTACTTTGTTCTGTTCTTATTTATTTATATATATATATATATTTTTTCTGTATATGCATTATATGTATTTTTTAACTTATCCGACCCTTCTGTATAGACATTACATGTTTTTAATTTGTGATGATATATTAAGTATTTTGTAAAGATGTATGATCGTACAAAGGTCAGGTTTTACACCAATTCAACAAATTATCACCTGGCCTATTCTAATTTTACAGAATAAACTGATTTATTATTATTATTATTATTATTATTATTATTATATCTTCAAATTAACCTTAACAGGAGCCGGGTAGCCCAGGATCTCCTGTATCAACATAGGGTGGAGTATAACGCTGACGTGCTACTCGTCAGCGAGCCGAACAAGAGGCACGTCACGACAAACAGTGCCTGGATTACTGATCCCTCACAAGATGCGGGCATCAGGGTGTATAATAAATCCGCTAGCAACCCTCGCTACGCAAATGGAATTGCTAGTTGTGTAATTGGCGATGTTACCGTATATTCCTGCTACAGTACCCCTAACTCAAAATCCCTACATGCATGTGACTTGTGCCAAAAAGGACTATGTAGTGAATGTTCATCATTATCATCTACCGAAGACCGATGTATGAATCTGACCAAAAGAAAACTGAAATTTTTCTGTTCAGAATGTGAACTTGAATATGAAAAGTGTCTGAAATTAAATAGAAAACTGATACTAGAAAACCAGAAGCTGCAAAACCAAAATTAAGAACTACCTATCAAAACTAAATTCTACAATAAAGTACTTAAGTAAAGATAATTATACTGAGCTAAGTAGAAAAATAGTTCAGTTGGAAGATACAAATAAAGATCTGCAGGATGAAATTAGAATAAATTTCATCAACATAGTAAAAGACCTCATTAAAAATGAAATGGGACAGCTAAAACAAGAGGTAACAGACCTTAAAGAAAGCAATATAGAATTGGTTAAGCTCTTTACGAATACCCCCCTAGGTGTTAACATAAAACCAGCCACACATTCAGCACTGTTCTAAAGGAAAACCATGACAAAAATAGACCAAATAAAATAGCTTTCTTGAAACTCCGTAGTTTGCGTAACCATCACGTCTATAAAAGTATTGAGGGCGTTGTCAAAATCCACACCTTGATCTAAAATTTTATTAGAAGTATTAAACGATTTAATTTCAGCTATTTCTTGTGCTTGTAATATGTAGCTGGCAAACGTTTCCATGTTTACTTTCATTGTTTTATAAAGTAACAGTATTTATTCTAGTACATTCAATATTTTATGTCTAATTTCGTTGAAAAATATAATATAGTCAAGTTTCTCATTATCACTGTGCACTCGGTAAGTTATAATTCTATATTTTTAAGCACTTCGGACAATTTCTATACCATCCGCCAACCGTACACATGAATTTGTTCTATGTTGCAGTGTTCTTTTATGAGACTTCATTTGGTTAGTTGTAGTTAGAATACATCTTTGCTTCTTTACTCAAGGAAATTGACGTTAAGAATGACCACACATTAACTCCTTTCACTATTTTATAGAAAAGGTATGCTACGTCACAAAATATCAAACCTCACCACATTTTATTGTATACGTATTGAACAAATATAGTTTTAGAGGTCAAGTTGCTTGGCAAGAAGGAAGCTTCGTCCTTGAAACCTATGCAAGCCAAGCCCAAGGTCACCGCAAGTGATCGTTCTGAGTAAGAGAAACACTCCGACCTTGAAGCCGAAACCCAACTGACACGGTCAAAGTCAAGGTCACGGAAACTGTTATGCCGGGCTAAGGGGACGCCGTAACCTTGAACACAACGACTACAGGTGTGCGGTCAAGGCCAAGGTGAAGTGGTGGGGGGAGACCGACCTACGGCTAACTTCCTCTACTAATAAAAAATCAATTCAACAAGTAACATCACGATACAAAGTTTTAGGATTAATATAGATTTATCCTTAGATTGGAACACATATATTACATTTATAAGCAAAAATTGTGCAAGTATTTGTTTTGAATTAAAACGATTGCACCACATCACCAATTTAGTGTTAAAATGTACTATTTTTGTAGTTTTGAATCACGAAATCGATACGGTATTATTTTTTGGGATTATTCAGTATCCGCGTATTTATTTTACAAAAAAAAAGCCATACGTTCCATGTTTGGAAAGAATCTTGCAGAATGGTATTTTCCCGAAATAAAATTTTAGCATAGCCTATTCTGTATATTTTAGAAGTACTAAAATTTTTAAAGAAAAATCTGGATAAATTTAATGCACAAAATATGTTTCACAATTATTCTACACGTCATGGCTCTGATCTGCAATACGATAGGCATAGATTAAAGTTATATAAATCCAATCCATACTATATGGGATCTGTGTCATATAATAAATTAAGTACAAATATATGAAATATTGTAAATGTAAAAAATATGTCAATTTTAAAGTGGTTCCTTGTGGCAAATACTTTTTATTCTGTGGAAGATTTTCTAAATTATACTAATTAAAATCTGTTATTTGTAACATTTGTGAGTGAATAATACATATAACAATTACTTGCTATTAACTACTTTGGTAGTTTAGTGAATGCGTGTGAGAGAGCGAGGGACTAATTGCTGTATATTATTACATAAGTAAATGCATAAGTATACAGTTTAATGTAAAATAATCATCTACTATTGTAGATATAATTTATAATCAGTTGGATTAATAAACGTATTCTATTCTATTATGTTATGTTGTGACGCTCTTTTCCTCGTACGGTGCGAGAACTAAGGCTGTCACTTTGACACTCGAGCTTTATTCAGTACTCGGGCGCCAGTTCAAGTTTAAAGTGTTTGAACAACACTACCCACAAGTCGAATGAGCGAGACTAAGCAGCTCAGTGAAGAATCAGTTAATTCCAGTGGGTCAATAAGGGAAAATAGACTTTCACAAACACAACAGTAAAAAAGTTCCAATAATATTTAAGTATATATTACAGTAAACCTATGGTTACAGTCCTAAATAAACAGAAAAATCACAATTAACACAAATTCATGTACAGATATATATATAAACAATAAGAGTAGAGGGAGAGTAGCAAGCAATGTGGTAACGTTAGCGGCAAAAGCGTAGAAGCGGCTAATCGAGCATAGAAAGCGTGCAATCGAGGGAATTAGCGAGTTTATGACAAAACGATCGTTAAGCAGACAGTGTACGGATACCAGAAAATGCGAAGCAAGCAGAATTATTTATAGTAATCAAAACAGTTTATAAAACAGACCGAAAATTTGGCTAGTGCTTAATGATATTAAACATACGGAAAATTAAGTGTCGGCAGAAAGAGCAAATTTTCTTGTCATGAACTCAGTATACTGCACAAACAAAAGCTTAATTAAATCTGTCCTTTTATTAAGGTTCAGCACGGAACAAACAATAATGTGACTAAATAAAAAAAAGGTGAGAGAACCCTGTAGGGATGCAAGTCCTAAAATACAGGGGGGAAATAGGAACTTGTAGGGACGCAGGTCCAAAATACAAGTAATAAAGGATCAGCCGGACGCAGGTCCTAATGCAGGCAAGTAGGAACTTGTAGGGACGCAGGTCCTTAAAAAATACAAGTAAGGGTAAAAAGGTAGTCACAAGGTGAAAATATTAAAGTGAAATATTCAAATAATTACATATGAATTGAAACCGAATTATATGTAACAGACGTCTGGATGCACAGTATAAAATTTTCAATCAGAAAATAAACAGTGAAATTTAATAAGCTAAGTGTCAAAACGGCAATCAGTAAATATGAAATAAATAGTAGAGTATTTAAGCAGCGTAAAAATTTCAATCAGAATATAAGCAATAAAATCCCGGTGACTAAGTTTTACAATGAAATAAATACCAATAATATTTAAACCGCGTAAAAATTTCAATCAGAAAATATGCATAAAATTCCGGTGACAAAGTTAAAAATTATCAGTCAGTAAATATGAAATTAATACCAAAAATATTCAAACAGGAGAAAAATTCCAATCAGAATAAATACGGAATAATAAATGCACTAGCCAAATATATATATAAGTTTTCTTACTCTTTACAGTATCAGCGGTGGACCCTGGGCACTGGTAGACGTCTGGTTGTTTCGAGAATTGGAACACATTCTGACTCTACAGGAGTTTTCGGTCAGTTTTATAGCTAGATTCCCACTCGGGGCATCGCCAGGAGTCCCACGTGCTCTAGTATCGCGCATGGCCCACTGTATTGAATACAAGCCAGCGAGGACGGCTAATATTAAGTTATTAAACTACCGGTAAATTATTATTACGTCGTTGGTTAGTATAAATAAAGTATTCTGACTTTTGTAATGTATGAAATCGGTTTCAAATAATTATTCTAACCAACTACGAAAAAGAAACGGATTTAATCGGCCACAGATAACTAATTATTGAATTAATTACTTTTAATAATAAGCAATAATTCCGTTTACAAATATTTGCTGCTTTAAATAAATACTCGAGTATTCAAATAGTGAATATTTTCGGATAATATACAGTAAGTCGCTTAAGGCGGTACCGAAAACTAGAAACATAATTATATAAAGTACAATTAACTATAAATTTTATGCAGATTTCCGTAACGAAAAATACTTCGTTACAATGTTATGTTATTTTATATTATGTTATGTTGTGTTGTGTTCTGGTATGGTATGGTATGCTATGTTATATTGTGTTCTGTTCTGTTAGGACAATGCGAAGCTTCCTGAAGTTTCAGATATTTACATAGCTTGGCAACAGAAATGGCATGCAACTCGTTTGAATAATTGTTTATTTTTCTTCTAGTTGTAAACTGATATAGTATATCATCACCGTTCGTTTATTCAGTTTGATCACGAAATAGTGGTGTTTATTAGTATTCTAAGACATTGCTAAATACTACACACTGGTTTCGGTAACGAAGTTGGAATTATCAGTGGATTTTTGAAACTAGATCTCCAGATGATACCACTTAGTTGGCGAAATATTCAGTAAGTGATGAGTTTTACTGATTTAAGTCCACAAGTAGTCCACACGCAACGTTTGTGCGATTTTTTTCGTTTTAAATAATTAAATATAAAAGTTTACTTTTTGCCAGATATTTTTTTAATATCTAAAAACTGTTTTCTCAAGGGTATTAAACGATTTTCTATTTTTTCTTTCATTTACCGGTAATTAATTGATGTTCAAGCAAGGCGATTCTTTAATAAAAATAAGAGTTTTCCTTTAATACTTGCTTCACTTGAAAGGCCTCTCGCTGCTCTGGAGAGTACCTAAAAAATATGTTTTCCGAAAGTAAACATTTCTTTTATTAATTTGTTTTTCTCGTAGCCACAACTTCGGGGTAAGTACACCTTTCACACGTTTTGCTATCAAAAGTTTGATGTGCAGAGATAAATGTTCCGGAAATAATTTAAAGCGAGGGCGTTATTTTGTGTACGAAGCAAATTATATAAAAATGCTTATCTTCCATCGGTTAAGTGTGATTCGTTAGTTTTCCGAGAACACAATATTATTTTTAACAATTATTAACAAATTGGCCACGTTTAATATTTATTTTTAAGAAAAATATTTAAATTTAGCGAATCTTTTTGATAATTTTTGAACTTTTTATTTCTCTTCATTTCTAATATCTAATATCCGGCTCAATTAGTCGATGCCTATGTTAGGCTTGCAACCATGGAGTCCCGGGTTCGAATCCTGACTAGGGTATGGATCTTTAGTGACATTTTTCATGTGTTATCGAGTTGGTATCAGTGGACTAGACGAAGTTGTGTGAGAGACAACACATCCAGTCGCTGTACCACACCCGAGTTCCAGTCTCAACTGCGACAGATGGCAATGTAAGTAAATTGTAAATGGGAACATCGTTCCTGTAGAGTGTTGATTAATAAATAAATATCAATTTTTATAAAAAAAATTTGGTCTTAGACACTAAATTTCTAAACTACGTTTTCTCTTTAGATTTTGGCTCAAATGAAAAATAAAAACATCTCCATAGTATTTAGTATTTTTTTAAATATTAACTGGAAATAAAATTGCTTAGTATACGTTATAAATCTTGTACTAACATAAAAATCGCAAAAAAATGTTATACTCTTCGCTTCTTACTTACACGAGATTAAGCTTACCATTTGATGCATCATTCGTACAGAAACGCGCGCCTGAACATTTATCGAACAACTTGACCAACACAAAATCGCTTATAAATGGAATCTTGCTCAATCGACTTGGAGCTAACTGAAATTTGGTATGTAGGTTCTTTGAGAACTAAAACTGGCAGATAAAAAAATATTCTCCAAAATTTCTTTTGCAATTTCCTATTTAAATGTTTATATATAGGAAGTATACGTATGTTCATCATAAAAGTATCTAACAGATCATTGTTGGGTAACGCGTATCAAATTTGTGTGTTTCCGTGTAAAGCAATAATTGAAATAAACACAAGTAAAAGAAAGTCTCTACAGAACTGGCCAAAGCTGAATGAATGATCAAATTGTCAAATAGATCACAGATACAAGACTATTAATGGAAGTTGCTGCAGAAGTTCATAGCAGACATGGCCAAGTTTTTGCGATCTCGTCGTAATTCTATGGTAGGTACTCTAAATAAAAATGGGCAGGATAGAGTTGATATTGTGTATAGAAAATATCGTGTATTAGAAAATAATGTATAAGATAAAACCTATTAAATATGTCCTGGAAATTGTATGTGCAATATTGAAAGGATAATATTATGTGCAAAAAACCAAACATAGGAAGGATAAAGTGTGTAGGAAAGTCCAACAGAAGTAAACTCGATGTGTAGAGAATGTAAATCGTGTAAATGTGACGTATAGGAATAAGATAGTAATAAAATTATAAAGTTCGGTAATCTAAGCATGTAGAATTTCGTGTGCAGAAAAACTTGTATTGAACATTGAGTGTAGGATATGACATATGTAGAAATATAACTACAGGAAACTCGTCGAGTAGTTATTCGACTGTAGTGCTCAAGTGTTGTGGTACTTCAGAGTTAGATGTTGTACTTAGTTAGTAACTGTTGTACATGAAGTACAAAGACGAGAATTTCAGAACGTTTGTTCGTGGAGTAGGACAGTTTTATGGTTATGTCATTCAAATGTAGGGGCATTAAAGTCCAGCATGTTCAAGATATTTAAGCACTCAGCTAGATTGTGAATTATATGTGTAAAAACGGAAGAGAGCAAAGCTTGCGGTCGTATAAGCTGAAAAAACTAAATCTATTTAGCAACTGTTCATTTTGGCTTTTGACCTTGTCCCACAAATCCAGGCTCCGACCCCTTGTTTTGTCTTGGAGCCATCAGTGTACCAGACTGTTTGTGCTATTATGGGGGGGGGGGCGTTTTTCCAGTGCCTGGTATTACAGCCTGAAAGTTCTTATTGAAGTTATTTATACCTTGGGACCATTACGTTCGTGGACATGCCTAGAATGGGATCTGCCCTCATCTCTGAGTATAACTTCTGTTCTCCGTTCCGTGTTGCTGGCTAATTGGCGTTTGGTCTTGCATTAACCTGTGCACCACTGGCCTAGCTTCGCCTTGTATGAATATGTGTAATAGTGGCAGGTCCAAGAGAACCTCAAGTGCAGCCGTAGGAGCAGTTTTTATGGCCCCCGTAGCGCGCAATCAATCAAGCAAGCCTTTGTATGCCTTATAGCGCCCGACTCCACCGTCTTAGTCCACCATACCAATGATCCAGAGGTTATCATAGCTCTCACTACACTACCCTGGTGTATAACAACAAGGTTATTTTGGGATTTATTACATTTGTCTACACCTTCCTAGGGCGATTACTTTCTGTGTGACCGTTTGAATGTGGGAATTCCATGTTAATTTTTGGTCAAAGATGACTCCTAAATATTTTGCCTCACAGGCAAATGGAATTTCCATTCCATAACTGATGGTAGAGAGGTGAGCGCACTTGCCTTTCACCCAAAAGTTCCGGGTTCGATCCCCGGTCATGGCAGTGGAAAATACTGTAAGAGGGATTTTTCCACTATACATGGATATTGGGTGTGTGTCCTTTGTTTCTAAATGTGTAGCCCTCTCCCACACAAGGCTCTTCTAGAGCCTTCCGGGATAAAGGGGGACGTCATTACCTGTGGTGTATTTATTTATTTATTTA
Source organism: Leptura quadrifasciata (assembly GCA_963675555.1). NCBI lineage: Eukaryota > Metazoa > Arthropoda > Insecta > Coleoptera > Cerambycidae > Leptura > Leptura quadrifasciata. The sequence goes on along the minus strand of OY776681.1, from coordinate 38,437,663 downwards.
TATTTATTTTATTGAGCCTTACGGACTTTAGGCCTTCCAGTGCTCTTCTTTGTGTAAAGGTGACAACTGTGGTTTTGTAGGAATTTATATATATTCCTTACAACACCATTTGTCGACAACATTTAGGGCTCTTTACGAAAGCTCCGTTATTGTATTTGCGAATCGCCCCTTGACAACTATAGCTGGATCATAAGAATATCCTAAGCCATAGAAGCGTTCTGTGGACAATCTCCGGAGGAGTTCGTCAACCAGGATTGCCCACAGCAGTAGAGATGGTACTCCTCCCTGGGGGCAGCCTGTGCTCACTTTCGCCTCAATGGAGGTCTCACCTAGAAAAGCAACTAACTAAAAATAGCAAGACCGTGCTATACGTGGCTAACAACAACTGAGATGATTATGAGCAAGCTAGGAAAGGACCAAATACACTGGAAACGAACAGCAATGAAAAGGAAGGAATACCGCTAATGCTGAACAGCAAGAAACTAGAAATAGGAAGGCTATACTACACACGGATAGAAATAAATGGGCCGATCAGATACAGACTAGGAAAGGGCCAAGCATACTAGGAACAGACAGCAACCAATAATTAATTAATGCTATAACTAAATCATAAAGCGCATAATCAGAAACGTAGAAAAATAGGCTCAAGAGAACAATTCTAGAAGCTAAAACAAGAGCAGAAACACTCTATATCACGACGCAATGCGGTAAGGTATTTCACAAACACCTATACTGCCCATCTCCCATTTCTGTATCATGTGCCTCTCGCTGCTGGCAACAAGCATGGTCTCAATCCTACCCTGTGTAGACGTATTCCTGCACACTGGTCAACCAAATCAATTATATTTCAATTTGGTCTCATAAATGGAGGATAAGCAGTAAAGTTGTCTTCCAACTGTTGAAATTACTTTAAACATCTACATGGTATTTGAGAGAAGAGATAGAAATATAGTTATTAGATGAAATGAAGATATGGAAGCTTCGTTAGAAGAAATAAGATATTATCCCTATTAAATAAATCCTGCTTTTGTAACAGTTTATAGTGGTGTCTTGACCTAAAGTGGGGATGATACATATTATTTCCTTCGACGAGGTTTCCTTATGATTAATCTTGGGTTTCGCTTAAGGTCAGTTTGCTTGATTTAATAATTATATACCTTTCCTTAGACTGGCAATTATTTCTTGTATTTAAAACCCGCACCGGTGAAAGGAATAAAACAGGTATTTTCCAATGTCCGGTCAGAAAATTCACCCAATTTGGCGCCCCACGTATACGCCTCTGATTGTACGGCGTAAGCGCCGCAGCGCCGACGTATACAGGGCTATATCGATTTTCCTTTCGCTTTTCACGTCCTCGGGCCTCACCCAATATGATTTTTGTTTGCTGTTGTTGGCAGATCGCCAATATTTTGAAATCCTTATGTTCGAGCACTAGCAGACTATTTTATTATCACACATACCAGTTGAAAATACCATCATACAAAATAAACATGCAATGCTTTGAATTTTTTGCTGGTTCTTTAAGAGTTTGTTGCATTTGATGTAGAACGTTGTTTTTTTTCGAAGAAATCGCTGAAAATTGCCTAATATTTTATCTGGGCTATTTTATTGTAGAAGCAGCTTGCGTAATACTGGTATTCAGCCAAAATTGTTGAATTTAAATATAATCATTTCAAAAATTGGCGTTTCATATCACAATATTTAAATGTTGGGGAACGTAGTAAACATTAATTTTTGTAATTTCATTATAGGTTTTATTTTGAATTTTCAGTCTGATCTGGCCTGAACAGATTTTATTTCTTAACAATTGAAAATTCGACGTCGCAATATCAACAGGTTTCGATGTTTTACAGTTTTAAGTTTGGTCTGGTCTTTCACAGTTTCTATATATTTTAAGAATATCAATTATTATGCTCTTCTTAAGTTAATTGAGGAGCACCTATGCACTACCCTGTTTAGAGAAAATTTTTGAGTTATTAGCCGATCAACAATTGGTATAGTTCATTGTGAGGGGTACTCTTATGAAACCCCATTTCAAATAATAAATAATGAAGTATATAAGCCAACACACAAAGTGGATACATTATTACAAAACTAATAAATGTGTAGTAAAATAAAAATACTTACTACGAAAGTCCAGTATTCCACTGTTTCCTATGAAAGGAAGTCGGTCGATCGCCACCACAATGTACGTTTTCAAATTAATTGAAAATAATGTCCGATAACTTGCGACATACTACGTCTTCAGTCGGAAAATGGAAAATAAAATCTGATTGTAATAACTTAGTCCGAGTTTGTCTTGATTGCAATAAGTCGCCACCAGATGGAGCTATTCCCAAGTTGCGGACACATCTTGTCTGTAATTTGATGGTTAGAGGAACAGTGAAATGCTGTTGTGTATTTGCCTATGTCGTGCCGATGATAGCTAACAAGTTCGAAACTAGTCTACGGCTGGCGATGCACAACAGCTCTGAATTGTAGTCCTTTCTTTAGGATTAATCTGCCCGCTGGGGGCTTATTGCAATCAGATTTTATTTTGTGTTTTCCCATTGAAGGTGTATTAAAACATAATATTTTTAGTCGCAAACTCCTCTATAAAATCCTTATTTTACTATAAGGAACGTAACCAGCTGCAACCAACAGCTACTCTCCGGGCTATGTGCCCCACCGAGCGCTGAATTACAAGTTACAAGCCTGGCGCGTTAAGTGTAATAATTGCATATTACCATCAAAACGCTAATGTTTCGATTGCAACAAACACCATCCGAAAGACTAAACCTAGTTAAAGGAACTCTCGTGCCAGTCGTCACACACCATTTGCAGACTGCAGTTTCGAGCTGTTGGCTCTCGTCAGTGCAAGGTAGGCATGTGAAGACCGACACGAGGATCACTTGACTATTTAGTACATTTCGGTATCTTTGGGATAGCGACATGTAAAACAGCAGGCGCCATCTAGCGGTCCACTGTCTGTTGCAATCGAAAAATATATAGCCTGACTGTGCTTAGCATAGTTCAAATGTGCTTTTAGAGGGCGGAATATTAAAACATAATATTTTTAGTCGCAAACTCCTCTATAAAATCCTTATTTTACTATAAGGAACGTAACCAGACTGCAACCAACAGCTACTCTCCGGGCTATGTGCCCCGCCGAGCGTTGAATTACAAGCCACAAGCCTGTCACTGGACCGCTAGATGGCGCCTGCTGACTGTTTTACATGTCGCTATCCCAAAGATACCGAAATGTACTAAATAGTCAAGTGATCCTCGTGTTGGTCGTCACATGCCTACCTTGTACTGACGACAGCCAACAGCTCGAAACTGTAGTCTGCAAGTGGTGTGTGGCGACTGGCACGAGAGCTCCTTTAGGTAGGTTCACTCTTTCGGCTGGTGTTTGTTGCAATCGAAAAATTAGCGTTTTGATGGTAATATGCAATTATTACACTTAACGCACCAGGCTTGTAACTTGTAATTCAGCGCTCGGCGGTGCACATAGCCCAGAGAGTAGCTGTTGGTTGCAGTCTGGTTACGTTCCTTATAGTAAAATAAGGATTTTATAGAGGAGTTTCCGACTAGAAATATTATGTTTTCATATTCCGCCCTCTAAAAGCACATTTGAACCATTGAAAACGTAGTATGTCGCAAGTTATAAAATATCATTTTCAATTGATTTGGAAACGCACATTGCGCACCTTGATTGGTGACAATGAATTGATTTCCTTTCATAGGAAACAGTGGAATACTGGACTTTCGCAGTAGGTATTTTTACTTTACTACACATTTATTATTTTTGCAATAAATAATGAATTTAAATTTAAAATGGATAAAAGTATTGTTAACGTAAAGGTTCTCTTATAGCTTAAATGAGCCTTTGAAGTAGTCGACAGAGAGATATTAAACAAACTGAAATATTATTTTGGTCTTAATAATTCTAGTTATGAACGGTTCCAATCATATTTATAAAATCGTTACTGAATAATCAAAATCAGAGAAACATTTTTGGAAGAACGTAAAGTGATCAATATAGTGCCCCAAGGTAGTGTATTGGGGCCTCTACTCTTTATTATGTTCATAAATGATATTTTATTAATTGATTTAGAGAGTTGTAAAATGCACCTTTCTTCTGATGACAAAGTTTTATATATTTCTGATACTTGTGTTGATACCGCCATTCAATAATTAAATTGGGTGTTATTAAAAATTGTAAATTGGATGAAAATAAACAAACTTCTTGTATATCCAAATAAATTTAAATATATGGTAATTGATAATAAAAATATCTTAAATTATCAAAATATTAAATTTAGTGACATAAATTTATATCAATTAGAATATGCAATGTATATTGGTGTAGTTATTGATCAAGCATTAATATTTCCAAATCATATCGGCTATACTTGCAAAAAAATCAAAAAAGATTGGTTTTGCTTATCGAATAAGTAACAACTTATTCGATATTTCGTGTCATTTAGCCTAGTTTAGATATGCAGCCGAAACCCACAGTATTGTACTGGCACACCAAATCTCCGGCAGTACTGGCGCGTCCGCTCCTGTCCTTTCCTACAAAATATTACATCAGTCCAGAGACGCAGATCTGGTCTCGCGTGCAGATTGGAAGCGTCAAAACCGCTCGTGTAAACAATAAAATCGAAGTTCCTGGCCGGACCTCTGGTATGTTGGAAAATTTGAAAGTATAGGCATAGCAGGACAATCCACAGCCGACTCTATTTCTAGTTTCCTACATTCCTTCACCGAAACATATCTGTGGCAAAAACAAGAAGGTTGATCACAATTGTTGATGTTGCTATCTTCGCTTTTTTTCAGAGTAGGCATAGTTCGTCAAATGGCGGAAAAGTTTGAACATATGCCGCTTGTAAGATAACTGAGGGAAAATGATCCTGATGATTTAAAAAATTACCTACGAATGGATAGGGCAAATTTTGTCAATCTACTTCAAATGGTCTCCCCTTATATTATTAAGAAAGATACGATTATGCGTACCAGTATTATTGATGCTGGGGGTGGGCTGCCCTTGATCGGTAGTAAAGACCAATTCCTGGTAATACCAGAGTGTAGGCTTATTCACTCCCAGCAGCACTTTTCTGCGAAGCAATTATTTTTTTCAATTCCTTTCGAAAAAGTAAATTTAATATTCTTTTAATTACAAGTGCTTTATTAGCATCCGCGCTTACATTCTCCTGACAAAATTGTATTATAGGCAGTTCTAAATAGACTTTCGCTTTTCACATTTATTTTTGTTTTCTTCTTTTTTCCATGAACATGAAAAAGGTTTGTAAATATAGATAAAATCTGTTAGATTTTGCTTCGACCATTCGATCGACATATTGATCTTACACGTTTTTCACTACTGAACTGGTCTGTGCGTGAAAACGCTTATACACGCCTGGCCTGAACGTCAAATTGACAATTTATATGCAGTTTGAATTTTCTGTAATTTGTAGCACTGAAGACACTCGATATTAAATTATTATGTTTAGCAACTAGTTTCTATTGTACTCGTTTATTTTTTCGTCCTATCCTAGTGACCTTCCAACAAAAATAATTTCCAGCAAGCTGAAGACTAATCAGTTTTCTTAGGTTATCCTTTTATTGTGCTCAAAAATCTATACTTTTGATTAACCCAGTACAACATAATTTTCATTCCTATGACATCCGCCATTTTGTAAAACAATTGATAAAAATTCGAAAATATTTCCCAAGCTAAATTTAGTACTCAACATATTACGTAATGGTTTCCGCAATACGGAAGAGGTCATTTACGCCCGTGCGCACGTGTTTATTAGGTTTCCCTTATGTAATAACACAATCACCCATTCTGAGAGGTCGCCTGAAAAGTTACAGTTAGACATAATTGTGAAAGTACCCCGAAATAACTTACCCTGTTCCTTAGAAGCGGCGTATCATATTTAGTAGAGCGTAGTGGAGAATTTAATTATTTTCTTTACCTCTTACATTAACTCACTTTGCCACTGCGTTGATAGGGGCTAAACGCTCTCTTGAAATATCGTAGGTCTGTTTCAACCCATTAGTCGCTAGAGAAAAGTTGAGATGACTTTATTTTGAAAGCAATGGGGCGAGAATGAAACTCTTTAATAATGTTTGTCTCCTTCTTTTAAGAGTGAGATTACGATAATATAACTATTTACAAACAATATTTAGAGTGCAATGAAAAATATAGCAGGGGTTGGAATTGTAATTCCTTATCTGTGTATTATTATAAAATTAAGATTTAACTACAGTGGATATACGCCAATTATTAAAAGCAGTTCTACAGATTGTCTTGGGCCAATACTATAAATTGCTCGCACACCACAATCCTTTGTAATTAAAATTTTATGATCTTTGTAATTAAAATTTTATGAAAACTGCGTTTCCCCAATATTCCATCCACACCATCTTGCAGTATCATTTGAAAGGATACAAAATACACAGATAGTGTTGATGAAAAACAGACAGTTTCTTTAATGTTCATTTTGCATAAATTGTCTGTCCAAGTTTTTTGTTTAAATCAATATATATCGACCAATTTAAATTATTAACATATATTCCTATAAATTTAGCATCAGTGACCGATCTTATTTGTTCTAAATCAGTTTGAATTTTTATATCTAAGATTGTTGTTCATAAGATTTTTCAAACATAATATTAATTGTATTTTCATCATTCAAGAGCAGTTTATTAGCGTGAAACCAGTTTGTACCACCGTTCATTGCTTCTTCTTAATTATTATTTACTGTGATACAGATACCATTGGCAAACAGTGGAAATTTCAACAAGAGAAAATTGTCAGCAAAGTCATTTATGCATACGAAAAATAACACTAGACATAATACGGATCCTGGGGTACTTCAAGTGTGATATCTTTTTGCTTCTGCAATAATTTTTAAGAACGTAAGGTGTGTCTCACTCGCACTCAGGGTTATAGAAAAAATTATTTAGGCTTAACGAAAACGGCCTGACGAGATTGAAATTCTTCCCGGTGAATAGTTCTCAACGAGCAACTAATATATGTCTTAGACGTTAATTTTTATTCAGTGCGCCATCTCAGGTTTTGAAATTGTGTGAGGTTAGTTTGTTCGTGACTATTTACAGCCGCTCTATACTTGACGAGGTATTCATTTTAAGAATATATTTTTTCATAAAATTTCTACGAAACAAATATCTGAAATATTTAACAAGAGCGAAGAATTTATCAATTTTGTTGCACGAAGTATATTTACATTCATTTTAAAAACATATTATTTCATAAAATGTCTACGAAACACAAATATTTGAAATATTCAACAAGGGTGAAGAATTCATCAATTTTGTTACAGAGAATTTTATTTACTATCTGAGATTTCGATGTTTTAATACTCAAAAAGTAAATATATACTATATTATATAAAAAAAAAACAATAATCGTTGCACTTGTCTCTGCTCACAACGTAAGTTCGCCAAATATATATTAACAAATAGGTAAGCACTGGTTGGAAGTTGTGCTAGGCTAACATATTGAATGTCGATTAAAAAAGCATCAGTGTAAAGTTCGAGGAATGACCAAGTAGTATTCGAAATCTCTGGTTAATTCTTCCTTCGACTGCCACGGATCCCAGTCCAATTAACAGTTTTCATTACCAAGTTTTACCACTACCATAAATTTTGGTACAATCCTACGCTTTCGTTTGCCAGGAGGAAAAGGGCAACCTGTTGTTGTCACATACCAATGATGTAGGTCTGATGTGATCGCGGGATTACGTACCGTCCCAAGATCTTTGCGTTTTAATATTACATGTTCTGTTGGCGAATAATTGCTTTCGATTGATATTAATTCTGACGTAAGGCAGCGGGAACATTTACACATCTAAAAAATGTTATTACTGATGCAGTAAGATACTATAAAATACTTAATTATATCTTTAATTTAATTATATTATGATTACCGATAATAGAAGTGGAATAAGTTTTTATAATATTAGGATAATTTCTATCAAAACTTGCAAAGACCGGCCTTTTCTTTTAATTGTGCTAATGTAGAAATTTTTTATTGACATCAAAAACTGCACATAGAACTAGCGTGTGTCAGTTGATATTTGGGTATAATTTAGAGGGACAAGATAACGTTTGGAGGGATTATTAATTAGTTGCTGGTAATCAGAAAACTAACGTTGTTAACGTTTGTTGTACGAGTTCTTGTCCCTTTAATTTTCTTTCCAAATAGATATAATGTTAACTTATATTGTTTATATTTACCACCATACATATTTTCCTTGAGGAAATGCCTTCAAACTGCTTCTTTGTAATGCTTTGCCATCTGTAAAGGAGCCTACCAGGCAGCATTCGCCCAGGACGTACTACCAGATCCAAGCTTCGTATAACCGAAAAAGTTGGAAACCGAACAAAACTGAACAAGTCAAAATAAAAAAAGATCCTGCTCCACTGTAAACGTAACAAAAGTTTAAAAATTTTCGTATTCTATCGCATGATGGTGTGGAAACGAGTAGCTATGAATATATAAAAACAATACTTTGGTGCCGTTTTTCCAATAAGGTGGCGCGATCCATGGTACCATTATGTCACAAATTTTAAGTGTGATTTCCAAGTTTCAAAACTCCTAGAATTTTTGCGAGGTAAAACCTATTTGCTGATTGAACTATGGTCTTCATATTCGAGTAACAAAGACGTTACAGCTCAAGGTATATCTAAAGTCTCACAGAAATTTGTTCACTGACTCCTGATCTATTGTTTTTTTTTAACATTTATGTAACGTCGGCTTATTTCCGTTACTAAGGCCTAACACCGACGTCTATACACGAGATACCCCCAACCAGGAAATTTGACGAACCTTCTTTCGAAGAGTAGAGATCTTTTACTTGAGTAACGTTTTACAGACACTAATATGCAAACCGCTGGAAGATGTGAGGCGAGGCACAATCTTCCTTGTGAATACGCACGAGCCTTCTGTGTTTGAAAAAATAAAGAAAGTTTGGTGTGGAGAGCTTGAGTTGAGAACCCAGAGGCCGTGTGTGCATTTAATTTTGACTTGAATAGAATTGGAGTGGTTAGTTCTTAAATACTTGGAACGGGCCAAATGTTTCGCCCTGTATATGTTTCAGAGCTATAGTTCACTTATATTTATTACTTAGAGTCTGATTAGTACTTAGTTTTAAATTTTTTTTTTATGGTAGGGTTAAGAGCTACACCCTGTATATTCTTTTCTTGAAATTATACACTTTTATGTAAACGAAAATTTAAAAAATATTTATTAAGCGTAAATAACAGAGTTGAGTATTTTATTTAAATTAAAATTGTTTACACGAGATAAAATAGTTAACGTATCGACACTTGAAATTTTGCCTTAGAGACGATTTTATTTTAATTTGTTTTATTTAGATTTCTTTTAAGACTGAGACGGCAGTTTAATTAAATTAATATTTTTTACTTGGGTTGTTCAAGGAAGTAGAACGGCCACTCGATCTGTTGAACTTTAAGGTTGAACGGGAAAAAATTAAACACTGTTTAGTTTAGAGACATTGGTCGCGGAACGCAGAAAATAACTTGAAGTACACCGAATCTGACTTGTTTTGAGTTCGTCATGCTCCTCTTTTTATACGGTAGAATGGGGACTTGGCTCGCCGAAGTCTGGATAGAGCTGGATAGGTCCCTGGCCAGTCTATGGGGCTCGATATTGTGAAATATTGCGCAATTGTTTTGAAAAATTTGAATTTAGGACTGAAAAATATACCATAAATACGGTAATGAAAAATAGGATATTTCGATATATAAATGAAAGTTGAATCTAAATTGGTTTTAGAAATATGAGTGATAACTGTCTGAAAATATTGCACAAATTGAATTGGTCCCGTAAAGTAATGTTGTAAGTCATAATTTAATCCAAATTAATGTCATATTACTGTCATATTGAGAATGTTCCGTTGCCGGTGTTGAACCGAAATGGAAGTAAGTTTTTGTGGTCTGAGGTGAAGATGGGCATGAATTGCTGGCAACGCGTATGGAACATATGAATGGAAATTAAGTTTTGATGAATGGGATGATGATTTGAATGAAGTATATTTTGAGATATAAATATTGAATTAGAAGTTGATTTGAAGAGAAATTTGTTTATGGAGATAAGTGAATTAAAATATTTTTTCTTAGGGTTTGGATAGTGGTTTTGAATTGAATCGAGATAACGAGGAGGCAGTATTTTTTAGGGCAATCGTTAGTAATATTTTGGCTATAAATCGGTTAATTCGGATATTTGAATTATTCTGTTGACAACTTTAGGTTAATTGTGAATAATTAACGATATGGTATGAATTTTCCCAGAATTATTTTTGAAAATTTGTGGTTTTTGAATGTCTGACGGACTTTTTTATTGTGGTTTAATTAGGTGACCTTGAAAATCGATTTACAGTACTTACTTTTGACCTTGACTATATCGTTAATGTGTGAAACGTACTATAACACTTGAAATGGACACCCATCTAAGTACTAACCGCGCCTAACGTTGCTTTACATCGCACATTGAAATATATACATAGTAGAGACGCACATACGCTCGCACCTATCTATCAGTTTAAAAATAATAGTTTAAAACTCCTTTATATTGGTTCGCAAATATTGCATTAAAGATAGTTACAGAAAAACATTAGGGTTTGACAAAAGAATTACCGAACAAATAAAAGAAAGGCGTTGTCAAATCTAAGGAAACGAATATACACCAATATCAAATTGCTGACTTGCCCACGATGAACGCTAGATAAGTTTGTGAATAATTCAACATTACTCTTACATTGAAATTTCTTGCATCTCACCCTGTACCCAAGTCAGATCGAAGAAGAGACCATTCAGCACTAAAAATTAAAACTTCCTTTTACGTAAAAATACCACTGCTTCCATTAAAATACTTGACCTGCCCTTGCGGCAAACTGAGAGTGAAAGCGTTTCCTTGAACTCTGTCGAATTTACCAAGCGAGTTTTCCGGGCGCCAGACGATCTCATCGATTTTCGTTTCCACATATTTTCCCCAGATTTTCCATTTCGTTGGCGAATTCGACACTACCTCCCCACCTCCGATTCTCCGACGTCGTTATTTATGTCCTACCGCCAATCACAAATCAGTGTCCCCATTCGCTAGGAGCATTAGGCACTCGTGAACGGCCCAGGGTAACCTGTCTCGTTACTCAGGCAACACACTGTACTCCTAAACTTCCTTTAAGAGGGTCTGCCTGATTGGCGCATTAAGCTTTTCTTTAATGTTGTTCTTCAAATTGTTAAATGCTAATAGTCGAATTCATTGACAAGCTTCTTTCGTGTTATTTGGTGCCGTATGTATGTATATGACATCTTGAAAACTCTCATTTGCAGGTAAATTCCTCTGTTGCATTATACAGGGTGGGCGTTACGATGACTCTTATTTGCTTTCATAAAATTTTCCCCCGATCGAGTGGAAAACTTCATACGTCAGCCATCCATAGAAAAGGTCCTAAAGATTACCCACAAAATTATATATATATAGCGGTATAGCAATAATAACAACCATTGGAAGGATATATTCGAGGATTATAAGAAACCTGATCGAGGCATTGAAAGCAAACAACCGGACGAACAATCAGGATTTTGAGGTGGCAGATCAACCATCGACAATTTGTTCACACTTAAAATAACAATGAAAAAGAAGGTTCAGAGAAACGTACCTCTGATAGACCTAGAAAAGGCGTATGATAGCGTTTCCATATCATAACTTTGGGTAAAATTGCAAAGACTTAATATAAGGCTAGAGTAAAAATCGGAAATCCTATACCCAACACGTCAATACATACTTCAAAAATTCAAAATAAACTTTTCAAAATAGCGAACAATTTGCCAACATACATTCCTACTCAAACATTGCACGACTTAACAGGCACCCCTACATTATACTCAAGACCCTACTTCCTAATCCATCTCTTGCCAATCCCCTTACTTCTAAGTTCCTCAATGCCCCTAAATTCCCTTCCCTTAACTACATATACATCCCCTAAAACCCATATGGAAAATTATTATAAAACATATTGGCACAAAAAATGAATAAGAATACAAAAAAATAAAAAAAATTAAAACAAACCACAAAAACACAATAATAAAAGATTAAAACAATAAAAACAAAAAAATATTACTATTGCAATTTAAAAAATTGTTTAGTCAAAAATCCATCAATCTACTAATATTCAATTAACAATCATTGTACTATCCAACAAATATCATAAAATTGTAATTTATCCCATTAACATTTAACTATTTCCACAAACATAAGCTGGCCTCAGAGTACGATATCTAATCCAATACAACTCAGGGCAAGTATCTAGAAGATGGAGAGCTCCAAACCGACAGCACACACTTTCATAAAAATCGGAAGTACACTTATGGAACCCATTAGAACAACGAAGGGGTTAAGGCAAGGCTGTTGTTTATCTCCAATTCTGTTTAAGATATACTTAGATCAAGTCTTGAAAGAATGGATCCGTAAATGTCAAGACATGGGCCTGCAAGTCAGAAACGAGACAGTATACAGTCTATTTTTCGCAGATGACCAAGTTGTGATAGCGAAAGATGAAAAAGACTTGAACTACATTATTAGGATGCTCAATGAGGAATACGAACGCGCTGATCTCACAATGAATCTGAAGAAGTGTGATAGTAGTCAATGATGAATGTAGTGACCTACCTTTGGAAAATGGAAATATTAAAGGCGCAAAAAATGCAAATATTTAGGGGTTATCTTAAACAAACAGGAAATAAGTAATGACGAAATTAAGGAAAGAATAAATAAAAATATAAAAATAAAAATATTGGTTTCATTTGATTTTCCAGCAGATGGTAGGCATTATTGCCTTTTCTGGAAAACACACCACCCGGCGGGCTACGTCTATGCTGCCTTGGACTGAGGCTGCTTGCAGTGAGAGGCGTTGGTTCACAAGTGAGGGATGGGAAGTGTATTTGTGTATACGGCTTTAGAAGAATATCTCGTTCATCTCCAAAAATTACGTGACAAATACTACGTAGCTTAAATCTGTAAAATTTTCTTTTGTTATTATCGATTTTTGTTCAGTGTAAATAACAAACTACAATTCTGCAAAATAATTATATTCCAGTACATTCGTCTTCCGCCATGGACTTATTATGCCAAGAATGGGTATTCATTAATATGGATGTTTCCTTCTTAATTCAAAGAAATCATGTTATGCAGAATTTAATTTAATTTACTAGCCAGTTGGAACCTCGCGGTAATTTTAATAAAATGCATAATTAAATTGTAACGTTGACAGTTCAATTAGCAGTTAATTTAAGTTTAGTGTCTATTGTAGAGGTATTTGGAGGTTTAATTCGATTGGAAAATGGAACATCTCCAATGGTATAGACTGTCGGATGTTCTTTAAAAATCGGTACCCACTGCGTAAAGTCTGTTTGAACTAATTCAATATAGACTTGGAAAGATACGTCTGAAACAAAGCAAATTAGTTGTTCCCTCCATAAAAACAATGCTAATTAATTTAGGATGATTTATAATATCATCGGCTTATTTTAGATAGAACATAAGCTCATTAGTGTTTATATATATAAACACTAGCATCTTTAACCTGGAAATTTTTTTAGGTCATCATTTTGTAGTGGGTTGGTAAAGGTAATACTGTTCATATCGCAGATGAAAACAGATCTCTTAATTTACTATTATTTGTAGATTTGTTCAGATTCAGATTTAACTGCGAGTTCTTTCAGCTACATTGAACTTTTTTATCAACATTTGAAATTTGATTATATGTATAAGTAAAAACTTGCTGGAGAATTGAGAATATTAATCGAATGCCCGTTTATAATCATTATTAATTTATAACTCTCTCTTCTCATCTCGACTCAAGAAGATATCTTTGTACATAGGTTTGTTATTACCTTAAATCTAGTCTGTTGCGTTCGAGCAGCTTTTACGCTATTTTTGGTGAATACCTTATAAACTTTTTAGCTTACCTTTAAGGAACTAGGCTGCAGTGGAAGGATTTTTTTTTTGTTCTTTGACCTTATTCTCATTCTTCCTTTAGCGTCTTGTTTTACATTTCCTTTTATGTTTTCATACCATCATCCACATTAAGGTAAATTTGTCGTTTCTAGTTGCTTTTCTTTTTACAGACACTCTCAGGCGACTTTAAACTCAAAAGTAAATGAGCGCAAAACTTAGCTTCTGCATATCTATTTGAAAATATATAAATTCCTGCTTCTGGTATGTTATTTTCGATGTATTTTTGAACGCTTGAATTACGCCTGGAAGATGAGGTGAAATATTACAAAACCTATAACTAGTAACTTGCAGCATTGGTGGTGTCATAGCACATTATTTTTTGGCATACCCTACAAAGTATTAATTTCTACTGGCCACATAAGCGCACCTTGTAATTTCTTATGACATTTTCCATTTCTGAAGTAACTGTATAGAGGTTTTTTTCTTCGTCTTTATGCCATGTAATGTGAATGTTACAGCGAAAACAGAACTTGTGTATTCGATATTATACGTAGTTTACATGGAGAGAGGAAATTAATGCAACTTTAATAAATAGAAAGGAATCATCAGAAGCTTCAGTCAAAAACTTTATAACATGATCCATTATCAAGACCTTCGATGTTTTGCCACATGTAGATCATTTTACATTTTAGGTGTGCAATAAAAATTTTATATACTGAAACTTCTACATTATCTCCTCTGCAGTATGAATAAACTGACCACAATATCTTCTCAAATAATAAAGAATATAATATTTTCTTCAACCTCATTTTCGACCTGACAAAATAACTGGTAATATTTATCGTATTTTTTTTACTTTATAGGGAGTGAATTTGAGGTAGCTTCTGAAACCGCTTTTAATATAAGATAACTTTCCATTTGGATGATATATTTCACAAAATGAAACATTGTTTATTTACTTGTCATGATATTATCATAATAACAACAAACAAATTTTTATAGCAAAATTTAAATTTATTATTCAATTTTCTTTCTTTTTTCAGTGAGTACACGAAATAACTGCATTTTCACCGTATATTAAAAGTGAATTTTAATGGAAAGCAATTTTCTTGTTAAACAATCTACCACTGTTTAATATGCGACTTGATTAAGTTAATACCAATTGTTTAAGGTGGGCATGTCCAAGAGAGAGAGAGAAAGATCCGATAAACAAATATTTATTATTGTTGGCCATAACTTTTTTTTAAATACATATATTGGTAAAATAAATATAAGACTGCTTAAGTAGAACTACGACAAGCGTAGTGACATGAATTTTCACTCAATAATTTCAGTTGTTTGCAAAATTAGTTAACTGAAATTATTGAGTGAAAATTCATATCACAACAGCTGTAATAGTTCCACTTAGGTAGTATTATACTTTTTTACCAATGTATGTATTAAAAAACAGTTATGGCCAAAAATAATAAATATTTCCTTATCGGATCTCTCTCTCTCTCTTGGATTTGCTCACCTTAATTTCTCTGCAACACTGTATGAGCAACCAATTTTAAACTGCCGACAATCTTTCGCGGCGTAACAGAATTATTTCCACATCATTTACTTAAATGATATTGAAAATATTTGTAGAAAGTTGATGATAAACAGATAAAATAAAGTAACATAGCATTACCGTTTCCCGGAAGCATATTCATTACCAATATTATTACTACGCAGATTGTGAGCTAATCTAGGTGGAAAAATTATCAATTTAAGCCTTTATCCTGCGATTTTACTTTCGTTTCCATTCTCCGAAGCGAATTGTGGTCGATGATACTAATTTACATGTGGATGTGAAAGAAAGAACTTACTGCGTGTGTTAGTGAAAAGCTAAGAATTGGATGAAAGTTGACTTACTTGCATGATCAAATATTGCAGTAGATATAATATCAATAAGTGTTGGATACTGATTTTTATTCAAACTTTTTGCATAAATGTTTCTTAACAGATGTATGAGAACACCAACTTTAAATTGTACCAAGCACTGGACATTGAGCGCTGTTTGTCAATAAAGTATGCGACACATTCGGCAAAAGTATTAGTAAATACTAGTCAAACTATTTTTTATTGTTTTCAAAAATGTTTGTGAAATAACAATTTTATCTTGGCATTTGTTATTGGCGTATCGAGAAATATGAAAAACCTTTTGATCTAAAGTTGACCATTGCTCCATATAAAAAATTTAGGCCACGTCTTCATCTTTGCTATTATCTGTGGGAAGAATAAGATCGGCCTCGGAGGGTTTTGCGAAATCCTCAGTTGGCGCAGTTATTAAAGCAAATGAAACCATGACAGTTATTCCAGATCGTGGAACAATGAAGAGTGATCGATTTTCCTGCAGCTTTTCAACAGTTGCAGAATGTTGTTATCAGTATACAAGCTAAATGTTCTAGAGTGGTTATAGTGTAGAGCTTATCGCTATTCCATCTCCATTCCTAATTCTCAGAGGCAACTCTTTCCCTCTCCATCTCTATAAATGGTGGAATATTCTGTAAAAATTCTTCTTAACTACGTTTGCCTTCGATAAATTAGCTCCTGTACTTTTGTTTAGAAATTTGGTGAAATATTTGAAACCGAAACTCATCGAGTGATGTTGTCGTCTACTCCATGTCCAAGAGTATGTATCCGCTCTTGGTCAGGGGTAGCAGACTGAACGGAAATAACAAAAAGTTCTTGTAAACGATGGTGATCAGGCCGGCCATCACATACGCGGCGCCAGTGTGGTGCAGCATACCGCACACGAAAATGAGAAAACTTCAAGTGCTTGAACACAAATTTATGCGCCTTGTGTCGAACTCTAGCAGGTACACCTCCCTCAGAGATCTCTACGCACGTTGTAACGACATAACCCCACTAGCGGACTACGTCCAACAGATTTCGCAAAAATTCTACGTATTTAAGGTGGGCGATACTCCGCTAACAAGAGATATAACACGAATCAGACAGCATAATGCCCCATTTCGGATCAAACACAAATTACCATACCAGGCGTTGCCTATTTTCCAGCAAACTCTTTGGCCAAACTTCCTTCTACCCTAATCTTTCTCTATCCCACTCGCTCCATTTTTTCTTAAATTCTTTTACTTGACACGTGCAAGTCTTTCCTGTCCTCTCCTTCATTTTGTCTGTCTGTTTTCTTGTTCTGTTTTGTTTTTGTCTCATTGCTTCTGTTTGTTTCTTGAAAATTCTTCTTCGAAATCTCCATTAAAAATCACAGAATTTTAAATGCCATCTTTTGTTTTGCTTTATTTTTCGGCGGCCGGGAGACCGCCGAGCCGGTGGTTGCCTCTAACGGGTATCGACTGTCAAAATGGATTAGTGTGTGTTGTGCTCCAATTTTTCATAGTGTTGTTTTATTTTTTAATTACCTTAAGATTTCATAATGTTATTTCTGATTTTAATTTGCGCTTCTGCAAAAAGGGCTTCAGTTTTTTGCCGTCCAATCATTCAATCCTCGCGAAGCGGCGCTGCGGAGGCATGAGTGGCTCGGAGCGGATGCCGGAGGAGCAAATATTTTAACTGTTAATAAATTTGTTTTGATTGATTGATTGAGCGATGTTGTAGACACATATGCATTGCAGAAAATGAATACTAATGTTTCTCCTTATGTTTCAGTTCCTCGGTTGGATGAGTTTTTTTTACTGAATATTCTTGTACCGCCCCACAAAGCTGGTCTCTTACTAAGTCATGGTGTGCTACTATGTTACATTTCAAACTGCTCGCCTGTTTAGGCCCTCTGAGGAATACGTTTTGCTCTCAGTTCTGCTTTTTCCTGTGTTTGTGAGGTAGATACCCCTGGAATGGAGTGAGGCTCACAAGTAATGCCAGGGGACTAACATCTTCTCTAATGACAACGGCAGTTTTGTTTAATGACTCTTTACATAATATCGGTGTCACTCCGCGCTTGATGAAAGAGCTTCGACCAATTTGTTTTTTAGCCTAGATATCAATTTTCCTGTGGTTCCGCATTAACCACCATCTCCTTTTCTTTCCTTCTCTTTGACTTTCTCAGTACTTTAGATTGTTGTCGCTTGTGGTTCACAGTTTCAACAATGCTCTGCCTTTTTCAGGCATCCATGTTCTGACGTCTGATGTAGAGTCGCCCGCAATTTCGATGGAGAATTACAAATTGCAGGTTCTGAAGAATTTTTCATCGCCTGTTTCAATGAAAACCGTTTTAAGATTATTTCACCCTCTGCAGTAGTACCTATGCATATATTTTTTTAATATTCACGTACTCAACTTACTCTCTACTCTCTTTCTTTGTCATCTTAAAAACTTATTTCTGGTTCCTTCTCACTACGCATTCGTTTGTTGCTATACACAGTACACTGTGGGGAGTTTTTAATTTATAGACTTAATTAAACAACTAATATTCTTTATAGCATTACCACATACATGCGCATATAGGGACCTACACTTTGTGTTTACCACCCAAACCACTCCCTGTATTATCGGTCAAGTCCCGGACATTTCCTCAACTAGTAGTAAAATTTGATAAAAACTTTAAAAAATTTGGAGCTACTAACAAATAGTGAGGAAAGGTCTAAAAATCAAATATAATTACTTTATGATGATGATTATCGAATAAATGACCATTTATTTTTTGAGTAGGTCATGTAAACGAAAGAAAACCCGATAGATACGTTAGTAAAAAAAAGAACAAAAAAAACATAAAACACCTGTTCTATAATAAATCCGAAACCCATACTGCCGCCAATCCGTTACAACCTGCCTCTTGCTGTGTTCTATTTTATTCATCAAATTTAAATATTTTTTTATCAGACACTGCTTCTCCGCGGTATGTCGGTGGCAACTTCTTTAATAAAATTATGATAGGAACGTCAAAACAGAAAGTTTTGTGCTTCAACATTAAAAGCCTTGCGAAACTCTGACAGGTTTCAGATAAATTAATTTCAGTGGGAAAACATACTTTCGGTTTTTCGGTCTGGCCTGACGTGCCAGTTGCGTTCAAGGATGTCTGCACGAGCGCACGCCGAAAAAAATTTGCAAAGCGAACTAATGGAAAATCCGAAAGGAATGTTAACTTAGCCAAAATTATAATTAAAATTAATTGAGTGGAATGGCTTCAAACAAACTTTCATCGAATACTGATTAGTATTCTGTGTGTATTCCTGCAAAGGTAATAAAAAGCGTTTTATTGTATATATCTACCATATTGTTTGGGGTACTTGATGTCCGGCCATATTAGACTAGGAATATTTTTGAGTAAAAGCGTTTTTAAGCTTGCGAGAAGCATTTTATATAACAATTTGGCAAGCGATGCTTTTAGGGGTTTTTGACTCCGCTCCCGCTGAATCCGAAAATGCCTGGTTGCCAGATCGAAAAATGGACCGGAAGAACGTTATTCAAGATGGCGTCCAAGATGGCAGTTATTTTTGAAATATTGCTAATATGAACTTATAAAAGGAATCCACTGCGTTTCTGGGGGTTGTCGACATCGCTCTATATATATATATATATATATATATATATATATATATCTTAACATGTATCTTAATCGCTATTGTTTTTTGAATCCCAAATTTTCTATGACATTCAACGGTTCAACGTCAGTAGTTAAAAACATTATGTGTAGGTGTAGGTTTGACTTTTGCCATTAAAACATACCTAAAAATCGGACAGAGACAACAGAAATTCAAATACTTCTCGTTCTGTAACCACTGAGGGAGATGATTCACGTTTAAAAGTACATTAATATCCTCCGGTGTAAGAGGACTAGGACTGGCTAGCGTTAGGTGAGAAATATACGACAAAATATTTTTTCAAAGTACGGCAGTGAGCAAGACATTTCATATTTAAGGTATAATTCCAGATATCACCTTTATCAGCACCATAGACTTGCCTACAGGACGATAGGTAGTTCAAATAATATTGGTATTCATTCAAGTTTTCATTAATATGAGACCGTGTACCGATAAAAACATTTTGGTTCGGAACAGGCCTGACTTGTATACCGTCCTTATAGCTACCTCTATTTTTTAATAAATCGTTGTAATATACAACAATATTGTTTTTAAGTTGATGTAGTATTGCTCATACCGTATGGCGTGATTAAAATGTGTCAGATAAAAATAAATCTTGAAATTAAGTCTTGAGGATCATCAGTATCACTATTTATAGTACGAAATGTCTTAAAATGGTCAGCACAGATCAATCCCCAGTCTAAATCGTAATCTATGTTATGTAGTACAACTTGAAATAGTGGCGGGCCTAGATTTGGTCCCTGAGGCACATCCGATGTTGATGTGTAGCTACAGTGTTTAATTTTAATATATTTCTTAATATTTTCTATGTAAGTATGAAATTATTGATTGATTGTAAGTATGACATTTTGCCGGCTCATTGCATACGTGTTAGGCTTGAGACCAATGAATCCCAGGGTCATATCCCGTCTTTTACTAAGTTAGTAGCCATGGACTAGATGGGGTTGTGTGAGATGTGACACGGCTAGTCGCCGTAGCACTACTGAGTTCAAGTCTTGGCTACGGAAGATGGCAATATTGTAGGTAATGTTCGTTGTGCAAATGTCCGTGCGCATGCATCCTAAACCTAAATAAGTCGGTTAAGAAAAATAATTAATGAAATAAATTTTCTTCAATCTCAAGTTCAATTAAGTTGTACTACTTCATGTAACATACTTAATCAAAAGCATTTTGTTCATATCTTGTTGATTTTGAAAAACACAAATAATATGAAATACACAACAAAAAATATTTCCACATATTATTCAAAAATAAGTAATTTTCTGGACAATCAAATACAATACATAACCTAATTGTTGTAAAAAACTGAATAAATACTGTGTCTATTTAACTTCCTATGAAATACGTAATTCGGTCCTTTACAATGAATGCTTGGTGCGTTCTTGAAAAGCACAGAGCTTCAAAAGCTCGAGAATAATGATGATTGAGCTCTCCGTCCGTTTTCTGCCAAAGTAACTTTAAATCTTGTTTTGTTTCAGAATGTGGCTTTTGTTCAAAAGAACTAAGGCAATTAAAAATAATTCATTGTCGAATTTAAATTTAATTTTATTCAAATAGAAGAAGCAAATTATTCATTTATACATTATCAAAATTATTATGACAGGTTTTAGCAATGCGTTTGGGAACTAATAATATCGGAAAAGCCTTCTTAATATCTAAAATATGAGGTTAAAATCAGAACCATATGCATGTGTTTTATTTACCTATTAACTTATTTTATTTATAATTTTATTTTTAAATAACTAAAATTAACCATGGATTATACTCGGTATAGTTAATCAATCAGACACAGAGACAACTCAAAAAAGGACTAATATTAGAGTACTTACCAGAGCTGTCTAAAGAATACAAAAATTACAGAAATTATCTAAACTACCTAATAATACAAGCTAAAAATGTTATAAAAATCAACTAGAAAATGCTGGTAAAAATTATAAAAAGTTTGGCAAGTAATTAACAAGGCCTCAAATTGTGAAAATAAAATATCTGTAGATTATAACATTAGAGGTAGTTATAACCAACTATCAACCAAAGATTAAGAAAAAGCAAATTATTTTAACGATTTCTTCTTTAACATACGACACACAATGAACCTACTAATAGCGAACATCACATAACATCGAGCCTATTTCTACAACCTGTGACGGAGAATAAAGTTATAATACACATAAATAGTTTAAAACATAACACTGCACCGGGTCCTGATGGAATTCCTGTTGCAACAATAAAAGCTATTCATAAATACATAACCAAACCTCTAGTAAATTTGATAAATATATGTTCCTTAAGTGGACACCGGTAACATAGAAAGAAACCATAACCACCAAAGTTCATAAATCAGGAAATAAACATGTCTTTACAAATCATCTGCAATTTCAGTTATAAACAATGTAGCAAAAATGTTTGAAAAAAAAATATTTAAAAAAAGCTTTTATTTAAATGCTCTAAAAAATAGAAAATAAACTTTGAAGTAAATCAAACCCATCATTTTTTTACATTATATAATTTTTTTATGATACTAGCTTGTCGCGAGATTTTTCTGTGTAAAGGAGATTGCTCGCGACAAGCTTTTATATCAAAAAAAATTATATAATGTAACAAAATGAGGGGTTTGATTTACTTAAAAGTGTATTTTCTATTTTTTAGAACATTTAAATAAAAGCTTTTCTTAAAATATTTTTTTATATTTTATCTTTTACTTTTTGGTGTTTTGATATGTTGTAAACTCCAGATATCGGTTCTGAGACCAATCAGATCATAAACGGTAAAGTCGCCATCTTGAACTAAATTTTTGACTTTTGAATTCGTAATCCGCGACTCCGAAAACCCCCAAATATCGATTTTGATCGATTTGAACCTAAATGACAAAATCCGTCAGCCATATTGGCCCCGCCATTTTGAATTTCTGAATTTTTTGCTAAAAATTCATAATCCACGACCTAAGAAACTCCCAGATATCGATTTTGAGTTGAATCGGATCTTAAACGGTAAAGTCATCCGCCATCTTGAAGTCGCCATCATGAACTAAATTTTTGACTAGAAATTCGTAATCGTCGAACCCAAAAACCCCCAGATATCGATTTTGATCGAATTGGACCACAAATGACAAAAATCGTCTGCCATATTGGCGCCGCCATTTTGAATGTCTATATTTTGATCAAGAACTCATAATTGACGATCTCGAAAACCCCCAGATATCGATTTTGATCGATTTGGACCTAAATGACAAAAGCCGTCAACCATATTGGCGCCGCCATTTTGAATTTCTGAATTTTTTACTAAAAATTCATAATCCACGACATGAAAGACCCCCAGATATCAATTTTGAGTTGAATCGGATCTTAAACGGTAAAGTCGTCCGCCATATTGAAGCCGCCATCTTGTTCTTGTCTTATAAGAAAATGTTAAAGTGCATTGTCACACTTATACACATGTGCAAAATTTCAAAGCTCTAGCTTAATTGGAAATAATCGAAATTTTGATGGCTACATTTGACATAAACAAACTGACAACATTGCAAGTTAAATAAAAGCTTTTAATAACTAAAATCGCGCCTAACTAGTTATTTAAAAAGGTATAATATTCTTAATAAAAATCAATATGGCTTTAGAAATAAAATAAGCACAGAAAAGGCAGTTATAGAATTTATCAAAAAAAATGTGAATGCTTTAAATATAAAAAAAAATGCTTAACTGTGTTCTTAGATTTAGCTAAAGACTATGCAATATTAAATAGGTTAAAAGATATTCATATTAGAGGTATTGCTCTTGAACTATTCCAGAATTATCTAGCGAATATAATATAAAAATTAAAGATAAACGACATTATAAATAAACTATTAACAATTACTAGAGGCGTCCCACAGGGGACTATATTTGGTCCTGTTCTGTTTTTAATTTGCATAAACAAATTGACACTATTAAAAAATATAGGTGGGTACCTCATATCCTATGCTGACGATACAGCAGTAACATTCGTATATAATTCTTGGAATGCAGTATATAAAAAAGCAGAAAATTTTATGATATAGAGAATTGGCTAAATGAAAATATATTGATGATGTTATTTTCTTTTAGATAATGTTGAGTTTGTTAAGTTCTTCTTTTAACATTGGTAACGAGGTTGTACAAATATCTACAGAACAATTCGATACGCATTTATTTAATAATATTATTGCTGCTTCTTTAACAACAGATAACAAAAAAAGATAAATTAAAGAATCGGGAATCATTAAATGAAGATAAATGCGTATCGAATTGTTCTGTAGATATTTGTACAACCTGGCTAACAATGTTAATAAAAGAACTTAATCTCAACATTATCTAAACTAAAATAACATCACTTCTGATATTAACATAAGAATATTGTCGACACTATTTATAAAGTTATCTTAATAGGTTGTCTTTCTAGCTGAAACATTTCTTTCATGCTCTTCTTTAATATCTTATATTTAGTGCGTAACTGGTATGGCTATAAAATTTACTGAATAGATAAATATTCCTCAAGGGTCGCGATTCTTTGATCAAATCTTGTATGATCCAGTTATTATTTAGAATTGTTGTTTAAGTTTTACCGATTTGATTGGAAACGCAAAGTTAAATAGCGTTGAAAACTTACGTACTAAGGATAAGTCGAAAAGAACTTAACACATCTACTGAAGATAATGCTAATGTTGAACAGCAGCAAAACAGAGGTAGGAAGACTATGTTAAACGTACATAACAACAACAAAGTAGTACAGTGGGAATGAACAACATGAAGAAGGAAAAAAGGAGTACCATAGTTAAACCACAATGACATATGCGGAATCTGAAGCGCAGGAAACAGAAGTCTCAGAAGATTTAATTTAGAAATGATGACAAAAAGAGGGGCATATACTAAACTTCCCATTCTATATTTGTATTATGTGACTTTCACTCTCACAAGCATGACGTTAGTCCAGCTCAGCGTGGACATACCGGATATGCCAGCGATAGGCCGGTAAATCAAATAAAGATAAATCTGTCCCCATCAATATCAAAACTCATTCCGAAATCATACGATATGTATCGCATCAAATTGAATCCACGTCATTCCCTTCACCGAGCGCATATCTGCACACTTTCATTTCATTTCAACTTTCCAACGCACAGACCTTCGGGACCAAATTACGGGGCCATTCCAATGTTCATATAAGATTTTCGTTAATAACTCCTAAACCCGAAGTGATTAAAATTTCATTCGAACATCAAAAAATTCCCCCTTTTAAGGCCGATACGGTGATATAATTTTCATTTCCAAATTTCAAGTTTTTCAATTTCTGATGCAATATTGTGAAATATTGTGCAATATTGCGTAATCGATGAGTCATCCTCGCCCGCACGGAATGTGTGGGGGCGCATACAGCCTTCTCCGAACCTTTCCAGCTCCCTGCTCGTCGTGTCCCAGACGAGAGTATAAATAATCGACCCGGCGAGCGGGCTGTCAGTTTCTTCGGTGTTACTCGCGATAAACGAATCCAGTGCCCGTGCTACTTCCAAGGCCGAAACCTTGTAAAAAAGAATTTTATTTTAATTAATCATAATATTAATCTGCCCTAGTGCAACAAATCAAATTGAATTTTTCAAGTCTTATAAACAAAACCTTCGCATTAATACATTTTCTTTTTAATTAAACGGAATTTCAGTGTCGAAAGTAACCTTTTAATTAGTGTAGAAAAAATCTTTTAATTTAAATCGTTACTTAAACTGTGTATAGTGTTATTTAAATAGACTTATTCTTGTTGGTTTAAATTGTGTGTTTTACTTCAAGAATTGAATACAGTGTGAAGTTTTGGACCCTGCCAAAGACAATAAAGTTAACTAAAGTGTTAATCAGACTTTTAGAGTGAAATAACTTACTACAGGGCTATACAGGGTGTAGCATTTGACCCTATCCAACGTTTTACGTGTGACCCACCCATTCTTCTTGATTTACAAAATTAAGTGCACGCATGCTCCCAGGGTATCTCTCTATCTTTATTCTCACAGCTGTGCCAAATATCTTTCTTTTACAATAAACGGGAGTCCTCTGCGTGTTCACAAGGAAGACCGTGGCCTCGCCTCACATATCTTCCAGCGGCTTGTATATCAGTATATGCGCGGAAGCTATGCAACCTTAGGCGAGGGTTGTGTAGGTGATATACCATCTTTCGGAGGGGATGACACCACAGGTAATTACGCCTCCTTTATCCCGGAAGGCTCTAGAAGAGCCTTGTGTGGGAGGGGGCTGCACATTTAGAGACAAGGGACACACCCAATATTCGTGTATAGTGGAGAAATCCCTCTCACAGTATTTTCCACTGCCACGACCGGGGATCGAACCCGGAACTTTTTGGTGAGAGGCAAGTGCAGTCACCTCTCCACCACCAGTCAGTTTTATTATGTAAAGCCGTTGGTCCCTTGTCTACTAAATGTTAGGCAAGTAAAAGATCCCTACTCTTCTTAAGGGAAGAGGTTCGGCAAAATTCCTGGTTGCAAGTAGCTCGTCTACAGGCATCGGTGATAGGCCTCGGTAGCGGAAATTATTATTATTATTATTATTATTATTATTATTATTATTAGCCGTTACTCGAGTCCGAGTATAAAAAATGTTACAGTCGATAAATTGTGTACAATAAAAAACAAGTAAAAGGTGTAGTCTATTGTAATTCCCATTCATCTACGGTGCACACGACTATGGCTATAGAGGCCAATTCGGGAGAGCACATGTCGACCGCAGTCAGGACAAACATAGACCTGGTTAGGTCTTGGATTCGGCCTTCTTGCAGCAACATTTCCTTGATAGCTGGCCACAACCCCTCGCCATTCGGTTCTGTCCGCTGCAAGTTGTTCCCATTGCTCGTCTGCAATACCGCAGGATTTTAGATTTTCATGGAGAGCGTCTTTGAACCTCCTTCGTTGACCGCCACGCCTTCTTCTACCGCTTAGCAATTCACCATAAAGTGTACATTTAGGAAGGCGGTTATCATGCATACGATGAACGTGACCTGCCCATCTTAGGCGTGCTCTTGAAATAAGCACCTCAATTGGAAGGCTGTTTGCTCTCCTGAGTACTTCCACGTTTGATATGTGATGGAACCAGAGGATTTTCATCATACTTCTGAGGTGACTTTGCTGAAAACGTTCTAATTCTTTCACATGACGACGGTAAGTGACCCAGCTTTCACATCCATATAGCAGTGTTGGAATGACAACTGCTCTATAGACAGCCATTTTCGTTGACAAAGCAAGGTCGTGGTTGTCAAATACTCTCTCTCTAAGTCCCCAGAGTGCTCTAGATGCAGCGTTAATTCTATTGCGAATCTCGCCGTCCATGTTTGCTTTGTCATTAACAACGTTGCCTAAGTAATTGAACTGATCCACCACTTCAAGAGAATTTCCGTTAAGTGTAATGTCTATTTGGTTCACTTGATGAGGAGTTGACATAATCTTAGTCTTTCCAATGTTGATTTTAAGTCCCAAGGAATCATAGCTCTGTGCATACACATCTAAAAGTTCTTGAAGCTCTTCTGGCGTAGAGGCTAAAAGTGCACAGTCATCCGCATACTGGAGATCACAAATGAATCGTGTGCGTGTCTTCGTGAAAGCTCTAAAGCGCCCTATGTTAAAGAGACCGCCATCAAAACGGTATCTGAGACCTATTCCTCTGACTCTCAGTTTGTTGTCAACAATAATTGTTAGAGCAGTGGTAAACAAATTAAAGAGTAGGGGTGCCAGGACACATCCCTGCCTAACTCCAGTGAGGGTTTGGAAAGGTTCGGTTGCCTCATTATTATGGTAGCGGAAATAGACCGACGTTAAATAAATGTTAAAAAAGTCATAACCAGAATTTCTTCTTAAGAATTTATGTATGCTTGCATATGGATAGTAAAATTTACCGTTTATACAGTTGGCCTGCTCGCTCGCCTACTACTACCTACGACACTGTTAAATTGAATAAGGAAAACTTCATTATAATTACATAAAAGTAAAGATATATTTAATTACTCAGCCTGTCACACTGTATTACTTAACATTTCAAATTCCAACATACCCGAATTAATATGTATTCAGTTATTTGTCTTGTGTTCATCATGCACCTGTTTACGCCGCATATTTTTCTAATCTAAGCCGTCATTACTAATGTTTAATTCAAGTCGAAACACGTCCCTCAAGGTTTAACGTTTCGACCCAAATAAAAATAAAAAATTTCTAGCAAAGCAATAATTTACATTGCAGGTACTTTAAGCTCTACGTATACGGTTGTTGCGGATGGGTGTACGTCAGTGGAGCGCCTTGACATCGATATTTTCCTGATCTAAACGTAGCCAAGTCCGGCTTAACTTGTACAGTGTGTGTTGTTATAATTATTTGCCGAATTTAAATACTTCAAAAAAAATGCTAATATTATGAGATACTAAAGGTATTGGAGAACTAAATGACCACAGACTCATTCGTGCCAAAAGCAGAGCGACCGATGAAATCTAAAAACTAACACGTCCAAACGAAAGTAACTTTGGTCAATTTAACTTTTGACGAAATGTGGAGCGATAAATTTCGCATCATCTGTTATTTTATTTACGGTTATGATTGGAATCCATCATCGAGAAATACGTGTAATACTGAATTGGGAAAACTATTTTAACCAAAATCCTGTAGCTTTTGACCAAAGTGTATATACCTTAAAACTGAGACATTTTACATAAATATGCTGTAAACAAGGAAATGATTGGAAATATACAAATTGACAAATCCGATGTATTATTCATTCACTAGAATATTTGAT
Source organism: Leptura quadrifasciata (assembly GCA_963675555.1). Taxonomy (NCBI): domain Eukaryota; kingdom Metazoa; phylum Arthropoda; class Insecta; order Coleoptera; family Cerambycidae; genus Leptura; species Leptura quadrifasciata. The sequence continues at coordinate 38,409,341 of OY776681.1, read as the reverse complement.
AGACAGAATGTTGATCTATAAATAAATTTGGTTATTCAAATATTAACAGTAAATAAATAATGGATAATATGCCGATAATACGTGTAACTGACGGACAGTTTTATAGCCGACAATCAAGTTAATTTTTGCTAAAAAAATAATTACTTATATTTTGACAGTCGTTATATAGACAGACAGGGAAGCAGTCAATCTAGGCAAGTTATAGTCACAGTATTAGTATTTTTTTCTGGATTACTGTATAAGGATTGAACGAGGTGTCAGTTAAAAGCACCAAACACCGTCAGTAGAGTCCTTGGATAAACTTGATTGTTATTTTATCAGGGCCCTCGAGAATATTTTACTTAATATCGGTCGCACAAAAAAAATTGTTTCTACGAAAATTGTGCCAACTTTTATAAGCTACAAAATGGTTTAAAGACATTTGAAATCCATGGGATACTTTAAGAATTAGGACGGAAAATATCGAAAATGTGGAATATGTCTAAGCCAAATATCTTCGTTATTTGAAAAGATACGACGAAAATTCTAAGGCGACAATTTTTTGCAAAACAGACTATTTCAACGAGGTTTTATCTAAATGTTTTCAAAACTGCTGCATTTTGACATTTTCTCTTAGGTTGTAAGCTTGAAACTTGTTGTTGAAACTTAAGTAGGATCAGTATTTCGGCTGGTGTTTGTTACAATCGAAGCATTAGCGTTTTGATGGTAATATGCAATTATTACACTTAACGCGCCAGGCTCGTAACTTGTAATTCAGCGCTCGGCGGGGCATATAGCCCGGAAAGTAGCTGTTGGTTGCAGTCTGGTTACGTTCCTTATAGTAAAATAAGGATTTTATAGAGGAGCTTGCGACTAAAAATATTATATATTAATATTCCGCCCTCTAAAAGCACATTCTGAGAGTTCTGTTCAGCTGCAGTGCTTGTGGAAATCTATTTCTATTCTACTGCAGCTAATCCGGAGTTAAAATTGCATTGGAAATATATAACGAACATATTATAACGATCGCTATGATTGAAAATCTTTTTTGTGAATTCTAAATTCATAAAAGAGTGTGAGTGAGTGTAAGTCGAACAGCAATATGAAATTTTTCTAGCCTAACAAGACTATGCTCCCCACCCCCCGTTTTTAAGGATGCTGAACACGATGTTGGTGGTAAAATTTGTCTCCGAGGTCACCCCATCCCCCAAACGGCAAAAAACCACCTCCGAAAGGGATAAACCGCGTATCCGTCGTCTCTTACCAGCCAAACCTGTGTTGCTCACGTTTTCGAGAATGCTGAGCGCGATGGTAATGTCGAGACCCCTCCTCGACCCCCTCCAAACGGCAAAAAACCGCCCCCGAAAACCCATGTTACCCCCGTTTTCCAGGATGCTGAACACGACGGTGTTGTCGAGACCCCTCCTCGACCCCCGCCAATCCCCCCAGATGAAAATAACTATGACAGACTATCTACTACATCAGACCACAAGGTATCAAAATGCTTATTTCACAACCTTTCAACCTGGTGGTACTAAATTGAGGAAATGGGAGGAAGGGATATCAGGATTCCTGTGAAAAATGCTGACGGGTCTAGGACTGAAAACAGGAACAGCGTCGGGAATTATGGAGAAAACTTGAGAACAAATCTCAACTTTTCTCTTTGATAACAAGAGGAAGAGATACAGAGAGCTTACGTAGTTGATCCACATACTTTCGGGCAGTCTGGCGGCACTGAAGGCACTATTGTCAAGGCTAGTTTGAAAGTGTTTAGAAGAACTTAAAGCTCTCGCAGAACAGAATTCAGTTAAATTGGTCTGGGTGTGAGGATACGGCAGGGTCCTAGGGAACGACAAAGTTGGCGAACTTGCTAAGTAAGGATAAATCAGTTACAGTATTCCTTAGTTTCTCGAACCAGCACTCGCAGTGTCAAAGTGCACTGGAGCGTTGCATAACTAGACCAAGGAAAAAGACATTAGATACCGGCATAATATATCGGGACACAGATACGGCAAGATCTTCATAACTGAACCGCGCCCAAAACATGTTAGCAACTGCTTATGGTAAGCAAGAATTTGTTAAGAACTGAGGCAGGGTTGCTCACAGGTCACGCACCTGCATGGAATAGCGCCTTATGAAAGAATGCTAGACTGCAGACTTCGTGGAGAGGTGAAACAGCGGACTAGATACGCTATCAGTATGAGGTAACATATTTTTGAGGTTATAAGAATGGTCCCAAAAGCATAGACCGGTGTTTGAACTGTATCGACTGATTAACAGTACAGAAATCGCCAGAAGGTTACGGTAACGGGAAGAGGCATCTGGGTTAGGCTCCAGATCTGACTTGTTAAACACTTAAGTGTAAAAAAAACGTATATTGTATACTTCTGTACTGCAACGCATAAGAGAAATGTATCCTTGTATTCCTGGTCACAGAGCCTGTTAATAGAGTTTTGTCCATTCTTTATAGGACATCCTGTATAAGTCTAGTAGAATAGTTATATCGTTTCGTAGTTGGACACAAAAATGAAACATTATTGGACTAAATTTAAAACAACATTCTGAAATATTGTTCCCGTAATATTTGCTTGTGATCATAATCAGAGAAGTCGACCGATAACTCATAAATGTAAAATATCAAACCATGGCCTCACATCTCCCACATCCCAGACCTGTCTACCCACCTCAAAATCCTCAGCTAAACCCCGCTAATTTATAAAGTGCTTGAATCATAAGTATATATCGGCCTGAACATGACCCCGACGGTTTCCATCGAGCGAGCGCTTTCACTTTCAGCATATTTCAGGCTAGACCGTTCACCGTCGGCGGCGTCGATTTCCAGGGCTCGGCAGTGTGACCGCGCACGCGCCGGCCTACCTCAACCTTCAGACGCTTGTCGCCGGGACTCCGCATGTCGCTTTTCCTTTCCGGAACCTAGAACCTTCCGGACAAGCCCAAAACGCCCTTCTCGCTTTCGCTTTTCTTCCACCCCCGCCCTCGGTTGCGGTTATATATGATCTTTGATGGACGGTTTAGTCTCATGACTACGTACTGCGGAATATATTAGCATATTTATTTCTGTTTCTATGTAGCTGCAAATTTCAGGAGGGTCTGACAATTAAAAAAATACATATTAAACTTATGTAAATTTCGACTCCTACAGGTTTTATTCAAATAAAAGATTTCGAGTTTAGTTTAAAACCAGATTTATGCAAATGTAAAAGGAAAGATCAGCATTAATTTAAAATGAATTCCCCGCATTACATGGAATGCAAGCTGAAGAACTGACAGCCGTGTGTTGAACTCACAATGTTCATCTTATGAGGTAGCGACTTTATTTCTTCACACTGCTTTTTACCATTTTATAACAAATAATGTGATAGTATCGCACTTCTTAGAATGCAACATATTCCGGCAACAACTGCCTCTGTCCCTCAATTCTTAGGTGTTAGGCTTGCAACCATGGAGTCCCTGGTTCAAATCCTGGCTAGGGTATGGATGTTTAGTGGCATTCTTCATGTGGCACCGAGTTGGTAGCAGACGAGATTGTGTGAGAGACAACACGTCTAGTAACTGTATCATTCCTGAGTTTGAGTCTCAGCTGCGACAGATGGCAATGTCAGTCGTATAGAATGGTCGTTGTATAATTGTCTATGTGTATATGTATACAACTCTGTAACTGGGAATATCGTTCTTGTAGAGTGGTGATTAGTAAATAAATAAAAAAAATAGTAATAATAATATTGTTTCCGTTATTCAAATAAGAGGATAAATATAGCGAGGGTATCACTCAATTTGTTCAAAAAAAGCCTTAAAAGCTTTAGAGAAATCCATATAAACAACGCGGGTATCGTCAATCTGACTTACATTGTCGATTACGTCTGATCGGTACTAAAAGTCTAATTAATGAGATTAGTTGTTTTAAATTGGAGGTAGGTTGATATGTCCAATCCGGTAAAGAAGGTCATCTAGTATCTAACAAATGTTGCACTATTCTTTCCTATTATTTGGGTTTTCTACCACATGTATTGTTATCCTTTTCAAAACAAATTACCGAATCTACAAAATAATAGAATTATTGGAAAAAAGCCTCTGCGCCCGTGACGTTTACGCCAAAGGAAAAGTCAGAGGTTATGTTTTGCAAAGTTTTGATCCTTCCCAATATACGAAATATAAGTTCGAAATTCCCAGTACTGCACAAAGCAGATACATTTAGATGACAGGTATTTCACAGCTCTACTCGCTTCATCAATCATTAATAACCAAAACTGGAATGGCAGGTGATTGGGAACATAAGTTAGACATCAGTATTGATTTTGAGCTCCAGTAAGTTAATATTCTGAATAATTAGGATTCTGACACGCGTACTTTTCTAACTTAGGGATGAATGAAAGTTTTTCAGACAGGATGTAAGCTGGGTAAAAGAAAAGAATTCGATAGGATAGTCAATCATTTCGACATTGTATTGGTCAAAAGTCAAAAGAAAAACTAAACGGGATACTCCAAAAGCAGAAGTTCTTATATTATGACGTTGGATTCTATATATTGCAGCAGTGTTTTTATAAACAGCTTGATTTAATGAGTTGGCTTTTGGTACTACAATTTTTAAAAATACGATCCTCCGGTTTAACCGGTCTAATTTGTACCACAGTTTTTATCCTAACATCATGTAGTTATGGTAGTATTTCCACAAATTCGAGACAACAGTAACAGCATACTACTTCATACGTTCCTATTAATCCAATCCAACCTGATTTATGCTCGCCGAGTTGAACAAAATATTGATGTTTTCGTAATTTAGTCTCTTTTTAATTTTTAGCCAATATTGTTAATGCAATTAATAAGGTTTTAGATGAAATACATGAATTTCTATACATTAAACCTGAAAAACATTACGTAAATCCTCTCCTTATATGGCACATGGAAGGATCCAGAAAAGGCCAAAGACAAGTCTTCGTTGAAAAAATTGTTTTAAATGAAAATTGTTCAGAGCAGCTTCAAAAACAACTTTTCATCGAATCAAAAATTTTTCCCAACATCATTTAGAGCAGAGAATTGTGTCAAGATTGTTTTTGCAAATTTTGCCCAGAACGCTAGGGGCGGCTTCAGGAAGGGCCCAACACGATGTTTCGTCGATCCAACCCTTGTTTAAGATAGGTAATTGTTCAAGTTTTTTGTCAAGAGTATAAGGGGCGGTTCCAGGAAGGGGTTAAATCGATTTTTCATTGAAAAAATAATGTTTCAAGGAAATATTACTTACGATTTTAATATTCCTATTAGTACGATAAATTATATCGAAATGGACCTGCTCCAGAAATGGACAAAGCACTCACTTAAACTACTTCAACTATCAAGTATTAACTAGTTAGTTATAGTACTTACTGCTACAGGTATTAATTACTCTACAGAAAGCAGAATACCTCAATTATCAAATGCTTTGATGTGGTACTTAGAATTTTGGCTGTAAGTACTATTTGTACTACTTCAATAATTCCCACAAGTACATTTACATGTTAAAATACTATCAGCGCTCAGTTTATGTCAATGAATGTGTGTACTTTACAGATGTTAAGAAAATATGGATTATCATAAGAATAAAGTTGATATTTATGGAAAATATGCCATTTTTTTGTTCTCGAAAACATTCTTTATACTTTGTTAAAATCTCAAATATATTCTTAACCTTAAAAAATAAAATAATGCACTCTAAGCCAAAACAACAACTCACGATCCGATGAGTGTAAAAACAAGACGTTGCCAGATTGAGTCAAGCGAGGCAATAGGTTTATTTCTGTGCTTATGCGCAAATAGAGTGAAACGAAAAAGTATAGTGCTTGTCAACTAGTTTTTAATTTAAGCATGGTAGTTTACACAGGGGAAATTCTCTTGTAGGTTGAGAACGACTGTCTTCTGAGAACGTCCTTAAGGTATAATTGAATAATGATGGCATTTTTTTAATTACTTTTATTTGTTTAGTTATTTAATAAGAAAGTTTAGCCCTTAAGAAAACATAACATTCCAATCTATTAAGAGGGATACTGACAGTTTATATAGATACATTAAATATAGCAAATGTGGGACGCTACGTCAACTACATTTTTACAATTTTCAACATTTTTTTTTTCGTAGAAAGGTAATAACTGGTATCTAGAATCTTTTAAGAAGTAATACTAGTAATTTAAACTATACAGATATTTAGAACAAAAAATAGAAATTTGAATTCTGTATAAAGCAGCATATCAAGGAAAGATCACAGATCGTTTTGACATATTTTTGTTCCAAAATATTATCCGAAAGTATGTGAAAATGAAAATATTAAATAGTCAAATAACAAAGTTTGTGATATTTTTTTAAATATTGGGCCTGGTTCTAGAACTTGTAAATAAATATTGAGGAATTCTTGAAGCTTGTTAGAGCTTGTTAGAGCATCCCACGACTTCTGTATTTAGTATATCTAAACCTCTCCACAATAAAATTGTGAGAGGTTACTAAAATTGGTTCAAAAACGAAAATTGAGATAACATCAAATCTTTACGTTTTGAGGTCCTAGGAACCGAAAAAAGTGGTTTTTGAAAAATGTCTGTGTGTGTGTATGTGTGTTAGCACGATAGCGCCGAAACTACTGAACGGATTTGAATGAAACTTTGCATGTGTATTTCTTTAGTGCCCCAGAAGATCTGAAAAGGTTTTGGTTGAGATCGGATTACGTTTAATGCCATTTTGACGCAACAAGTTGTTTTTTTGTAATTACTTTCAATTTGCAATGGAACCATTGAAAAGCAGTTAAAATTCTGATTCCAACGATGTATCACACTTCCACCCTTTCGATTTGGTTTCCATGAAAAAAATTAAAAACAAAGCAAATATGAAGCATAGATCGCATTTCGCATGACATGATCGATGCGCGTAGCCGTTACGTCGTGAAACTCGTCACATCACGTGTCAATTCACATGTGAGGGTTTTCACTGCCCTAGAAGTAGAGCGGATTACGTTTAGTGCCGTTTTTAAATATATATATATATATATATATATATAGACGAATTGAAGAATTAAACTACAAATATTCCTCTAAAATCTAGTAAAATTACTGAAATGCTAATGCTTCATTTAACAAAGACAGCCGCGAGCGATCGGATTGCAATGAGCAAATTTTGACTATTGTCATTGTCATCGTTTGTCATCCGATAACGTTGGTGTCATGTCATGTTAATAAGCTTTCGGCATATTTGTAACTTTTAGTGGATTGTCACAAACTTTAAAGGTAGATGTAACAATATCAATATTATATGCTTTCTGTACCTTCGTTGGTGAATTTATTATAGATTATCACTTTACCAATTTTCAGCTTGTATTTAGTATATCTAAAGTGTGTTCTCGGATTGAATTTGCGACAGGTGTAATATACAAAAAAGACTTAGTACCGTTTCCATTTTCTGCAGTCTACGCCTGCTTGAGCTAAAATGGATTTTTACCAAATTACAGTTGAAATGAGATCTAATTCGCGGAATAAATCTAAGAAGAAAATAAATCATTGTAGGTAAACTGCTCTTTTTGTTAAGTTTACGGAAAAATTGGACTTTGTATGCATTTTATTTTGCCGAGAAAATCTCTATAGTCAGTATTGAAAAAAAATATTTTTAGTATTGAAGAACTACTCTTGCCAGTTTCTACAGTTTTTAGGTCTAATTATAAACCTACTTGCAATACCTAAAGTACTTCACAGTAATGATCAAGTAACTTTAAATACTTGAAACAAATTGCTAAGTAACAAGTATTAAGTACTAAGTACTACATCAAAATTGTGTAAGTATCAAATACAAGTACTCATTTCTTCGGGGAGCAAAATACTTGAAGTACTCAAAAGTAATTAAAGGATGTATATAAATTCAACAGAAGGGGAACTTATAAATAATTAAATGGTACTATGATGGGCATTACATGACAGTACATAAGTGTATAGGAATCCCCTCCCTATACGGCTAGTAGCTGTCCTCGTACTGTGTGTCTGCTTCCGAAAAATGGACCAAGTAATTTATTGCGCGCAATTGCGCAACATCTCTCCTGAGCTAATGCGACAATGTCTAGCAAGCCTTGATCTTTATCCAATTTTCCTATTTAACTTTTCTAGCCGACATCGACATCGCCTTAACCTTTGGAAGCATATCTTAAAATTTGTGTATCATCAAAACTGAATGCTCTACCCAATGTATCATGAAACAATTTGTTGTAAATCAATACATCGACGCTATATTTATACCTCATAGGTATCAAAACGTGTAGGTGGAAGTCCCAGAGCGGATCGCTAGGAACGTCGATTATAAATGTATCACAGTCGTATAATTTCGTAACCTGTTGTTGTTTATATACGACAATAAATAAACAAATATATTTACGAGTTGGACTTTCTGAGGTATGTTTTCTAGAGTTGGTAACCTTGTTCCTAATTCTGCGCGGAATTAATTTATTTCTTAGTTGTACCAATTATTTAAGCAGGAAGGAAAGAAAATATAAACAGTCGTGAAGGAGATACAAAAAACAATAAGGTCGTGAACTACTGGTAACTGAACACGTACCGTAAGCAAATGCAAACTAAAGAAGGTAATTCTTCTAGAAGTGATATTAAAAAAATTATACTAATGATTATCTTAAATATACAAGCTGTTCCAAAAATACATGGTCACCAACAAAGGTTACATGAGTAAAAGCTCAATTGACTTATTTTATCTATGTAATTCTTAGATAATGTATAATGATATGCTTTACCATATTTAAATTTGTTCAAAAGCAGAATGTTCATTGAAAACATTCTTCCAGCGTCTTGTATATCAGTGTGTGCGCGGAAGCTATACAACCTTACGCGAGGGTTGTATAGGGGATATACCATCCTTCGGAGGGGATGTAAAGCCGTCGGCCCCTTGTCTATTAAATGTTAGGCAAGTAAAAGATCCCTACTCTCCTTAAGGGAAGAGGTTCGGCAAAATTCCTGGTTGGGGGTAGCTCGTCTACAGGCGTCGGTGTTAGGCCTCAGTAGCGGAAATAGGCCGACGTTAAACAAATGTATCGATTCCTTAAATCACCAGTCAATCAATCAATCATCGTTAATCACACTTAATGAATCAATTTTACTGAAATCCTGCTACAAGCATTGGAATAATCAATATTATAAATATGCTAAAACAATCTAACTCTGTAGTTCCGGGCGACATATCAATCAAAATTATGAAAAAACGTGCTCATCAATTGGCCGAACCATTATGTCATACAATAAATAAATGTTTTCAAGATGGGACTTACCTTGATATGTAACAGTGTCAAAAATTCTGCCACTTTATATAAAAGGTGATAACAAACTTCTCGGTAATTATCGACCAATAGCAATCCTATCAGTATTCTCATATTCTCTTAAATATTTGAAAAGCTCTTAACAACATGTAAAATTAAATTCATAAAATTCAAGCAGCAACACGGCCTTAGAGAACATGAATCTACGGTTACCGCACTCTTAGCTAAACTTGATGAAGTCTTCAAAAACTTAGATCAAAACAAGAAAGTTTTTGCTGGCTTTGTTGATGTTTCAAAGGCTTTCGACTGTGTTGACCATCAAATTCTTCTCGGAACTATCGAGTCTTATGGTGTACGTGGCAAAAGTAATGACCTAATTAGGTCATATTAAAATGGTAGGAAACAATTCGTGAATAGTTTTAATAATAGATCCGATGAACTTCTGGATGACATAGGCGTACCTCAAGGTAGTGTGCTAGGCCCACTTTTGTATATTTTATATATCAATGACTTGATTGTATTAAAGGGCCTTTAATCCACGGAAAACAGACGTATTGAACCTTCCTAATATAGTGCTCGTGGATAAAACTGTTTTAAACAATAACGATACAGACTAATGGATTTTTATAATCGGTACTGTCTTCTGAACTCGTTCCAGCAAAAACATTGAATCTTAATTTAATTCGAAACGACAGAGCACATGCCGCCTAGTCTAATAGGGATTCGCGTAAGTCAACTTCTATTAGGCAAAAAATATTAAAGCCATACCTATACATATTTCAAATATTAATGTTCGTTAAGCAAAACTTATCACAATTTAATTTTCAAAATGCGTATCATTATCCCACCCGCTATGGATATAATTTGCAGCATGAAATTCATAAGCTTCAATTATTTGAATGAAATCCATATTATGTAGGAACAATCCTCTATAATGAATTTAGCAACGATATAAAGAATTTACCAAGTACAAAGACATTTTTTTCTTCTGTAAAATCTTTATTAGTTGCTAATGCGTTTTATTCCGTAGATTAATTTGTGCATTCGCAAGTGATATAGATGTATAAATAGTTGTATTAAATATTTAGACTTAATGTTGCCGTCAAAATGTGTTTTGACTTGTCCTATATGATGTTTATGATCAATTGGAATTAATAAATGATTATAATAGGTTATTTATAAAAATTGCTAATTCAATTTGCCACATTCTCTATTTCGTAGTTTGTTTATAAGTTAACGTTATTCTTAGCTGTATGTTTGTAGTTTTTATTTATCATGATTGTAATCTATATTATTATTAATTTTTCATTTTCGTGGACCTATGCCAGCCATTTTTTATAATTGGCATTTAGAATGAATAAAGTATATATGTCTATTCTATCTATCTATATATCTATTTAATAACAAAAAAGAAAGAAGATATCTGACATACGCGAATACTGATCGTCTTGCCCATGGTGATGTGAGTGCTGTGGAGTGAGTTAATGACATCTTACTTAGGAGAGAGGCGTCAAAGTATTTGTTACGAGAATAAACCTAGCAGCAGATTGATAGTAAAATACGTTGTCCCACAGGGTAATCTACAACAACCACTTCTATTTATAATCTACATCAAACTTATTATCTTTAATAGTTTTCAAATTAATTACTATATAAATAGAATTGGGATACCGTGTGTGTTTCTTGATATCTGTATTCTACGTTTAAATTTATGTTTTGTGACAATTCTCAACTGTTATATTTTCAAAATACATTAATGGTTAAATACGTCTGCAAATATATGCAATGGAAACATACGTATTAGCAAGAATTTTAAAATTTCAGAAGTAAAAAAGACAAAACGTTTAGAAAAGTATTCCCATAATATATTTGAATATATTGAGAATAGTAGATATTATAATTATGTTTTTTTTGTTTCAGGTAAATATAAATCTGGCGTAAATCAATACAGTCTTGTAAGTAATTTAATTTAATTTATTAAATAATAAACGTATATATAAGGCGTATAAAGAGGTAGATTTTGTGGTATCGTAAGGGCAATTAAAGATTGGACTAGAGATAGTGTGTGAGTGAGCCGTCTCTCCTTCCGTCGTTTTAGTCTCACTTTCATCCCTCTCTCAAAGACAAAGTCTCAGATTTTTTGCCTATCAGTCCATAAGGGTGCCAAGTTTATTTCTTTATATCTATGGTGGGTATATTTGGCGCAACATCAACGCGATATTCGTAACAAAAAATAAGCCAAAAATTAAAACAAATATCCTAGGAGAATTGTAGCTCTTTAAATTTTTATTGTTTTTTAAATATTGCCCCAAAGGACTGTCGAAGATAGAGTCCAAATTTAACAATCAATATTACTTTTATAGCTTTGATTTACGAACGTCTTAGGAAGATTCTTTCGCATTAAATGGGATTTAGTGACGCATTCAAACATTAGAGCTTGATAATGCAGAATTAGAATATACAGAAAGTAGTAATAGGACAAAAGAATGTCCCTAACTATACATATGAAATAAATAAGGACATGGATGAAAGAAAACTGAGTTGTAAAAAATATAACAAAATGTAGATTTCCCGGTTTGTCTAAGATTTTCCGAGGTGTGCTATAACTAATAAAGGACAAACAACGTAAATCTAATAAATAATAAAAAAATTGAAAAAGTATATATCATAAATTTCCTCGGGGTAGAGGGGGGTCAAGATGGCATTTACTCTATATTCCAACCTATTGCAGATGAATCTGTTAATAAAGTCTCTCAAAAATTGCATCTAGACACATTCTTTCGTTTTGAGAATATTCTTCAATTCCCCTAGAAATGTGCATCATTAAATTTTAGTGGTAAGCGGTTCAGTTTGGCTCTATTAATTTTTCTTAACGTATCTACAAAAGTCTGGTTTTATATACTCCAAACAGCTGACTACTGGAAAGCTTAATTATAATTACATTATAAAAACAAAGTTCTTAATTTAACTAAGACTATTTTCCAACAGAGTTTTACACCCATCATTTTTAGTACAAAAAAGACGAAGGAAAGGCTAATCCAAGATAATTCCAGACATCCACACTGACTCAGTTTCCCTTTTCGGCAATAATTAAATTAATTCGCCAAGAGGCATAAGTGCGAGTCAAACATCGGCGACTCTGAGAAGTAAAGTGTTTATATTCACAAACCCAATCCAACCCTGCCCTGATTTTTATTGGCTTTAGTTTCGGCGTTCTTGTTTGAAGCGGTTCAAATTGGCCCTTTGGTACGTCTTAATGGCGAAGATGAGAGGTCCCTAGAAGCCGATTGTATATTGTCATCAAGGTCTCTTTGTCTAAAGTCTGCAAATGTTATTTAAACTATTTTTTGAGCGAAAGGATATTTGCATTGGTTGAAAAAATACTCCATATACCATGTAACATAAAAATTGATATAATCGACGGCTTGTATATCAGTGTATGCGCAGAGGCTAATGCAATCTTAGGCGAGAATTGCGTAGTGGATATACATTCGTAGGGGATGTAAAGCTCTCGGTCCCTTGTCAATTAAATGTTAAGCAAGTAAAAGATCCCTACCCTTTAAGAGGTCCGGCAAAACTTCTGGTTGGCATAACTCGTCTACAGACCGATCGACGTTAAATATATATTAAAGAAAGGTATCTGTGCATGTCTAAATTTAATTTATTTATAACCATTTTGTTTTAAATACAAAAAAATCAAAATGAACAAAAAGATTTACAAACATTAATCAATATGTGTATTAAACAAAATTATTTTAAATTCAATAATAAAATGTGTACACATGTAAACGGCTACCTATGGGTAGTCCATTAAGCCCATTAGTAGCTGAAATATTCATGGCAAATTTGGAACCAATCGTTTTACCGCAAACAATAATCTCCTTAAATACATACATTTTTGGGTAGGATATGTTGACGATATGTTTTGTATATGGATCGGTACTGAGAAACAATTGTCACATTTTATTCATTTTATTAACTCCCTAAACAACAAAATTCAGTTTACAGTTGAAATGGAAAAAGAACGGTCAATAAACTTTTTAGATATTACGCTGATACGTAAAGAATATGGGTTAGAACTTGATATTTATAGAAAGCCAACTTTTATTGACACTCTTACACATGCAAATTGTAATCAATCTTGGAAGATAAAAATGTCATCGTTTCATAGCTATGTACATAGACTATTACCTCTAAATTTAAATAGGGTTAACTTTGAAAAAGAAGTTAGAATTTTTAAAACACTAGCAAAAAACAATGGCTATGATGAGTCACTTATTGACAAATTAATAAAAAATAAATAGAGGAAATTATTACATACATTTTTATAACGTACCAAATATAGAAAACAAAAAGTGGCATAGTATAAATTATGTAAATAAGGTTAGCAACTCAGTATGTAATAAATTAAATAAATTAGACATTAATACAGTATCGACGAATAGAAATAATTTAATAAGTCGCTTGTTGGTTAATAATAAAGAAAAGATAGAAGATATTAAAAAATCGGGCGTATATGAAATAAATTGTGACGACTGTGATGCCGTATAATAGGCCAGAGTGGCCGTGGCATAGATGTGTTAAGATACAAAAAGTTTATTTTATACAATAAAAAATCAACTGGTTTCGTCGAACATTGCATTGAGCAAAATCACTTTTTTAACTGTAGTAGTGTTAAACTTTTGCATAATGCAAACAAAAGAAAAATCCTAGACATGCTTGAAATTTTAGAAATTAAGAAGGCCGTAAGAAACCATAAAAACGTCACAAATACACAAACAGAATTTTTTAACAATCCTGTACTAGACACCGTAATAAAATTTAAAGTTCGTAGTCCCGAACTGCATTGTTAAATTTAAAAAAATAGCAAATCAAGTTATTATCCTCTTCTAAGTAGATATAATATTTCAAGGTTATATATTGTAAACCATCTCTTTTAGGAGAGATTCTAAGACTCTTTGATAATGGTGGCAAGGCCGAAACATATGTCAGAGACAAAACTGAACAAAACTTATGAAACAATAAACCAAGTAGGGGGCGAGCGTAGGTGCGTCTTTACTATGTACATACTTCGATATGCGATGAAAAGCAACGTTACGCTTGGTTAGTAGTTGGATGGGTGACCGTTCCAACGAACACCGCGTCCTCGCCTCACACATCTTCCAGCGGCTTGTATATCAGTATATGCGCGGAAGCTATACAACCTTAGGCGAGGGTTGTATAGGAGATATACCATCCTTCGGAAGGGATGTAAAGTCGTCGGTCCCTTGTTTATTAAATGTTAGGCAAGTAAAAGATCCCTACTCTTCTTAAGGGAAGAGGTTCGGCAAAATTCCTGGTTGGGGGTAGCTCGCCTACAGACGTCGGTGTTAGGCCTCAGTAGCGGAAATAGGCCGACGTTAAATAAATGTATAAAATAAATAATAATAAACCAAGTGCGTATTGTAACTATTCTTTTCAGTATTTATAATTATTTTATTGAATATGTTTCATCAAGAACCTACCGCAGATTCAATCCAATTAATAAAATAGTACTCTTAAAATGCTACAATTTGAGCTATCACTCATATTTCTGGGTTTTGATGGCAGGGTTTCACAAGGGTGTAAAGTTTTAGCAACAATTATGGTTTTCAGCTGATTCAATACCTATTCTGATTTGAAATTTTAATAAATAATATATTTTGTAAGTCTACATTCTCCATAAGTTTAACTGGAATTTGCCCTCTAGTTTATATATATTTATTGTTTCCGTTTATCTCGTAGAACTTATAGATCTCGATATATTTCTAAAAAATCGATGGAAAACACACTGTAAATAATTTAATTGTTTAAATAAACAATATGTCGACATTTCTGAAACTACGAAACTGGACTGTGAACTCAGAGCTTGATCCCATAAATACGTTAAAATAAAAAAAATCCCCAACCAAACAATTCACATTAAAATACTATTTGACTTTAATACCCCTGGTGGAACTGATAATGTTCTACGGCCAAAATACACTTTACTAGTAGATTCTTGATCCACATAAATTTCAAATAATTAGTTCAAGCCGTTTCTGAATTATTTTGATAAAACTGAAAAGAAATCTTTAGTACCATGTATCTGAACAGCAATGCGCTACCGACTACATCATAAAAGCATTTCATAGCATTGCTGATCATGAACATCCACCTGTAATTTAGTGGACTTTTTTGCGACGCTATATATGTTCGTTTCGCGCCCTTACACCCCGGCGCATCCACCATATATACCAGAAAATTGTCATTCAGCATTGTCAGATTGAAATCCTACCTGAACTGGTTGTGTAAGTGACGAAGTCGCCCCATCAAGATAAATGCTGATTCTAGATGCAGTAGTTACATACATAAAAAACAAAACTTATTTTTGTTCTATAGTAACCAATAATTGTAAATGATTTCCTCCCTCATTAAAAAAAAAATATAGGACGAGCTGACTAAACGAAAAAGACGTTGATTAAACAACAGTATTTACTTTCCATGTATCAATTTCGAATACGAGCAGATATTTCCAATGCTTATTTAGCTTTGATTTGGGAAAATGTTTGTTATTTCAAAAGGGTCTAAAATTCTATCGGATATTTAACCGCTTATTTATTTTACCTCTAGAAGTATCGGTTCATAAATTCTGCTAAATATTTATCCGCAAAGTATTACATAAAGCAATAATAAAAAATGGAATTCTAAAACATGACCTTTTAATAACAATTGACGAGAACTAAATTAATAATGGATAGCCTTTAATTAGACTTGGCAATCAAATGCTTCTGATTGAGTGTAATCATCATTCCAAGTTAAAATATTAATGGCTAAAAAGCCATAGCAAAGCCTTCGATACGCCTGACTACGAAGTCTCATCTAGAAAATTTCTCGCAGGTCTCTCTCTACGTTGTTTCTAACATTTTCTAATGTTATTTAATAGACCGGGGGTTAGCGACAGATTTTTGGCCGTGATTTTACTCAGTATGCCTTTCAGAAGGCATTATGCTACGTAAATTCTCATGATAAGTTATATGAATCAAAGAGTCATCCTGGGTTCTTCCTATTATAAAATGAGTCTTCATTTGTTCGTAAACTATGTAATCCAATAAAGATGTCATTAAAAAAAATCCAAACAGGATGATCTTTTCAGAGTTGCTTGAGGACTGCCTCCTGAGTATTCAGCCAAAAGATCACACTCAAACTCCTGGTACGATTTGCGCTATAGGGGTGGTTTCCTAAAAATTTTTTTAGAGCAAAATTACCTTTACAAAAGTTGTAGAGAATCACATTTGGAACAACTTTTCTTATAAAATTTTTTTTGTATCTCTAATCCCTAACGAGTTACTGCGCATTATGTGACAAAAATTACACACACTGCAGGGGTGGTTTTCTAAACATTTATTTAGAGCAAAATGTGCTTAATAAATGTTGTTCAGAATTTGATCCTCTACAACTTTTATTAAGGTCATTTTTTGTAAAAACATGTTTACAAGACCACCCCTGCAGCGTGCTCAATTTTTGCCATGTAATGCGCAGTATTAGAGGTACAAAAAAAAATTATAAGGTAAAGTTGTTCAGAATTTGATCCTATACAACTTTTATTAAGGTCATTTTGCTCTAAAAAAATGTTTAGGAAATCACCCCTGTGATCTTTTGATTGGATACTCAGGAGGTAGTCCCCAAGCAACCCTGAAAAAATCATTCTGTTTGGAACTTTTTTTTTTAATGACATCTTTATTGAATTACATAGTTTACGAACAAATGGAGACTCATGTTTCCATAGGAAGAACCCAAAATGACTTTGATTCATATAACTTATTATCATGCGATTTACGTAGCATAATGCCCTCTGAAAGGCATACTGAGTACAATTACGGCCAAAAATTTGTCACTAACCCCCGGTATATAAGCAATAGAGTATCGTGCTTTCAAGTTTGATGAAATTGAGGCTATTAGACCAGGCGAATTAGGGGTTTTGATTCCGGATGTCCAGAAAGTCTAGGACTTTCAATTTCCGGTAAGTAATATTGAGAATCATAATATAGGTTCGATTTTCTCAACTCTTTGCGTCGTTTTCGAATTATTGTTAATTAATGTTGTAAAATCTATTCTTTACGGTCTACAACTTGAAACGCTGCTAAAGAAAAGCTAGATAGAGAAAATTGCTCAAGACCTTTTTTGTAGAGCATTAAATTCCTTACAAAAAAGTTCGTGGCGACATACCTGTACAATTCATCGTTTAGGTGTAATAATCAACTAATATCTCTCACTTACGTTAAATCAGCTATCACTGATGCACATGCGTCAGCCTGTGGACCCGTACGCCGCGTAATGGCCGCCTGTGCTGATAGCCAATTAACGCAGGTGAGAGATATTGATTGATTATTACACTTCTTTTTTGTATGGAATTTAATGCCCTACAAAAAAGGTCCTTAGCAATTTTTCTCTATTTGGCTTCGTTTTATCAGCACTTCAAGTTAGACCGGAAAGGATAGATTTTGCAACTTTATTTATATTCTAGAATGTCGCAAATTTAAGTTGAGCAAATCGATCCTAATATTCACAATATTAGAAAGTGAAGATCCTAAGCTTTCTGGACATACCCAGAAATTTTTACTGATTTTTATCTTATTCGCCTGGAATATATTCTTGGTACACCACAGGGTTCTATTCTGGGTCCTGGTATGTCTGTTTTATTCATAAGCGATATGACGTACGGAACTTTTTATATTTTTATTGTTTATAAACAAATAGCAGTTTCGTAATAAAACATCCCCAATATGTAAGAAACATTCAATGAACAAGCAATTGCATGATATGTCCCTGAGAGAAAAGTCCTGTGGCAATGATTCCAAAAGTCACGTACCACTAATGACATGCAACTTCCCAATAACTTTTCCAACCATCTTACTGGACTTTTAAAGCAATGCAGGCATGACTATGCGCTATGCAGAAAAACGTAATTACGATAGGACCCAAATCCTCTTATAAGTTCCTCGTTTATCTAACAAAGTATCAATCCCACTTGTAAATGAAGCAGATATAGTTCTCTGCGGTAACCATGCCAAAGCCGCTGAAGCTTTTGCTGATTCGTTTTCTGAGGCATACACATTGACCCAATAGGTAACCCTACCACAACTTGATGTCAATACACAGCTCGAAAACATTGAGTTCAGCACCTGATCCATCCAAAAACATTTGCGAAATTTGCACCAGATCCCGATTGGGAGCATCCCATACTTTTATCAAAATGTACTGAAACTCTGTGCAAACCTTTTTATAAAATTGTGCAAGAACCGATGAGTCGAGGTGCTCTACCTGAAAATTGGAAAACTGTTAGAGTTCATGTTAATTTTTAAGAATAGTGATAAACTCTCTAAACACAACCACCGTCTTATTAGCTTGACATCTGTGCCCTGTAAAGCAATGGAAAGAATGATTTGTGAAGATCTAAATTGTTTTTTAGTAAACAACTTCGTAGTACTGCACCATGAGCATGGGCTTTTGGTAGAAGGTTCAGTCATTTCAAATTTACTCCAAAGAATATACACCTCTTTTACTATATAAATTAAAATACTTGGTAGTGCGAGGTAAATTGTTAAAGTGAACCGAGGGCTTTCTAACCAACAGATAATTTAGCGTGAGGGTTGAAGAAATTTCATGGGAAGTGCGTAATCTTATGAGTGGGATACCTCAAGGTTCTGTACTTGACCCCGTGTTGTTTTTAGTTTACATGTCAGACCTTACTCTTCAAGAGTTTTATCTTATGCAGATAATATAATATTTCAGTCACCATCTTCATCACTGCAAATTGATTGATTGATTGATTTGGATCAAATAGAAAACTAGTGTTCCAACTAGCCAATGCCATTAAATCAAGACAATTGCTCGGTAGTACACATAGGCAGGAACAATCCAAAAACGCAATATAAATTGTCGATCGCGACGTTACACCTGTATCTCACTCGCAAATTTATATGGATGTCGCTATCGCGCACAAGTTATCGTGGAGCGAGTATGTGACGAAATTTGTTAGTAAAACGAACCAAACTCTAAACGTAATCAGAAGGTCCGTCCAGGATCTCAGTGTTAACTCGTTTATTAAAATCTATAACGCCTATATTCGCCCTCACCTTGAGTTCGCTGTCGATGTGTGGTCACCGCTGCTTAAGTAGGATACAAATAGGCTGAAAGGTGTGCACACACAAAACTGCCATTAATAGTTATTCCAACTTAACACCCTCAATCGACTGAGAGAACATAGCCTGAATCTTCCTAAGGAACCCTTTCAAAGTATGACTAGAAAACAATTCCTATTCAACCGAGTTTTTGACCAGTGGAATTCGTTGTCTGAAAACGTCATCTCCGCGCCATCGCTGTATTCATTTAAGGGTCGCTTGGAGCATCATATGAAGAACGGGCCTTAATGTGGCGTTGGTTAAAGCGCAAGGTGGTAATCGCCATTAAACTAACCGGTATCGTGCTACCAGGTTCGAGCCCCGGCTCCGGCACTGACACTGTCGAGGGATATTGTTGTAAGTCCGCATTTTTCAATGTGCAACCCTCTTCCGCGCAAGCCTCTGGATTCCGAAATTGGGGGTTGTCTTTTCTGGGGTGTTTATTATCATTATTATTATTATTATTTATAGATAAATTGGCTAATGTCAGAATATTATAAGCATTTGCCTTGTACTATTTGCAAATATAATAATAATAAGCAATTGATCATCACCCATCACCACTTTGGACTTTTATTTCCTATAGCTTGAATTTCCAAAAACACCAGCAGTTAAATCTCTACACACCAAGTTTAACAATTCAATAGTGATACGTTTCCATAGTTATGTAACAAAATTTTTCCAAGAATTTCATGCCAATATTTATTTGTACATAAAATTAGTGAAATTTTAAGCAAGATTTTAATTTCTGTCGTGTTTTAAACGATTTTCGGAAAAAATAGTAATGCCTACCTCTTAGAAAAGCCACATTCCAGGACTTCGTAGTGCTTAAACAATCTTCACGATCGTCTGGCAATGTTAGGCTTCTCCTACAATGTTATACAGTATACTAATTCATAACTTCTACCTGTCTAAACTATGCATATCATCGACAAAATTCACATTTTCAGCTAATTTCCAATGTAGCAAAAACCTTTTATTGTGACGTGCTTTTCTCCACAGCAGCCGGTGACGAAGACAAAAAGGGCCACTCTTTGACACTCGAACCTTGGAAACGATTTATCGGTTTAAGCTCGGGCGTCAGTCCTATTTTACGTGATAGGACACACTACCCATTAAGCCGGATACGCGAGGCTGAGTAGCTCAAGTGGAGAAACGGTACTTCAATGGGTCAATTTTGGGAACTTAGACGTTGACACACAAATAGTAAAACTCAGAGTTTGATGAATAATGTTAGTTCTTTAAATTAAACCTACTATATACAAATATACTTAGTAGTACCAGATGACTCAAATGATAAGGATATCAGGAGACAAAATTATACAGAAGTTATATATAATACTTGGCTAATACCTCAGTTTATTTACTTCTCCATGGACAGGGCTTCTCAGGTCCTTTTCTGAAATGAAACAACTTACTATAGGAGCGGGAGTACACACCAGACAGATGCGCTGCCGGTCGATGGCGTAGTACGGATTTTACCAAAATTCTGTGGCTTAGCAATGATATATGATACCAATGGTACCTGGGTTCGGTCCTCAGAGTGAACACGTCTGCTGCTGGTGAATCGCTTTGGCTTACTGCCAACACGGGACGAGTTCAATGATTTCCTTCTAATACTTATAAGTGAGCGAAACGGCGGAGGTAGATGCGCAGTGGATCGACGTTTCGTCAAGCGAACTTAAAAAATATTTCGGAATATTTTCCACTTAGTAAAAATAATTCAATCACCTGACGTTTGGTGAAACTGTCGGATATATTCAATTATTTCCTTTACCGAAAAGATGACGTTGCACGGGTGACATCAGAATGACTTAGAAATATTTTAATTACCTTGTTTGGATAATAATAAAAATGAAAGGATAATATGTATATATTAGGTTTCAAGAGGAATACGACGAAACGTGCCTTTGTGCATTTCAACATCTATCATTCCTCTAGTTGACTTTATTTGTCACACTTGCCTTAGTCGAGGCTTCTTAAAGTGTCTGTGGCAGATGCCGTTGGAGGGACCTATTTGTACTATTTGTAAGTCGCCGATATGGTGTTACTTGCGATATACATAACATCAGGAGACCGCAGTATGGTCAGTGTCTGGGTCTGCTCTGCACTGATGAGAGCCAAAAACTCGAAACCGGTCTTCAGATGACTCTGGACATTGCCGATGCTGCCGAACTCCTCTGTTTAAATAATGGGTGCCTTCACCGGTATCTGCTATAAACACTTTATTGCGTTTCTAGTAATTGGTAACTAAAATACCATTCAGAACGCATATCCTAATAAAAATATTAGGTTTCAAGAGGAATACGACGAAACGTCCCTTTGTGCATTTCAACATATATATATGAAGTGTCATTGTACTTCCGGGTGCTCTCCCGCGTCGATGTCGAGTTCAGTTCGAGCAACGAGGAGCAATAGTAGGCAGCTTTCAGTGAGAACCTGAAGATGGCAAATGATATTCTGCCGAAACGTCGTTCAGACAACCGTGACAGTCGATCGTCGCCGCGGGAGAGCACCCGGAAATACAATAACACTTCATTTAACCCGCGAAAACCTAAAAAACAAAAAAAAACAACATGTGTATATATATATATATATATATATATATATATATATATATATAATGCTATTAACAAATATAGATATCCTGTGCATTTTGCGATCTAAGAAGAGAAGCTTTCTACAATCAAATCCACCTACAGGATTAAGAATTGAATTTCCAACTTTATGATTTCGCACAATATTATTAAGCATTTGTCTTAAAGCCTGCTTACAACATATAGTTGTTGGAACAGTCTGCTCCGTTTAGAATTGCCACAAGTGTTGATCAAATAAAATTTAGAGTATGCAAATTAAATTTCTGCACAGAACAGTTTTGTTTTCGCAATGTAACGAAACATTTTTTACTATTCTCCATATATTTGGGCTAATTATTCATCTCTCCCTCTCCATTGCCGCCAGATTTATTAGAGCTATTTATAAATCGCTGCAAATACCCGCAAAAACCGTAAATAATAAATATTAATCAAAACAGTCATCGGGTACCTACATAATTCACAATCTGTATAAATTCAATTAGTCCTGTTTGAGGGTCGGCGAATCTCAAGCCTCAGCCTCCGTACTCCAGTGCAAAAAGCGATCATTATCCCACGCTAAATTACAA
The DNA here is from genome assembly GCA_963675555.1 of Leptura quadrifasciata. Lineage (NCBI taxonomy): Eukaryota > Metazoa > Arthropoda > Insecta > Coleoptera > Cerambycidae > Leptura > Leptura quadrifasciata. The sequence continues at coordinate 38,386,735 of OY776681.1, read as the reverse complement.
TTATTCTTCGTTAAATGAAGAATAGACGCGTATTAGAAATTCGATATCAGACAGCCCTGACCCGGGATACTAAACGTCGGCTTGTGCTGTGTCTGGTGCGTCACGACGCCGATACGCATTTTATTCCGTCGTCCAGGGTTACAGACGACGCGCCCAACATATTACAATTACCCTTCCCAACCGTTTTTCACACCGTCAGCCGCCAGAACTACGCAAAAAGTTATTTAATGTACCTACTCTTGTTGTCTAGGCCGTTGATGGGATGCTTCAGACGAGAGCAATAATAAACAAAAGTCCCGGCCGATCCACCACTCCGGGAATTTTAATAAAACCGTCAATTATATAATACCGTCTGGATAATCTCAAATTGTAAATGTTACGGTGGTTTGAGGGAGGGCCTTTATTAGAATTTCAGGGTTAACGTTATCGTTGTGAGATATTAGCGGTTTAAAGTAATAGTGTAATCGAAATAAATGAAAAGACACTTTGAGATGAAACTAATCGCAACAAAAATGAATCTTCTTGGAAATGGTAGGTAACACGCTCCTAATCAACAAATTAAAAATAACATCCGTACTGTTGAGCAAAATGCGTTTTTTTGGCCGCCATCTTGAAAAAGTATGAAATATTTTTAAGAATCATAAAAAATCGTGTGTGGCATCAAGTTACAGGAAAATTCATGCTGAAAAGGAATATGATATTGGTTTAAAAAAAATAAAAAGAACAAAATGGTGGCCGAAAAACTGAAGCTTTTGCAATGTTGAAAACATTTTTAAAATACTAGGTACTTCACTCGCAATTTAAAAAAAAATGTTAAATCAAAAAAATAATTAAAATTTTGATTCTTTAAAGTTAAAATGTATTATAATAAATAATTTATTTATATAATTTATAATATAAAATCATATTTATTTCATTAAAATCAAATCTCATCCTCATCTAAATCAAAACGTCTCGTGTGTTTGTACAGTCCTTTCTACAACAGTTTTTACAAACTGCTGAACATGGAACTCCTCCATATCGGCGACATGTACATTTCATTGTATTATATGGTTCTTCAACTGTAGTTTGGCAAGCACATTTAATTATATTTAAGAATTTGTCTGCTAATATCGGCTGAAATTCTCCATCAACCAACAGCCAAGCCCATAGTGTAGGTTTAGAGGTATGTTAAGATTTTTCCAAATAAAACACTGCAAATGCACTCGAACTAGATGGTATTTCGCTGCACTTTGTACTGGAGGAAAACGAGCTGTATCAAATTCTTTTTTTGCTGAAGCCAACGTATTGTTCACAACGAAGCACGTTTATGTTGCTTATGTCGATGTTACCTCCATATAGTGACACAACAACTTTACAGCCAGTTTCGACCAAATTTTCTTTAATAACATCCTTGGATGATCCAAATTGGGAAGCCCATTAATATTTTGGATTTTATGATATTCTTGAAAGCAGAATATTTACTTTTGCCAAATAACGCACTGGTGGTGTCACACCCTGTTAATGCGAGAACAAAAAGTAAAGTTTTGCAAGCTTCCTCTCCAATAGGTCTTTGCGTGGCTTGAATGTCACGAATTTTATCAGATTGTGTGGTGGAATGCATTAAAATGTTCTTAGAAATACGATGTAGTAGTAGTAGAATTAAAATATCAGTATCATCAGCTACTACAGTGACATGTTTTTCCTGTGCTATGTTTAAAATTTCCTTGGCGATTAGTGTGTCTGCATCACCTTCTGCGTAAATAACGGAATGACCTCTTCCTTGAAAATAACCCCCCAGAATATTGATAAAACGTTGTTTGTTTCTACAGTAAAAAAAAATATTTTCTTGGGTCCTGGAGGCATAAGTTTTTCATCACCCCCCCCCCTGTACTTCATCTTTGTAAACATTTTACTTTCAAAAATCAACATCATATTCTTTTTCAACATGAAGTTTCCTGTAATTTGATACCACATGATTTCTTTTATGATTTTTAAAAATTTTTGATGTTTTTTCAAGATGGTGGCCAAAGAACCGCATTTTGCACGAAGGTACGGATGTATATTTTTAGTGTGTTGATTAGAAACGTATTACCTACCATTTATAAAAAGAATCATTTTTTGCAATTAGTTACAACTAACTATTTCTACTGCACGAAACGATGTATAATGTTCGATGTCCTTTGTAATTTGTTTTTAGCAAAAGGAGTCAGGACTTTTCTCCCTATTTTCTTTTAGCCGAACCGGAGCCGCCTCGCCCGGCCATGCAGCCCGCCACCCCGAACAGCGCGGTGGTTGCACGGTCGGTCACAAGGTAGTCTCCTGGGAGGCAATATTATGTATTAATTTTAATAAAGTCGGTTTGCTTGCTTGAAACGATGTATAATGATACTTACTTAATTGTTTCTTTATAAATGAAAATTGGACACTTAAATATTCCTTCCATCTTTACAGTCTTTAAAGAATTTAAAACTATGATTGAGATGCATGATTTTGAGGTGTTGATGATTACTGAAACTTGGTTATCTGATGATGTATGGGAACCCTAAAAATTTGTATATTACTGGTTGTAGATTTTTTAAATAAAAATCGAAGAGGACGCGGAGGGGAGTTACTGTTTTTGTCAATGCAATTTATACCTGTGAACTGACTAACTTTTGGTTTTACCGTGAGTAATAATCTTGAATATAATTTTATTAACTTTAAATTAAATTCTGTTAATTTGGGCAATAGGTGCGTTTTATAGACCACCCGATACCAACATTAATATTTATATTAATGATTTTGATAACTTTTTTCCACCCTGCGTCCTACTTATGATGGGTACTATTTTTTTTTCTAACCTTTTGTTTTTCCCTAGAGTGTTGGAAAATTACGAAATAAAAAAAATATTTTTTAAGATGATAGGCCCACTATTGGATTACATTCATAACGAAAGTCGTTATCCAACGCGGTGGAATTAATAATTAAACTAGAATGACAAACTTCTGGACAAAATCTAAGTTTAGCTAAAAATACGCGAAAACCTAAATAACTCCAAAGCTAAAAAAGTCGCTTAATAAGCATCAGGGTTGGGCTGATTTAAATCAAGATAAAAATCATGATTTAAATCAACTGATTTAAAAAAAAATACTATTTAAATCAAAGCCGATGATAATTTTGAGAAAATTTATTGATTGATTGTAAAAAATAAATAACTTAGTCTTTTTTAATTACAAAAACAAGAAACAAACTTTCACAAGCAAATGCTACAATGGAAAATAAAAAAATATTAAACTGAAACACTTAATTTTATTTCTCATTATAATACTTGAACAAAAATACTAATTTTCCTGCTTTTTCAATCTCCAGTCTATTTCTTATATCGTAATGTACGAGCCGAAAGGTACTGAAAACTCGTTCCACTGAGGCTGAAGAAGCAATCGCACAGATAAATTGTTTCAACACAGGTATCTGCTTTTTAATTTCTGGATCATCATCATCAGCTTGTGATAACCACCACTAAATTCCACTGATATTTTTGTAACTTTGTCTTTGAAGGGCAGAAAACTAGCATTAAATTTTATTATTAATAGTAATAATTCACTATTACCATACACTGGATTTACACCAATCCTATCCTATCTAAAGCGAAATTTTTTTCATCGGCAGTTAACTTGTACTTTTGCTTAGACGGATCCATCATATAAGTTATAAAATGGTAATAAAGTGTCAGTACTTGTTCATATCAACGTTAAAACTGTTGATGTTGTTGAATTGATAGTTCTAGATCTTCTTCAAAGATATTTTCTAACTTTTCCATTCTTCCACGGTGCTCGAAAGAGTAGCATCACATTTTCCCTGTAAAGTATCCAAAGTAGTTGATATTGGTTTTAAAATCGTTAAGTATTCTTCTACACTGCATTCTAGGCCCACGTTTGAAACTTTTTGGAAGATTGTATTATCAATTTCCTCTTTGCTTTCATCACAGAACTGCAGCAGTATGTTCCAATGAGCGATGTACATTTGTAAGGTAACATACCGAAAGACTTGTCCTTCTTCGGTTGCAATTGTAGCACAGACGACTGGCTCGTTGTGAACGTTTGACCATTCGTCAATGGGCATATTTGCAGTACATCCTAAGGGGAAAGACAAACATGTTTCTTTTTCTTCAGCGTAAATATCATCTAGAAATGTTGTCGCTATGGTATTGCGGCATGGCGAGGTATAGCCAGGTCTCAATGCTTTTCTAGCTTTTTTGGCTTGCACATTTTCTATGTATCGGAAGCTAGATTTCGTAACAAAATTTTCCTTCGCAATATGTTTGTCGATATTTTATTTAGCGGCCGATCATATTCTAACTAAAAAATTAGTCGCGGTAGGATTATCGGCTTTGCTTTTCTTACCAATTGACCCGGACTCTGATTCTGTTGATACGCCCGGTTGAGACTTTGCACAGCTTAATGCGGAATCGAGCATAGAAGTCTACGCAAAACTTTTCAGGGTAGGTTGTCTTTCTGGTTCTGAAAGAAAGTTATTGATTAAAAAAAAATTAAACAGCATGATAAATATATTAAGACTTCAGATTTCAAAAATACCTGAAATTCTAAAATATAAAATTCCACACACTTTCTCTTCCACCCCTTTCCTTTTTGCCCCTCAACCTACCCCAATTGATGTTTACAAACACTTTTTTAAACAGCAAAAAGTTAAAATTTTTTACCCCGGAAATAAAAAAAAATACGCCCCATAATTATTTTACTACTTACTTTCACTACTTGTCAATGTCAATACTTGTTCTTCACAAATGTGGTGGTGTATTTTCATCCTTTGAATAATTCCTTGTATTTCTTTCTTACTTTTTTTGCAAACTGCTTGTTCAGGCTGTACGCCCTGTATATAAGTATATTAGTATTTTCTTTCTATGTTCAATTTATATCGTTATTTATAAAATATTTAAGGGGGTTTATTGTTCATTATAATATTAATTACATTAATTACCATTGTTTACGGACTTGCTATAGAGAAGCCTTTTTGTTAGTTATTTTTTCTTTTATTACTTTTTTTCGCGCTGATACGGTTGCAGGCAGCAACGCCTGGGACTCGACCCCGAACTTTCACTGAAGTAAGGTGTGTTCCGTTTTCAGCCGTTTTACGCTAAAGCCACATTAAAATTAAAATTAATTTTCTAATTACGATAATATATTGTGTAGTGTACACCAATCAAACAAGAAGAGCGGCCGCTGGTCCATACTGCATCGTCCGAATTGCATTGGAGGCGGTAAGTTGTCTTGCAACCAAACGTATTCAAGTTTTAACACGAATTTTGTAATACAGTCCATTTTGTTCAAATTCATTCCCAAACATTTGGTCCTTAAACGAGCCAAGGATATTGCAAATTGGCTTTAATATTCATTATTATAATAAAATCTCAATAAATTATCTTTATAGCAAGTCCACGTTAAAATTCGTTTATTAAATATATTAGCCTCAGTTACCGTGATAGTTTTTTGTGATCAATCCTTTTTTCATCGATTTTTATGTTTACCACTTTAAGTTCTTTAATATCCAGATTTATGTTTGTTCCTAGAAACTGAATAAAGTGTTTTTGTTGCCAATTTCTCATAGATTTCTGCAATTTATACTTGTTAATACGTGGTACAAATATAAAACATTAGTACGGGATTTATGTTCAAATTTTAGGCACAAATTTATTTCAGTTTAATAGTACGGGACGTTATAGCACAAAATTTGTCATTAATAATAACAGTCTACTTTTTAGTTTTCTTGGCTAATTGTATACCTATATACAGTATTATATCAATACTTACGTATTATACAGGGTGTTTTGTTGTTGTTGAGGTAAAATAATTAAATACTGGGACTTCTTAGCTTTCAATTTTACTATTAGGTATGTTATCAAGTTAATTGTGATGAATCGATTTATGCAGATTGCCTGTGATAACTTCGCAGCCTTTTCATAAACAAAATTACCAATAGGTAATAACTTTGGTGTTTATTGAATTTATAATCTTTCTCACACTTACATATAATTTTATTCATTCTTTATTTGAAAACTATCAGTTACTTAGTTTGTCAATTTCATACAAAAAAAAAAAAAAAATGTCTAACAAACTTAAACAACTGAAAGCACAAAGAGAGATGTGGCATGATCGACTTGTCTCTCTTGAAGAAATTGCTAGACGCGCGTTAACTGAACTCGACCATCGCAATATGTTTAAAATCCGATTTTTCGACATGGCAAATATTCAAGAACATTTTTTGCATCAACACAATGCAGTGTTAGCCGCCTTAGCTATCACCGATAATCCTGACTTGGAGGCTGAAAAGTTAGTTTTAGCTGAATTTGATGATTCTTTCTATAACATTAAATCGATTTATCACCAATTATTCGAAATTGATAACATTCCGGTTAATCAGACAGCTCCATCTAAATCTAATGTAAAATTACCTAAAATTGATGTACCCAAATTTGATGGCAACATAAAAAATTGGCCCACATTTATTGATTTATTTAAGGCTTTAATACATACAAACGATTCTTTATCAAATGCAGAAAGGTTCCATTTCCTTTTATCATCTTTATCAGGTAATGCATTATCAATTGTTAAGAATATTCCGTTAACAAATGAAAATTATCCAATTGCATTCAAAGCGCTAACTGATCGTTATCAAAATCCGCGGTTGCTTGCTACCACTTACTGGCGAGCAATAACTGGTGCTCCTAAATTGAAATCCGAAAGTGGTTTAGCGTTAAGAAACTTATTAGATGGCTTTTCTGAGAACTTAGACGCTTTAAAAAAGTTAAACCTTCCTGTTAATGATTGGAGCTTTGTTTTATTTCATCTTTTGGAATCGAAATTAGATCAACAAACAGTTACACGCTTTGAATTGCAACATGCATCAACCAATATTCCGTCATATCAGGAATTAGTAACATTTGTAACAAAACAATGTACAGCATTAGAATCAGTCGAAATGTCCTCATCTGCAATAATAAAGAAAACTAAGGAATTTAACGTTAATAAAAATTTTCGTTCAAACAAATCTAACTCTTCCTGTTTTATAAATGCTGTCAATGATACACATAAATGCATTATTTGTTCCTCATCACATCCTCTTTACAAATGCTCCTTATTTCACGGAAAATCTCCTCTTGATAGATTTAATTTTGCAAAACAAAAAAAATTGTGTAAAAATTGTCTTCAATCATCACACCGTACATCAGCTTGCCGTTCACAATTTTCTTGTCGAATGTGCAATTTAAAACATCATACTCTATTACATTTGATTGCTAATAATTCTATGAATTCTTCCTCATCCGCTGCTCCACATGAAACAGGTAGTATACCTATATCTACTTCATCATCAGTAGCAGTTGATCCACTTCCTTCGACCAGTTCAGGTTGTTCATCATCAGTGAATTCATTGACTAACGTTGTGCCTAGAAATACAACAGTACTTCTTTCTACCGCACTTGTGGAAATATTAGATTCTTATGGAAACTTTCAAATAATTCGTGCTCTCCTTGACAGTGCCAGTCAAGCTAGTTTCATAACCGAAAGATGTTGCAATCGTCTTGGACTTCCTCGTTCACGATTATCGTTATCAATTCATGGCTTAGGTGACATGTCGTCCAATGCCTCAGGAAGTATTACTAGTACCATTCGGCCACCAGGCCAACTTTCGCCCAGCTTGTTAGTTGAAGCAATAGTTCTACCGAGAATCTGTGAAACTATGCCTCGTGAACAAATTCACATTCAAAACTTTTCGAAGTGGTCTAATATAAAGCTTGCTGATCCGAACTTCAATATTCCAAGTGATGTTGACCTTTTACTAGGTGCAGATATATTTCCATTAATTCTAACTAGTGGTCAAATTGCAGGTAATGAAAACCAACCTTCAGCAATTAATACCATCTTTGGGTGGATTTTAATGGGTAAAATTTCTAGTTCTCCGCGTAAATCTCTTAGCTCATTTCATAGCACTTTAGAGTTTTCATTGGATAAGTCTATTAAAAAATTTTGGGAACTTGAAGAGGTACCTCAAGTTTATTCATCATCCCAAGAAGATCTTCTCTGTGAGAAATCTTTTGTCGGTAATCACTCGAGGGATCAATCAGGTCGCTATACCGTCGCACTTCCCTTTAAAGATATTGAACCTACATTTTCGGATTCCCGTGCTATTGCCCTTCGTCGTTTTTATTCCTTAGAAAAACGCTTGCTTCATGATTCCTCTCTATCTGAATTATATTCTGATTTCATGACGGATTATTTGAACAGTGGACACATGGAACAAATCTCTCCTCAAGACATTACAAATGCTTCTGATAAAATTTACTACATTCCACATCACAGCGTGATCAAACCAGAAAGCGTCACTACCAAGCTTCGAGTTGTTTTTGATGCATCTTGCAAATCTTCCAATGGTATATCTCTAAATGATACACTCTTAAAAGGGCCGAAATTACAGAACGACATTACAACTATCTTGTTGAATTTTCGTCTACATACTTTCGTCTTTACGGCAGATATAAAACAAATGTATCGCCAAATATTAATGCAGTCTTGCCATAAGGATTATCAAAGAATTCTCTGGCGGTCTTCTCCTACGGAGCCAATTCGAGATTTTAGGTTAAACACAGTTACCTATGGTGTGTCATCTGCACCATTTCTAGCCATTCGTACCCTTCACCAGTTAGCCCAAGACGAAAAACAGCATTTTCCTCAAGCGTCCAAAATTTTGTTGTCCGACATATATGTTGATGACTTAGTAACGGGCTGTTCTTCGTTGGAAGACGCTTTAGCACTTCAAAAAGACCTTATTTCATTATTAGAAAAGGGAGGTTTTTCTCTTAGAAAGTGGACTAGTAATCATCCTAAATTACTTGATATTATCCCTAACGATCATCGGCATCAACAAGCATTATCATTTGATAATGAAGAAAATATGGGAATTAAAATTTTAGGTCTAAAATGGCTTCCGTCAACTGATTCATTTTCATATAGTGTTGAACCTTTAGACAGACCTTGTACAAAACGTACAGTTCTATCGGAGTTGGCTCGTATTTTCGATCCTCTTGGCTTCTTGGCTCCTCTCTCCTTCTTTGCCAAACATTTGATTCAATATCTATGGAGTTTGGGGTTGGAGTGGGATCAGACACCTCCCCCTGAGGTTTTGAATCATTGGAGTCAATATAAAAGAGAACTACCTAATTTATCGTCATATAATATTTCTCGTCTCATAAAACCATATAATTTTTTATCATGTGATCTCCATGGATTTTGTGACAGTTCCGAGAAGGGTTATGCAGCTGTCATTTATTTTCGTTTTGTATGTGAAGATGATCAAGTTGTAATTTTTTTCGTGTGTGCAAAATCCAAAGTAGCTCCTTTGAAGCGAATTTCTCTACCCCGTCTTGAACTTTGCGCCGCAGTACTTCTTTCGAATCTTATAGCATTCGTTCTAAAAACGTACTCCGGAAAACTACACTTTACTAATATTTGTGCCTGGTCAGACTCATCAGTGGTCTTGTCTTGGGTTAAGTCTTCTCCTCATCGCTGGAAATCGTTCGTAAGTAATCGAGTAAGCCATATACAGGACAGGGTCTCTCCTTCGTCATGGTATCATATTCGATCATCCGAAAATCCTGCAGATTGTGCGTCCCGAGGCCTGATGCCATTAGAATTACTCAATCACCCTTTATGGTGGGCGGGGCCACATTGGCTAAAACTTTCAAGTCGCTCATGGCCGGTCAGTGATATCGAAAACATGTCTGTATCAAATGAAGAAGAAAGAAAAGTGGTTCTTTCTCTTACGGTCTATTCAGATGCATGGGATATTTTGTTGAAAAAATTCTCTTCATTGTCTAAAATTAAACGTATAGTTGCGTATTGTTCTCGCTTTTGTCATAACTTCATACATCCTAAGGATAGGAAAACATCTAATTTTAACTTTTTCGAACTTCATCAAGCTCTTGTCTCCCTGATTAAATATTCTCAACATATGACTTTTAAAGAGGATATAGCTAACATTCAAAGGGGAAAACTTGTTTCCAAACCACTACGTAAATTATCACCCTTTCTAGATGAAAATGGTATTCTTAGGGTGGGCGGTCGCCTCGTTAATTCTAATTTATCTTTGGATCAGAAACATCCCATGTTATTGGCTAGAGATCATCGCTTAACTACTCTTATTATTGAAGATACTCATCGTGAGAATTGCCATCCAGGCCTCCAAACTTTACAATATATACTTTCTCAAAATTTCTGGATATTGAACCCTAAACGGGCAATTCGTTCAGCCTTATCCAAATGTTACAAATGTTTTCGAGTCAATCCCAGGCCGGTAGAACCCTTCATGGGAAATTTGCCACCACTTCGAATATCGCAATTAAAACCATTTTCATGTGTTGGTGTGGATTTCGGCGGGCCATTTATTATAACTCTAGGAAAAACTCGAGGAGCTAAAACGCAAAAGGCGTACTTGTGTCTCTTTGTTTGTTTTGCCACTAAGGCACTTCATTTAGAGTTAGTTTCAGACCTAACCTCAGAGGCTTTTCTAGCCGCCCTCAGGCGATTTATAGGTAGGCGGGGACGTTGTTCTTATATTTATAGCGATTGTGGCACCAATTTCGTTGGAGCTCGCAAATATATCGCTGAATTAATGAAAACCGCTGTAGAAACAGAAAAATTGGAATGGCATTTCAATCCGCCTACGGCTCCACATTTTGGTGGTTTATGGGAAGCCGGAATTAAATCCGTAAAAACCCATCTAATTCGCGTGATAGGACAGCAAATTCTGACATATGAAGAGCTTTCCACAGTTTTTATACAAATTGAAGCCATGCTAAATTCGAGACCCATTTCTCCTTTAAGTTCTGATCCTAATGACCTGAAGGCATTGACTCCCGGTCATTTTTTAACTTTGGAACCTCTTACTGCATTGCCTGATAAAGATATAACTGACATACAATTAAATCGTTTGACCAGGTGGCAGCTTTTGCAGCGTTTGCACCAAGACTTCTGGCAGCGATGGCACCGAGAATATTTGAATACATTAATGCAGCGAAATAAATGGACTAAAGTAAGTTCATCTATTTCACCCGGTGTCCTCGTCCTAATAAAGGATATTAACGCTCCTCCCTTGACCTGGCGGCTTGGTCGCATTGAAAAAATTCATCCCGGGACTGATGGGATCGCGCGTGTTGCCACTGTTCGAGTTGGTACAGGAACAATGCAAAGACCTATGGTAAAGCTTTGTCCTTTGCCAAATCAACAACAATAAAATACAAAACTTGTATTTTATGGTGGGCGGTATGTTCAGGCTGTACGCCCTGTATATAAGTATATTAGTATTTTCTTTCTATGTTCAATTTATATCGTTATTTATAAAATATTTAAGGGGGTTTATTGTTCATTATAATATTAATTACATTAATTACCATTGTTTACGGACTTGCTATAGAGAAGCCTTTTTGTTAGTTATTTTTTCTTTTATTACTTTTTTTCGCGCTGATACGGTTGCAGGCAGCAACGCCTGGGACTCGACCCCGAACTTTCACTGAAGTAAGGTGTGTTCCGTTTTCAGCCGTTTTACGCTAAAGCCACATTAAAATTAAAATTAATTTTCTAATTACGATAATATATTGTGTAGTGTACACCAATCAAACAAGAAGAGCGGCCGCTGGTCCATACTGCATCGTCCGAATTGCATTGGAGGCGGTAAGTTGTCTTGCAACCAAACGTATTCAAGTTTTAACACGAATTTTGTAATACAGTCCATTTTGTTCAAATTCATTCCCAAACACTGCTCTATATTGATATTTTTTGGGATTAGTTTTTTTTATATACTGTAACACTAAGAAAAAAATCATAAAAAATAAAAAAATATTATTTTTTTATTGAAATAAATGATTTTTTATTTTTTAAATAAAAATCAGGTATTGCTTCACCCTGATATGCATGAGGGTCAAAACGATGCATTTTAAGGTCTTCTATCCAGTGGCGGCCCGTCAGTGATGGCAGGGTAGGCAGTGCCCACCTAATTACATAAGCGTTAGTTATAAAGGTATTTATTTATATTTTTATCTATTTTTGTAGTTAAATTATCAAGTAAAATTTTGCGGTTAATTAATTAAAATTAAAAAGTTAATTTTATTTATAATATTATTTTTACTACATAATAATCTGTCTCATATAGGTACACTTATGATGAATCCATTTAGAAACCAGACGTAATACTGTCGAAAGTATCATGCGCCAAGCCAGGGCGGGCAAGCATCGCTCAGAAATCGTGAATTCAATCATAATACGTCTACGCGCATGTTGGTTATTCACTTCAATCTTGCGCCTGTAATACATATCAAGACGAGATGTACGTCTTGCATGCTTAGGCTATTTACAAGTGGGCATGCCATCCCTGAGCAAAACTTGTTATAAGCAATGTGAATATTGAATAAAATATGTTCACAATTGAAAAGATATCGAACAGGAAAAATAACTAATGTGTTAAAATTGATTAATCAATCCCTTATGAATATTAAATATGATAGCAATTTCTAATTTGATAAATAGGAACAAAAAGCAGTTAAAATACATAACAGCGGTGTCATAGTTAAGTTACCTATAACTATAATTTTATTTTTCTTTGCGTTTTAAGTTATAATGTATTAGAACACATATGCGTTTTTATTGTCCAAAAAGTACTAAAATAATGTTTAATTTTATTTTAGCAGTTTTAGATGTGAAGTTAATATAATATGTAAATTATTGAAAATGAAATAAATGTATAATATTCAAATATGGGACTTCGCGCTCGGTGGGATGTGGACACTGCCACACCCTTTCCCTTTTCTTTTACAGTGTCGTGATGTTTCGCCAAGAATCGTTTCATTTTCGGGCGTGTGGAGTCAAGTCAAGTGAGTATTCGCGAATCACAAACGTTGAAAATTGTTGCTGCTGTTTTAGAATTGGAAGATTTTGGTTTTTGGTTAGGTTTGTGTAATGTTCTATTCTCTCAATTTTATGTTTTTTTTAATTTGTAATCTGTGATCTTTGTTGGCATTTAGTAAGTAGTGTCTACTTTAGCAGAAAAAAGTGTAGTGAATGAACAGCTGACTAATTATTAATATTAAAATATTTGCCATGGCCGACATAAGACAAACGGTACCTAAGCGATAATTCTGATATTATACATTTTTTATTAGAAAACAGTATTGCGTCCCCAACATAAGACGACAAAATTTTTGTGACTAAATTAAAGCTACCTCGCCCCACTACGGGAAATCTCATTAATGTAAATTTTGTGTCACAGTGTATCAGATATGTTTCTGGAAGTGAAATAAAAAATAAGCTTTATTGCTGGCCTATCATGTTATTCAGTAAAAATAGTAAAATCCGTAAAATTCAACAGGGATAGATAATTTAAAAACGTTATTCAAGGCATTTGAAATGGGCAGAGGCATCATTGAATGTTTTTTGTGTGATTTTTACACCTACTAAGTGTCATTATGATTCGGTTTTATCCCCCATCCTGCCCATCCAGAGCTAAAAGCCACGGACCGCCACTGCTTCTATCGCCCTGCGCTAGCTGGTCCGTCTTCAATGAAACACCATGTATATGGCTACTACCATTTAAAGGACCAATGTGTACATTCTTGTTTTTGTAATGTGTCCAGCACTGAAATTAGATCCTCGAATCCTATAGTATACAGTATTTTTAAGAAAGTACACAAATTGGAGGCACTAAAAATAGACACACATGATGAACTTCATTTAAACATCTTAGAGATCGGCATAGTGTACCAAATATAGATCTACAGATTTGAGATAAGAACAAATATTCCAAAATTGTGGATATTCTCAAAAGGCATACTAATGTATAGATATCTCTTAGTTATACGTTTCAAGGCCATCCTTGATGAAAATACATCATTCATGTCAGTTAATAGACTGCATAAATGCAGAAAGTTGAACAAAATAAGGAAAAGTGGTATTCTCGCAAATACTTATGCGGTTATAGCAGTTATTGTGTGAGAAATTTCCCGATTGCATTGACGTACATCGTTTCCAAATAAAAAAATAATAATAATAAAATCATATAAATTGAGAGCTTAATATCAGGCCACCGTCTTTGATATGCTTAATTTTGTTTATATTTGTATCCGATTCAGCTGGTTTTAAATTCGGTAAAATGTCAGATTTGGTCAACTCATTGTCTTGCGTAGCTTCCGCTTTCAGAATTATGATAGGTTGCGCTTTGTTACATAATACAGTTGCATAGAATCATTTGGCTACAGAAGCGGTACTAGCCTCACAAATAATTTGAATTCGGCCATTTTACTTTCAGCCGTTTTCAAGAAATCGAATTTAACTGATGCAAAGATTTTATTAAGTATACTTAGACCAGGCAGGACCAGTTATAATTATTTTATTTCATACTGTCATATAATTGTTTGATTGCGTCATTAATTTGAGTCCGGAAAATGGGTTATTACAGGATCAGAGCCGGAAAAAGGTTGCTAGGCAACTTTCCGGACTGTTTTTTTATTAACAAAATAACACGTCAAAACGTAACTTTTTTACCATATTTAATTAAAGCAAAACAGAATGATCTAACCTAACTATTATTAATATCAACGGTAATAGTACAATTCTGAATTTTCCCATTCGCAAAAATGCTGATACTCCTTATTGTACCTAAAATGTTGTACGTTACACATCCGTTAAGTAATGTTACAGTACTCGTTTAGAAATTCCGGACTCGGCTCCTGCGTCGCCTGGTCTGTATCCATCTAACACCATACCATAACACATCACTTTCCGGACTTGTAACGTAAATAACTAAAACATAGCGAGAAAAATTATAATCTATAATTTAAAAAAATATAAATTAAAATAAAATAATAATATTATTGTGCAAAATGTTGCAAATATTTTCTATATCCTCATTTTATTCATACTAGCACCTTAAAGTTATTTTTGTGAGATAGACTTAAGTGTAATAATGAATAAGTTTATAAAATATCATGTTTCTAAATTTTTAATCAACCATCTTCAGAAAAATTTATAAAATATATATATATATATATATATATATATAGCAGGACGAACCTCACTTAATCGAGCGGCATCTCACGGAAGGAAATGGCAAATTGTCTTATATTATAGCGTCCCAAATAGCGTAGTTCGGATCCAGCAATAAATTGTAGGTCCCTTCTACTGGTGAGAATCTCGACGACACACACCACAAATACATGCGAGCGGGTATAGCACGTAAAAAAAAACTTAAATTCTATGAACAAAAACGGTATCAAATTTTACCCTAATTGGAGAAAGTTGATTCCTCAACCAGTAATTTTTTGTTTTAAATAAATTTCAACAAATTTTTCATTGAAATTATGTTCTTTTTAGGTGGAGTTTGAATAGAGGAAATTATAATTAAGTCATTTTCGAATGGGAGGCGGAAGAGCTCAGAGAAAGCGTATTTATTAGTATCGTATATTTTTTATTACTTTTCTTTGCATGAAATTGAATAACTTGGACAAAATTTCTCACAAGTAATTTAAAATAAATATCAATGACTTCTTTAACTACGCTTGCCGCGCCTATGCATGTTTCTCTTTCAGCGGCAGTTGCGTGAAAAAACTACTCATTTAGGTATACATCACGATTGTTCACACTATGAAAAAGGACATTTTTGAATAACAAGTGCATTTAGATAGCTTCCATTCTCTCAAATTAAGTCAATTATTAGTGAAACTGGTCATTTGTCTCTACAGGGTGTTCTTGGTTCTTATAATGATGGATAGTATTCTTTTAATGGAATAACTTTTTTTGAAAGAGATTTAATAAATCTAAAAAACTACGCCAAACCTCTCGGAAAGCCTTATTAATTGGGGGGTTTGTAATGAATAGGTGAACAATATTAACAATTTACTTGACAATTACAATTACACTAGAATCAAATGAAATGAATCAATATTTTCTTACATACGTGGGCAAGCTACATGTAAATAATGAACAAATAAATTACTATAAAAACTATAATCTGAATAACAGTCAACCGACTATACATTAATAACAAGAACATAAATAAAACTTAAGATATATTTAATTAGAGACACGCGTGGTAATTCATATAAATACAAAAATATCAAGTTTCTTGTTGGCATATTCTATTGATTTAATACGAAATATTTCCAATACCTCTATCTTTTTAATGAATTTCTCTAAAAATTTTGAAATTTACAGACGTCATACCTTTTATCTAAGACATTACATGACGCCGATATCGTTGCTTCCAGTATTTGCAAAAATTTTGGAAAAATCAAATCCTTCTTTTGCTTTTGTTCAGCGATCTTGTCCCCAAAAATTTGGCATTAGCATAGCTTTAGGATCATTGATGACATGCCTACTGCATTCGACAATTCATTCTGAACGGCAATAATTCTTTAGATTGATCTCTTTGGTCTCAAAACTCCAAAGCATTGATCCACTGAACCAGCATTGCTCTATACTACTGTAGGTTTTGATTTTACTATCTTGAATTGCCTACTCGCTTGCGAAAGATAATAGTCAATCTTAAAGACATTTACTGTGACATTGTGCATAATAATTCGGACATTCCCCAAAGTAGTATTCTGGGGCCAATACTATTTATTTTTACAGTTGGCCTAGTTTATGCTATACAATGTTCGCAAAACATTTGTCTGCCGATAAGTCATTAGTTTTGACGACGATGCAGGTATTTTGTGTTCAGCTAACTCTTGGGCAGAATTAAAAACTAATGTTGAAATAGATTTATTAGAAAACATAAACCACTTTTTCGACAAAAAAATTTTGACAATAAATTAGATATGATATTATTGAATGGACTAACACCACTTACAACCATAGTAAACAGCTGATAACATTGCAAAAAACATTTGCTGGGAAAACAAAACGATCTGATTTGGAAGGCGCACATTTTAGATTTGTAACAATTATACTTTTTAACTGTTGTAGTTGCAAGATAATATACTTATCGCAATGAACTAGAGCCCGCCGGTTATATCTATAAAACAAGATTACAAGCAATATGCGGTATATTTGTTTATATTATAAACAACATAAACACACCATATATGGTAGACATCCCCTAAATCCAAAGCCAGAGGCTGTCCGGAAGGTGGTTACATATTTGAAGAAACGCAGACAACACCCATTACCTGCCGATATTGCTGGTGTCGTTGCCGGGGATCGAACCCAAAACTAGTTGCAATATTTTTTCTAGCTCTTGCAATTAGCAGTTGGTTCCTTGATCGCCTCTTGCTATTATTCTGTTTTAGTACTAAAGTCATACAAATTTAGAAAAACTTTAAAAAAATAATGGAATATCTTATTTGTTTGGATTATTTGTTTATAAACCAAAATAGTTGCTCCTAAGGGATTTTCAGAATAGTTAAGTATTTTTCATTAAAAACTTAATAATTCATATATTTTATAGTCTAATAAAGCGCATTATGGCTATCTCAGTTTGCAATATAATCAATCTAGTATTTATTACTATCCTTTTTATACATACAAATAAATAATACTTTATCTGGGGATTAACAAAACAAAAAGGATTGCTTCACTTTAATGCAATAAATGAAATATGAACGTTGAAATAAGATTTGTATACAACAATCACTCTTGGACAGACGCTCGTGGCTAAAATGGCTCTCTAAGGGCCGGTTTATTAGTGCAAGGTTAATTCGTAACCAAAAGATAAAGTCAAACAAAACAATAGATACCCAACGTTTCGTTTGACATGTATTTTATAGTTAAATGTTAACCCTGTATTGATAAACAGGCTTTAAATCTCACTTATTCAACTTTATCTACATTTCTTCTAGTCAACTTGTGGCTTTTCCCCTATTTTAACCCAAAAACCTCCACAACTGATTGATTCCAAAATAAACTTAAGAAACACTATTACGATTTCGAGCACATCATGAACTAAATGAACAGATGCAACTCGTCTCCTATCTTGGCACTCACTGGCAACCTGAGTGTCTAATAATCTCATCACCCATTGACCCATTTCGTTCGAACGCCTGATGATTGATGTCACAACTTCCTGTCCACCTGTCATATAACTGAAAGGCGTGGAAAGACCACTACATCGTGCACACTGAATCGGTTAAAATTAAAAAATGAATCGATTTTAAAGTCTAAGATGTTAAGGTCAGAAAACACTTTAAACTTGACACCAAAATGTATTTTGAAATAGCTCGTATTGGATCCTCGATACTAATTGACTGGTCAGTTCTTTGAGTTGTTCATGATTATCGAAGCGACCCATAGTATATCCTATTAATAGAAAACGCACAGAGCTAATACACAGTAGGAAGATACTGGCATAAGAATGGTATGTAAATCTTGAGTTTCTAGGCATAGCTAAGTTAGTAAGTATGGAGATCTTCTTAAAGAACACGCCAAAACCCTCGATGAACTTTTCGAAACTGTAACAAAATCCGAGGAAACATTTCGCATGAAAACCGTGCTTCACGTAAAAATGCCGTTGGAAGAGGTTTCTATACATTAAATCACATTTTAGCTGTACGTAGCGTTTTTTATGCAAAAATATCAGAAACTCACCAAGGAGTGTAATTTTAGAAAGTGTAGTAAATTTCGCTGCACAGGGACGTAATGTCGCCCCGACCACAAAATTTTAGAAAGTATAACGAAAACTTCGGAAATTTTGAAAATAAAAACCCTTTTACGAATCCACGTTGTGCAGCACTGCAACTCATGCGTTATATTAAATATGAGGACAAGTTATCCAGTCTCTAGTGAAAGTATTTCGAGAGTTTTAACGAAAATAGCCCTTAGCGTCGAGGGTGACCTTTCACTTTGTACCCATCGATTTTGACGGAAAAATGATGGGTTTTAAGCGTATTTACCCTAAACCAGTTCCTCAGTGATTCGGCGTCAGAAAAGTATAGTTACCATGTACTCAGAACGTGCATGGGACCGCCTTGCCTGAACGTTTGAATTTATAATTGCCAGAATATAATTCAAAGTCGTTGCGATTCAAGCATTTTTAAGCTTCGAGGAGTGAACTAAATTAATATTGAACTGATAATACGTAAATAGACAGGCAAGCAAAAGCCAACCAAAATTATAAACATTGAACTTTTCTTGAATCTTTTTGTGTAATCGTTAGCTATAAGCCGCATATTGGAGGGTAGTTGGTTACGTTATAAGTCCCGTTCCTCACCATATGTTGTACACGGGCCAGACTATAGTTTTACTCAGTTTCTTGAACGTTTTGTAAAAAGATGAATTTTTAATATATATATTTTTGAACTTTATATTGTCTTTTTCTTGTGTTTTAAAATTCCTTTCCAGGTTTAAATTTAAGAAAGTGTTATATTTACTGTGTTAGATTTATAGTGTTACGATGTCCAATTGGTATCATCAGTGAAACAGTTAAGCAAAAACGAACAGTAAGCATAAATTTTTTTATTCCTCGTCTGAAACAGTCGTTTTGAACCCTTCTTTGTGAATGTTTAATATCTATTTTGGAAAGTATAATAAAAGTCCTTCAGACGTGAAAAGATGGATCGTTCACAATCTCAACGGTACAACTCCTTCCAAGTTAATTTAGCTCATACATTTTATTACAGAAATGTAGTTGTGTGTGATCATGTAATATAATAATTGAAAATTTTACGTAACCAGTTCTGGCATAATGAGTCGATTTGGATATATTATTGGTGTTAAAATAAAGAAGACATGGGGTGGCAATGGAGCAGTTTTTGCTTTAGTGAGGAAATCAACATTTATGATCAGTCCATAGAACGTATGGTATACAATATCATGTTCCCTAAAACTGCACAGGGCGGAGAAAACCCATTGCTGCATCTAAATTGATACTCAATAAGCAATGCCAAGACTACTGTCCAGTGCATCTACTAGAGAAGATGTTGAGCAATTGAATATCAAATATTAAAACCAATCATTAGTTCGTAACTCCAAATCCATACTGGCAAATAGCTGAAATGGTACAAAAATTGTCCAAAGAATCTCAACCAGTTAAATTAGTGGATATATTTAGATGCAAAGAGTATTAGACTAGACATCAAGAAGATGAAAATGAATAATTCGAATTGTTCTACTATGTAAGTAACTTGACATCACAATCGATTCCAAACTTACCTGGAACCAGAACATTGACAGGATAAAACGACGTGAATCGGAAATTACTTTGGGGGACTTAAATCTAGTATGGTGAAGTGGCTCTGTACCATGGTTATAAGACTCTCGATCACATATGCAGCCCTGGTGTGGTGGCCAAAAGTGCTGCAGACAACAGTCTCGTACAAGCTAAGCCAGATACAAAGACTGGCTTGCTTAGGGATAACGGAGGCACTGCGGTCGGCTCCCATTGCAGAAATGGAAGTGCTGTTTAGCATTCTCCCACTTCACCTAGTGATACAGGGGGAGACTAGGTTGGGATTCCTCAGGCTGCAAAATTCTGGGGAGCTGATACGCCACTGCCCCCGTTTTGGGCCACGAGAGAATAAAACAAATCGTGGCGGATCCCATCCTTGAGATGGCGTCAGACTACATCGTAGCAAAATACTCTCCATATACCGGATCGGGAGCAATGGAAGGAATGGACACCAGAATTACTACGTAAAGGATTGGCCTGGGTCACAGACGGGTCCAGAACTGACACGGGAACAGGATCGAAAATATATTGAGAAAACAGAAGAACAGGCCTTAGTTTTACTCTTGAGAAATACAGCACTGTATTCCAGGCAAAAATTCAAGCAATTGTCGAACGTATTCGTGAAATTACAAGGAGACCTGACGTAAACAATCAGATCCATATCATTTCAGACAGTCAGGCGGCACTAACATGCCACAAAGTGAAGTCGATATTGGTCTGGGAGTGTCTAGAAGTACTCGAGACACTGGCAGAACAGAATTCAGTAAAACTGTAAAAAAATTTCAAATCGCAAGCTTACAGTTTGTTCTTCACATCTTTCTAAATGGGCATAATGTTACATATTTCATGAGTTCTTGTCCCTTTATTGCCAAAGCGAGACCAGCAAAATCATCAGAGTAAGGACTGATATTCTTTGAGTGGAAATAAGTAAAAAAAAGTACATATTTTAGTTACCATTTTGTACTTACACTGGCCGTTAATCACAGTGAAAGCAAATTAAATTGAGAGCGGCCAGTAAATGCGTCTCAATGGTGCGGATACTTGCCACTGCCGCTAGTCAAAACTACGACAATAATAAATAGTAAACTTCTGCGATCAGCGAGGCGTGAAACCCCTATTCAAACAAAAAAAAAACGGATCAAGTACACGGCTACTGCTCAATTAGAAAGATTCGTGTTGTTTTTGTACGATTAAATTAATGGAATTAATAGGTATGGTAGTAGTATGTATTTGGCAAAAAATTGCGGTGTCAGTCCGTTAATTTAATTTAATGTTGTCGACATTGGAATCGAACAAAAAATAATGTTAAATGGGGTCACATAGAGCTGATGATATATTATGAAAAATGGAACATTTATTTGACAGTAATCACATTAATAACATTTTGAATATATAGAAAAAAATAATTGATACAATTGGCTCCTACCTTAGTAGATAATCTTTTAATGTATTTATTTATTTCTGCTACTGAGGCCTATTACCGACGTCTGGGGACGAACTCGTCCCTGTCGAAGAATAGGGGCCTTTTACCTCGGAAAGATGGTATATGCAATCCTAGCCTAAAATTGCATAGCTTCTGTGTTTACATTGATATACAAACAGATTGTATTAAAATGGGTAGTAATCTAGTGTAACTAAACTAGAAGCTCAAGATGTATATGAACAGCATTGTAACCTGATGAGTTTACAAGAACAAAAATATGGAATAGTATACTGACGAGCGTTTCGTCAACCAAGCTGACATCATCAGGAGAAGATTAGAGCTACAAACATGGCGATTGTACCTCAGAAATTGACTTATTTTCAAATAACTGAAGAAATTATCCTGTACAATGGTTCACAATTATATGAAAACTTATATATTTACATTTAGTATATTTCGTGTTTATTTTGTTTTAATTACCGTGCAGTTTTAATTTATACTTACATTTTAATAATTATTATAAATATCACTGTCTGCCTCGAAGAAGATTTAAAAATAAATAGAAACATTAAAGTAGTGAGAAATTTTGAATTTTTATCGTCCTAACATCGACGAAAAAATACAACATCATTAGTATTATTAGCATATTATTTTGGGACACACTGTACTAAGCCAAACTGAACTGAATACTGTACTTTGACTCTAAATTTATCAATGTGATTACATTGTAAGTTGCAATAAAATATAAGCCCTTTTATTTATTTCCTTATCTATTTCCATATTAAATAAAGTCATTATTTATTTGCCGCACAATTATTTTTTTATTGTCCACATATTATACTTCTTTCTATTTAGTTTAATCAAACATGCACGATAAGCTGAAGGACAAAAAATGTACAATGCAGTACTGGGAAATTACAAAGTTCTTTGAGATGGAGTAGAAGAAGGAATTAATATTATTATGCCAGATAAAAAAGTAAAAATAGTGAGCATATCTTTCACCATATTTTATTAAATATCCTTCGTATTCTATAAAAAGACACTGGAAGAGAATTTTAACGTAGATACTTAACACATCAACTCTTCTATTTGTGCTATCTATGTCCAGCCAAAATAGTGTTTTTTCAAACAATAATTTTGATTTTCCTAACCACTTTTCCGTAATAAATGATAAACGAATATATATATATATATATATATACAAAAATTGAAAATGAGCAAAAAACACTCATATCGACGGTTTCAACATGAAAATGAAACAAAAATTCGTCATTTTTCATTCGTTTTTCAACAATCACGAAAAAAACAGTATTATTATTATTAAACATAATATTTTTAGTCGCAAACTCCTCTATAAATCCTTATTTTACTATAAGGAAAGTAACCAGACTGCAATCAAAGTTAGAAATCTGGCGCGTTAAGTGTAATAATTGCATATTACCATCAAAACGCTAATGCTTCGATTGCAACAAACACCAGCCGAAAGACTGATCCTACTTAAAGGAGCTCCCTTGCCAGTCGTCACACACCACTTGCAGACTGCAATTTCGAGCTGTTGGCTCTCGTCAGTGCAAGGTAGGTATGCGACGACCGACATGAGAATCCTTTGACTATAGTACATCCCGGTATTTTTACAATAGCGAGATGTAAAACAGCCAGCAGGCGCCATCTAGCGGTCCAGTGTCTGTTGCAATCGAAAAATAAATAGCCCGACTTGGCTTAGCATAGTTCAAATGTGCTTTTAGAGGGCGGAATATTAAACATATTATTTTTAGTCGCAAACTATAAATCCTTATTTTACTATAAGGAAAGTAACCAGACTGCAATCAAAGTTAGAAATCTGGCGCGTTAAGTGTAATAATTGCATATTACCATCAAAACGCTAATGCTTCGATTGCAACAAACACCAGCCGAAAGACTGATCCTACTTAAAGGAGCTCCCTTGCCAGTCGTCACACACCACTTGCAGACTGCAGTTTCGAGCTGTTGGCTCTCGTCAGTGCAAGGTAGGTATGCGACGACCGACATGAGAATCCTTTGACTATAGTACATCCCGGTATTTTTACAATAACGAGATGTAAAACAGCCAGCAGGTGCCATCTGGCGGTCCAGTGTCTGTTGCAATCGAAAAATAAATAGCCCGACTTGGCTTAGCATAGTTCAAATGTGCTTTTAGAGGGCGGAATATTAAACATAATATTTTTAGTCGCAAAATCGAAGCATTAGCGTTTTGATGGTAATATGCAATTATTACACTTAATGCGCTAGATTTCTAACTTTGATTGCAGTCTGGTTACTTTCCTTATAGTAAAATAAGGATTTATAGAGGAGTTTGCGACTAAAAATATTATGTTTAATATTCCGCCCTCTAAAAGCACATTTGAACTATGCTAAGCCAAGTCGGGCTATTTATTTTTCGATTGCAACAGACACTGGACCGCTAGATGGCGCCTGCTGGCTGTTTTACATCTCGCTATTGTAAAAATACCGGTATGTACTATAGTCAAAGGATTCTCATGTCGGTCGTCGCATACCTACCTTGCACTGACGAGAGCCAACAGCTCGAAACTGCAGTCTGCAAGTGGTGTGTGACGACTGGCAAGGGAGCTCCTTTAAGTAGGATCAGTTTTTCGGCTGGTGTTTGTTGCAATCGAAGCTTTAGCGTTTTGATGGTAATATGCAATTATTACACTTAACGCACCAGATTTCTAACTTTGATTGCAGTCTGGTTACTTTCCTTATAGTAAAATAACGATTTATAGAGGAGTTTGCGACTAAAAATATTATGTTTAATATTCCGCCCTCTAAAAGCACATTTGAACCAGTATTATTATTATTATTAAAAATCGACATCTCGAAAATTATGCACTTTATCAAAAAATGTCAACGAACAAAAAGTGTTTAGACCGACGTCTCCCACAGGAAAACTAAGAAAAACTGATACATTTTCCACCACCTTTTCTGCGATTCCGGAAAACGCGTCACTTGTGTGAATCTCGAAAACTGCACTTTTTCAATAACTAATGTCAAAGATGCGTAGTTGCAGTAGAAAAATAGTTTTATAAAATCTTTAATTTTTGAGTCGTTTTTAGGAAACTACAATAAAATGCAATATATGGGCAAATCCATATAATTTTTTAATTTGCATTAAAAACATTTAAAAAATCGATATTTGTTTTGTCTGACATTTTTTTAGACCGTGATTGCCGTTATTTTTAGTACTTGTCTATAATCAAACCTGATACAAGCAATTTTATGACAGTTTTTAGAAGCTTCAGGTTTTGCATTTTTTTCGGAGCTTAAATGAATAATTCGGAGAACTGTAAATTCTTTTTTATACACGCAAATTTTTTTAGCAGTTCTTCTTT
This sequence comes from Leptura quadrifasciata, assembly GCA_963675555.1. Taxonomy (NCBI): domain Eukaryota; kingdom Metazoa; phylum Arthropoda; class Insecta; order Coleoptera; family Cerambycidae; genus Leptura; species Leptura quadrifasciata. The sequence continues at coordinate 38,361,763 of OY776681.1, read as the reverse complement.
ACATTCACAGCTTCCAGTTTAAAAAAAATCAGTAATTTTGTTGATATCGTTTTTTAAACCTGCAAATGAGGTATTTTTAAAATTGTTATAAACTACTGTCATAAATTTCAATTGTGTGCTGACAATTTTTTTTAGAGGCACATGTATACAATTTATGCCAAAATTTATTTTTTTCTTTAGTAATGAGAACATGTTAATAGGCCCAAAGTTATTCAAGAATAACGTATTTTTAATTTCATGTTTTGTTACGTTTAAAAGTTTCAAACAAATTGTTATAATTTTGGTCTTTATTTCTTGGAAATCACGAAATATGCCGGTAGCACACCTCTAAAAAAATAAACTAGCAGTTTTTCGTATTTCATTATTTTTTAAAATTCAGCTAGAAAAGAGTCTTTTTCACTACAAAAAATTTCACACTTCTTGAAAATTACATAAATTTCTTAATGTTATTTTCGGAATCGGGGAAAAACGTGTGGAAAATGTCAGGATTTTTCTATTGTTTTCTTGTAAAAAACATCAATCTAAACACATTTTGTTCCTTGTTATTTTTCGAAAAAGTTTTCGTGTTATAATCAGATCAGATAATCAGAAAATTTATTGGAAAATCAGTTTTTCCTTGTATTCTTGTAGAAAACTTTTTGTTCTTTGATACATTTTGATAAACTGCAAAGTTTTCGAGATGTCGATTTAATTTATATAAGAGCTTTTCCGTGATGCAGAAAAACAGATGAAAAATCACAGATTTTTGTTTTATGTTCTTGTTGAAAACATCGACCTGAGCATTTTTTATTTTCTATCATTTTTCGAAAAAATGCGTAGTTTTCGTGATATATAAGTTTTTGGAATTTTTTTTCATTTTGATTTTTTTTTTGGAGGGCACAGTTTTCGAGATATTCTTAGATTGGGGATGAAATGATTTAAAAAAATACATATTTACGTATTTAACCAACTTCCCACGACTATAACTTCTCTCCGTTATTTTTTTAGTTCGGCTGGACTATAATACACAATGAATGAATATAGTCAACAGAATTATTTGACAACAGGATAGAGTTCCTTACAATTAATCAAATGCTATGGTTATATTTTTAAATGACAAATGTAATGGACAAGTCGCTAGATAAGGCCACCAAAAAGTCTTTTTATATTCAATAAAATTATCAATTTGAACAAAAATTTTACTTAAAATAAAATGAATAGAAAGAATAAAGGAAATATTTTGGGGCACTTAATATAAAATTACAATTTTTTATTACCATAATTTACATTTATTTATTAGAAATTGAGTGGACAGTATTCCAGGAGTTTTGTGATGACTTAAGCGTTGTGTAATCCTTTAATGACGTTATGAGACCTCCTCAATAACAAGTTCTTTCTCTCGTGACCGCTTTAAATTTTCTTTTGTCTTCTCTTATTTTGTGGTTCTAGTAGTGGTTTTAATATGTTATAAGACTTACGGTCACAATGTTAAGATACCTTATTCTTCTTAATTTTTTTGACAGGAAACACTTCTATATCCTTGTAAACTTTGGTACCAGAATTTGGTACTGGAGTGAGTACAAGTAGTAGAGTTTGATACAAATAATGTAGTGTTGGCTTCTTTCGTATATTGGCCATACTCGATTTACTGATCTATCCCTAAAATTCTACTCACAGATATTCTGCCTTCAGATCTACTTGTTCCTGTTTTTGATGATATTTTCTTTCCTGATGAATTCCTAAGTATTTCGTACTCGAAGCTAATGGTATTTCTTAGTTATTTATATTTACTGGAGTATACTGATCTCCCTTTAAAGTGAAATTCACTTGCACAGAATTGGATTCCATTTATTTTAGTAGTCCACTTCTGTATTCAGGTCCAAATAGATGGTTGGAACCTATTAACGGATCTACGTAAGATATGGAAAAAGGTCTGATGTGTAAATAATATAGAGCAAAGAGCCGATAACACTGTGTTGAGGGACTGCAGATTGGTTGGAAAAATTATCAGATACACTTTCATTAACTCTCGTTCTATCGCTTATATATGATTTTATAGAAAGATAATTGATTGTGGGAACGTATTGCTAAACTTTGTAAACCGTTCAATTAATATCCAGGAACTTCGATGTACCATATTTTTTGTTTTCTAGCACTCGATTTATTGGGTGGCTTATCCGTTGAATTTGAGGTACAAGTATTAATAAATAAATAAATAAATAAATAAATACACCACAGGTAATGACAACCCCCTTTATCCCGGGAGACTCTAGAAGAGCCTTGTGTGGGAGGGGGCTACATATTTAGAGACAAGAGACACACACCCAATATCCGTGTATAATGGAAAAATCCCTCTCACAGTATTTTCCACTGCCACGACCGGGGATCGAACCCGGAACTTTTGGGTGAGAGGCAAGTGCGCTCACCTCTCGATTACAGTCATACATTAATATTTAATATATTTCTAATCTTATATTTCAATCGTTTATGATAAATATATTGTGTTAATGACAGTTTTCTTTGTGAAATTTATAATTTTATTTTCAATTAAGCATATAACTGCAAATATCTTACGCAAGAAGTTATCAAAGCAAAAATATCATTATATATTAAGTCATTTAATAATATTGTGTTTTGTTCAAAACTAACCACAATCACTTAACATTTTATTAAATCGATCTTTAAAATATATTTAAATATATATGCTCACATTATATATTTGAAGAATCAACAAAAAATTAAATACGGCAGAAAAATCTACCTCGGACATTATTTAAAGACATTTTTTATGCTTTCAATATCTCTGGTAGGTATCGAGAAATCGAGTGTTGAAACCGTATTATTCATAGGCAACAAGCACTATATTTTACACAAGTCGGTAATCGTTTCGAAAATATTTAACATTTTCACCTTCTTCAGATAAATTCTCAAAACTGCATAAAACGTCGACTGATTCAGAGTATTAACATACGTTTTGTCAGGTATCTAGGATATTTTACTTGACCGTCTTTAAAGATTTATAGGAAGTGTATCAGATATATCTAGTTTAAATATACCATATTATTCGCAGTCGGAAACAAGTTTTATGAGTTTTTACAATACTATGGTCGGTATGTGTTTTCTTCGCCAGAATAATGGTGTATTGACCTACGAAAGAGGAAGTGCCTTTATGTCTGACACTGCGATAGGCACTTGTTTGCATAGGGCTGCTGATTCATGAGGTGATGCACAACAATGGCATGAAAGAACTCTGCATAAAATTAATGCAAAAACGACAAGAGATCAGTGACCATTTTAAATGAGTGTTTTATACTAGGAACGCTATGGCACGATGCGACGCCGTCGTGTGCGTTTCCTTCACAGTACAGAATATGCGGAACTGAATATAGAGGAACAGGAACTGGTTCCTATAGATAGTGCATGCACAACATTAAATAGTCGTGAAACTAGTGAACTGAGTGATCTCTACTGAAATTGTCAAAACGATTTCAAAATGGTGCAGATGTTTTTTGACTTCTCACCGCTTTATTCGATAAACACTAAACCACTATTATTTCACACAGCTTGAAGTATAATTCAAAAAGTGCGATGTGATTAATAGCTATTTGTGTATCAAATGCAGTTTCTTGAGCTTTAACCATATGCCTTGCTCAGAAAACATACAACAGTATCAGAATGGATCACTAGGTGTTAGAAAAAGTATTATTTAAATTTTGAAAAAAAAGTGTATTGCAAACAATGGTCGACACTTTGAGCATAATTTTTTACGAATTTCTTATTTAAAACGAGCGGAAGCGGGAGGCCGAACTACGTCTCAAGTTCGTATTGGCGACGAGTGCCTTTCGGGGTTGATATTTTTAATTAGGCTAATAATGTCGGCTATCTCTTTCCCTACACGCTTTTACGACCCTCAAAATGAATTTGCGTCGCTCCTTTTTGATGACGTCTGCTTATTTTGGTAAACGTCAAAAATTTCCGTTTTTGTTTCGTTCCTGGCGGCCTTATAATTCGATTATGCCGGTGGGATTTACGATTTGCTTTCATTGCCATTCATGTACTTTCCATATCGATATCGTACGGCCGCCTGCGAGGTGTTTTTCGCCAGATATGAGCGTTTAAAAATTGCGTGTTTGGTGGTTTTTCACGATTCTGGTGAAATACGCACATTTTCGGTTTTCCTTCAATAACTTCTAAACCGCTGGAAATTTCTTAAAAATAAAAACTCCCAAAGGACAAGATTATTTAATGAGGAATCGTTTCCATTTTTCAGATATCACCTTCGACGAACCGTTTTCGAGCTAGAGCGTTTTGAAGGAAACGACGCCGCGTGGCCAAAATACGTAGCGTTTTCGTTAAAAGCCGAATATCTCGGCAAATAGGCCGTTTTCGGCGAAAATGTTCGCACCTAACGAAAATAAAGCTAAATAAATTATCTACCGCTATGCAGAGTTTCATTTCTCTACTATAAATATTAAGAAAGTTGTGGCCTTTAGAAAATGCTACTTTATAGTAAAACGGAATATTTTGTTGCCGTCAAATAATTCCTTCTGAATCTCATGATGTACGTGAAACATTTTGTAAAGGCGACGCGGTAGTCGAACGGTAATAGTCGACGCGTTTCAAGCGGCAGGTCCCCGGTTCCATCCTCACCCACAGCAGCTCTTTTTTTTTTTGCCGTACATTTTATCTTAATTGAAAATTCATCTTTATTTCTGTCTTTTAAATTTTTAACCTTATTATGTATATAACAGATAGAATACCCTTATTTATTTTTAGAACTAATGATTAATTTAAGTAGGTTTGAATAAATTTTCCTACACAATATAATAGATAAAATATAATCAATCATAAAGAAAAAATAAAAAATATCATAAAATGTTAAGAAATGATAAATTAAAACAACAATAAATAAATCTAAAGCATATTGATTTCGGCTACCACCAGCCAACCTGTATCTATGAGGAACTACCTATTTTAGAACAGGATAATTAGTTTTTGTATGCACATTGTGCAGGTTTATAAAAACGTTAGCTCAGGGAAAAATCAATATAAATAGAATGAATTGTACTTATAAAACAATAAAAAAAGCTTTTAATTGATAATTGGTTCCATCCTCACCCACAGCTCCTTTTTTTTGCCGTACATCTAAAATTTTGTCTGTATAATAATTTAAAAAATATTTTCAGTGATATACCGTTTTTTGGGAAGATTAGCTGTGATTGACTGATTTCATATCCATTCTATAGACTGTTCGGCAAACGGCAAATTTACGCAAGGGAGTAGAAAAAAATTTAAATAGATTTTCCTCATCTTTCATTACATTTTATCGATATTTCTTTCATGAATTCGTGCCTCGAACGATTCGGGGAATGTCGTTTCAATATTTTATAACGTATACGAACTTAAAATATATGTTCGGTTAATATTGAAAAATGAAAAACTGAAAAATGAAATGCTGCAAAATGAAATAGGTACTGAAAAATGAAAAACTGAAAAATAAAAAACTGAAAAATGAAATCCTGAAAAATGACCTTTCATGTCGATTTTGATATTGATTTTAATTCTGATATTGATAATAATAATGATTAATATTGAGGCGCATTCAGGGACAATTCCTTAGAATTTTGAGGCTAATCCGAGGACCGATCCTAGAATTTTGAACATATCTCCGGCTTTCATGCGTCCTCAACTGCGGGGATGCGACCGGAGGGAGCATCCCCGCGTGGCGCCGCAGGCGCCACTATGAGCGCGAAGCGCGAATGCCACTGCAAGAGCTAGAAATGGCCGTAGGCCATTTCTAGTTTAAAATTTAATATTTAGTATCTGAATGAGTCAATATACAGGGTGGGGTAATAGTGTGTCGTACCTCGATATCTGGAGTTCTACGATAGCTAGAAAATTTTAAAAAAATTCCAAGTAAACTAGATAAAAAGTATATAACTTTTCATTTTCTAAAAATGTACAGGGTGGTCAAAAATTATTTTTCACTGAAGAACATTTTAAATTGAATTTTCTCAATTTTTTCAAATGGAACAACCTGTATATTTTTCTACGATGTGATGTAGAAATGAAAAATGAACATTTTCTTGTAAGTACTTCCCTATGGCTAATTGCAACCATTTTCGTTTTATAAATAGATAAGTGTCAAACTCAACTTAAAAAAAGAGGTTCCCTCCAATAATTCATTAGAAAAATTTATAATAGGTGTTCGATGTGTTGTCCATTTTAATTGACACACATCTTTATGCAATTTTGAAATGAAGCCATTTAGTGGGACCATTTTAATATTTAACCGGTCCTTTAATGTAATGTTTTTTGTACATTTTTTTGCTGTTTTCGTTATTCGACAAGCAATAAAACGTCAGTTTGGTATAAATTGTCGTGTACAAAGGAGCATTTATCACAATTATGGGTCGTTACAATTTGTATTGAATTTAAAATATTTGGAATTTTACAACATGAATTTTTTAATAAAGCGGAACTTGTAGCCATTACTTTTGTTTTGGGCGAGTCAGACAGAAATTGTTTACTTGCCAATAGAATTTATCAGCAACGTTATCCTGATGGTAGAAGCTTCCAAAACCTTCTCGATAGATTTTTGGAAACTGGAAATGTAGAATATAAAAAATGTGAAAGAATAAAACGTGTTGTGAACGAAGAAAATGAGTTTTCTGTGGTGCTGGCAACGGTTGAGAATCCCCATGTTAGTCAAAGAGAAGTGAGCCCATTAGTAGGAATAAGTAGACGGTCTGTGGGTCGAATCTTAAAAACAAATAAGTTTCATGCATATCATATTCAAATGCACCAGGAATTATCTGATGATGATTTTCAAAAGCGCCTACAATTTTGTAATTGGGCCAGAGGTGAAATGCAACATGATGTCATCTTCAATACTGTTTTATTCAGTGATGAGGCAACTTTTCATAAAAATGGATTTGTTAATAGGCACAATTTCCATTATTATGCCTGGGAAATTCCAACACAGATGGTCTATAAACGTTTGGAGAGGAATTATTGGAGAACATGTAATAGTGCCATATTTCTTTGATGGTACATTGACTGAAGCTATTTATCTTCATTTTTTGGAAAACTATCTGCCACACTTATTGGTAAATCTCCCTGAAAGAATTCGAAATAGGATGTGGTTTCAGCAAGATGGTGCTAGACCACATTATTTAAATGCAGTTAGAGACCACTTAAATGATACCTACCCTAATCAATGGATTGGAAGAAATGGACCCACTAAATGGCCTGCTAGATCCCCAGATCTTACAAAAATGGATTTCTTTTTACCGGAATACGTGAAGCAAATTGTTTATAGAAACACACCAACAACAGTACAAAATATGAAGGAAAGAATAATAACTGCCTTTACATCTATCACACCGGCAATTTTAGGAACAGTGGGAACCTTCAAAAGCACACAGAAATGTGTGTCAATGAAAATGGGAACATGTGCAACATTTATTATAATTTTTTCTAGTGAGTTATTTGAAGAAACCTCTTTTTTAAGTTTATTTTTGAATTTTGTAATTATTGCTCAATAAAACGAAATTGGTTGCAATTAGCCCTAGGGAAATACTTACCAAAATGTTCGCTTTTCATTTCTACATCACATCGTCGAAAAATATACAGGGTGTTCCATTTGAAGTAAAATTGATAAAATTCAATTTAAAATGTTCTAATTGAAAAATAATTTTTGGCTACCCTGTACATTTTTAGAAAATGATTCAAAAACATTAATTAGATATCTCGTAACTGGTATTCACATAAGTCTTTCTTAAAATCCATAATTGTGACTGTGGTGATATATCCACCCGCAGATTGCATTATTTCAACAAAAAATTTCATTACATCAATGCTACTATAGGAATGAATAGAGCCTAGAAAGAGGCTTCAAAAAAAATGTACTGATATACATAGCATTTCATTTTTTAAAAAAAAGGCACCTGGTCCTGTAATTTCATCTTGGCTGGCCCTGTATGTTTGGAAAGAATTTCCAGTTCTAGACTTTCTTTTATCTTAGTTTACTTGCAATTTTTTTAAAAATTTCTATCTAGAACTCGAGATAGCGAGGTCCTACGCACTATTGCCCCACCCTGTATATTAATATTGACACCAGCATTTCAGCAAGTATGTTAGAGTTTTGCAAGCTAAAGAGAAAAATGCCAACAGCGTAGGTTAAATCTGTTTCTTTCAGCATATTATTTAGCCATTTCATTTCTCTTCTATCTTGCATAGTCTTTATTGCAACAAAGTAAATACAAATTTTCACAAAAGTTACACAGTACTGCTAAGCATATTTTCATGTGTACCTATTTACGTGTATAATAATAATAATAATTTAATTTAAAAATGAAGACAAATGTAAATATATACTCACTCATTTTTGTCACAAATTGAACATGTTATATATATGACCTGCTTGGTAGGAAAAAGAGCGCTTAAAAGTTTCTGTTTTGTGCATAGGTGTACTTAAATTATTTCTATATCTAGTATTTAAGTCGTGTATATCACTATGTTTACTTAATAGATCACTTAAATATCCCGGACAATTAGTGTTCATAGCTGTATTAATTAGACAACCCATATGCATAAATCTTCTTTCACTCATATTTAAGGTATTCGCACCACGTAGATGCAGGGTTATATGATCATATCTATTTAATCGACAGACAAATCAAATGCAAGAATTTGGAATTTTTTGGATGCGATACTTATTAAAAGCTGCTAAAAATGATCCATACATACAATCCATGTAGTTAGGTATTGATAGAACCAATGATTCGACGAGAGTTAGTTTTACTGACTCTGGCAACATATACAGATTTTATTTAGGTGACAACTGAAATTAAGACTTTTGTCAAGGTGTATGATAAATCTATCTATGCCATCATGTAGCTTGAAGTATCAACATTATTTTTAGTCTAATTAAACGAGAGCCAACAGCTCGAAACTGCAGTCTGCAAGTGGTGTGTGATGGCTGGCAAGAGAGCTCCTTTAAGTAGGATCAGTCTTTCGGCTGATGCTTGTTGCAATCGAAGCATTAGCGTTTTGATGGTAATATGCAATTATTACACTTAACGCGCCAGACTTGTAACTTGTAATTCAGCGCTCGGCGGGGCACATAGCCCAGAGAATAGCTGTTGGTTGCAGTCTGGTTACGTTCCTTATAGTAAAATAAGGATTTATAGAGGAGTTTGCGACTAAAAGTATTATGTTTTAACATTATTTTTACTAAACATTATAGCTTTGGTTATATTGGCGTTAACCAACAGTGAGTTGCTACTGATTGTTTATATTTAAAAGATCAGAGTTTATAAATTATTTTGCTGTTTCAAGCTCTTGTTAATAATTGTATATTATGTAAATATTGAGATCATCAGTGTACATATCAAAATTGCAGTATTCTATTGATTTACTGATATCGGCACTAAAAACTGTAAACAGGATTGGTCCAAGTATCGATCCCTGAGGGACTCCTGACACTATTTCTAAAGGTTCTGATATGTATATTGTATTTACCGTCAACACAATCGTCTTTGCACCAAAATTATGGTGTATAATTTTGCCAATAGCCTTTCATAGATGATTAAATCGAGAGCACATGTAAAAAAATACTGTATATAATTTATGGAAATATGCTGCGTTAATTCTTTTTAATTCACAAAATGTGAAAAAAAATGAGTTAGAATTAAAATAAATTAACATTCTTCAGCTTATTTGAAAAGTTTTTAACTAATGTTACTCAAGATATGAAACATATAATTATTTTATTTAAATAATATATATAAGAGAAAATTCTAAAAAAATATCCATTTTTACATAATTTTTATTTTTATTTTAAATAGAATAATAAATTTATATAAACCGACTCAACTACTTGTTGAACAAGTAATAAAGAAGCCTATATACACTTTTTGGATTAAATAAATTGTTAAAAGGTTATTTAACAATGAACAGTTTGAAGGCATATAAATTAATATATAACAAAAATATGAAATCTAAAAATATTCTTTTGTTGACATTTTGTAGTCCGTAAAGTACCTGTACTGAATATTACTGTCTAATGCTTATCTACATAAGATATACTATCTATATACTTGTTATTATTGATTGTGGATATAAATGCTTAAATAAAAAAATGACATAATACTTAAACTAATACGTAAAAAATATCGTACCAATATAATGATGTATGTTTAAATTTCATTAAACACTGTATCGTTTGTTACCTGCACTATCCATATGTTTAAAATAAAAATATATGGACATTGGACAGTCTACAGGTAAACGATACCTAGCTAACATTAATTAAACAATCCTTTTAGTAATGACAGTAAAAACATTTATACAAACAAATTAATTATAATAATTCCTTTTATCGAGCCACTTAAATAGAATGCACTTTTCGTACAAAATCTGGTTTACCAAAAAGCTAAGAACAAAATGAATAACGTTGGGAAAAAAGTCTACCTGCTAAAGATAGTCCCTAGAAAATAAAATTAATTAACCATCAATAATAATAATGTAAAAATTGCATGCTAATTGACCTAGCAAAACCTGAAACGGGGGCCATGACTTCTTCACAATTAACACAAACAGAAAGGGGATTAAATACTGATGTAACTGATAACAAAAAATAAACAAAGTATAAAAGGGCAGACTTAGTATTTGCGTTATGATAGAAAATATTATTATTTTTAATTTCAGCAAATTTAAAAAAAATCAAGATGATGTACTCAAAATAACACTCGAGAATTTTAATATGTATCTAAATTCGTATTTATAAGTAGTTTAAAATATACGAACGTTTCCAATTTCAAGAAAAATTCATTATCTCGCTTAAAAACTAATGTAACGAATGTAGCCATGGATAACCTAAACGAATTTTAGATTGTTTCGACACTACAGAGAGATGGCGCTAGTTACGCTCTACTGCTGTGGAACTTAACAGTGTCTATGAGATGCGACCCAGGTATATCGAATATGTGCCCACAACCAAATAATAATAAAAACCAAAAAATAAATAACCTAATAACATATGCCGCTCCTAGTATCCCATAACCACTGCATCCAACCAAACGTCTTTGCAGAAAATTCAAAAGAAATTTCTCAGGTGGGCCGCCAAACTCCCACGCACCATATCAACTAAATACTTACATAACAGAACTGGAACAAAAACACTTGACGAACTAATTACACAAAACTCATCCCAAACTTTGCCGAAAAACTGGTGCAACACTCAAATCCATTAATAGCCATCACCCAAATCAACCCTAACAAAACCAGATACCTCATACATTCCTCAATTCTTGTATTCCTGGAGCTAATTTCTTTAACTTTCTAACTCTTTATTTACAATGCCTAGTCATAATAATTTTTCAAATAGAGAAATGAGGGATATATATGTTTACGCACAAAATAATTTTAGCGGACGTGCTGCAGCGAGGAGATACTCATTGCAATATTCAAATATAATCCAGCCAGACCATAAGATTTTCAAAGATATGTTTGGTCGTTTGGGAGAAACGGGTTCAATTCGCCATAAATTTTGTCAATTTGTTCTAAATAAACACAGCAGGGGTCGAAATTTTGTTAAGAACATTTTATTTACCGACGTAGTAACTTTTACTCGCCGAGGCGTTTTTAACTGGAGAAATATCCATTACTGGGAAGTAGAAAATCCTCATGCCGTTAATGAAAGGCATTTTCAGCAAGAATTTAAGATTAACGTTTGATGTGATATCATCGACGATCAATTATTGGGACCATTTGTCCTTCCTCCAAATTTAAATGGACAGAATGTGGTTTATGCAAGATGAAGCTCCCCCTCATTTCTCTATTGAAGTCAGGAATTATCTCGATAAGACTTCCCACGCAGATGGATCGGTCTAGGAAGTGAGTTTGCTTGGCCACCAAGGAGTCCTGATTATAATCCTTTGGATTATTATGTGTGAGGACATATGAAGGCCTTAGTCTATGCAAATACTATCAACTCAAGAGAAGAAATGCGGTGCAAAATACGAAAGGTAGCGAATTTTATTAGAGGACAGGAAAATGTATTCTTCAATGTAAAAAAATCTTTTATGAATAGAATTAGAAAAGGCATAGAACTAGGTGGAGACCATATCGAATATTTACTCTAAATCGTAGCAATAGGGTTTTTGCGTGAGGGGAAAGTTTGTCATTAAGTCAAGTTTTATGTTATTTTTCGAGTTTCTAATAAGATTAGGTCCTTATTTTAGACAATCTATTGATATATGTATTTATCTGTTTTCCCTTACGTTTTGCGCTTTGATCAATAAATACACTTTGTTTCACTAAATTTGAATTTGTCTTTTAAAAAATTATTGAAATGTTTAACGGCACTTTCCTCCAAAACCCTAATCAATCGATTGGTAGAAATGGACCTGCTAGATTCCCAGATCTTACAAAAATGGATTTCTTTTTATGGTGATACGTGAAGGAAATTGTTTATAGAGACACACCACAACAGTACAAAATATGAAGGAGAGAATAATAACTGCTTTTACATTTATCACACCGGCAGTTTTAGGAACAGTGGGAACCTCATTTCAAAAGCGCATAGAAATATGTGCCAATCAAAATGGGCAACATGTGGAATATTTATTATGATTTTTCTACTTGAGTTATTTGAAGAAACCTCTTTTTTAAGTTTATTTTTGAATTTTGTAATTATTGCTCAATTTTGGCCATCCTGTACATTTTTAGGAAATAAAATGATTCAAAAACATTAATTAGATGTCTCGTAACTGGTATTCACATAAGATTTTCTTAAAACCCATGATTGTGACTGTGGTGATTTTTTTAATATCCATCTGCAGATTGCATTATTTCAACAAAAAAATTCATTACATTCAAGTGGTTGGGAGATATCCAATGCTAATATAGGAATGAATAGAGCCTAGAAAGAGGCTTCAAGAAATGTACTGATATACATGGCATTCCATTTTTAAAAAAGGCACTTGGTCCTATCATTTCGTCTTGGCTCGCCCTGTATGTTCGAAAATAATTTCCAGTTATATACTTTTATCTAGTTTACCTGCAATTTTTTAAAAAGTTTCTAGGTATCCTAGAACTCGAGATATTCGACGCACTATTGCCCCACCCGTATATATGTATATAGATTTTATGTAATTTTTATTTCTATTTTATTTTTCACGCATACCGTACGTACGAATTTATTTTTGCAGGGTTCATTACACCGCAAAATATTAGCTATAAAATATTACATTGATGTATTAAGTGTGTTAAAATTTTAACTTGAATATATTTGTTATTATTATTTTGGAATGTTGGAATTGGCAGATTCCTTAGGTAGTTTTAGTAGAGGATAATATGTGATATAAGGCACAAAACATGACGGAAAGTTAAGAGAATATTACCATTAATTTTAAGACAATATACTGTCACTTTCCATTGTTTGTGTACGTAACTTAAAATAAGTTTATCCAACAACAACCTGACTCATTTTGAATATAAGATGGTTGGTTTAGATAAAAAATAAAATATGCCATCACACGTTAACAAATTTTAGAACTGATACGTTTTTTCTAAGGCATTTGCATATTTAAACTAAAAAGTGATAGTTGAGTGCAGTTTGTCCCCACTCCAGACCCTGAAAGTTTAGCCAACTAACGGAAGACCCGAGTCCCGTCTACATGAATACGTGTCCTGCATCCAAACACCGCCAGCCTCCTCTTTGGTCCATCGTGCCTCGGAGTTTACTTTCATGGCGAATTACCGTTATTTTTCGTATGTATTCTCAACTTCTTATTCGTGATTAGACTGTGGAATGACCTACAGACTTAGCATCACACTAGAGCTGGGATGTCTAGCTACTTTTTAAGATCTCTCATGAATTTGTGATTGCACAGCTTTCCCATTAACATCAATTTTGCAATCTTGGACGGTTCGAAAATGGCAGATTTAGTATTATGAGCGGAGGGATGGGTTTGACGTGAATATCGAAGCAGACGATTGGAATATGCGAGAATTCCTAATGAGGACTCGTCTAAGTTGTCTGCATTTTTTGTTGCCAAGGGGTCGATCTGATACCAGGAGGAATCAAACAGGTGAAGTGGAAGGTAAAAATATTTAGTGCTGGGTTGCCACTCAGAAACGATTTAACGATATAAAAGTCAGAAAATCACCATTTGAACTGTCAAAATACATACAGTGAGGTCCATAAGTAACGGATAAATCCATTATCTACGTAATTGACAATTTATAAGTAAAATTCTAAAACACGTTAATTTTTAATTCTAAAATGGCATTTTTTGAACATTTTTCTATACCTCCCCCTATAACCCCTTGGAATGACAGCTACCCCTTTAAAAATTTGAATGGAACGAGGGTGCGTTTGATAGCCCATTTAAAAGGGTTGTTAATTCTATATCCAGCAATATAAGTTTTTTACTTTTGCATATTCTTCATCAAGAAAATTAAATTTGAAAATGTTGAAATGTATACAATCAAATGTATCCTAAACTAGACTGACGCGCCTTACTTGGATTTCTTGCAAAATTTCTTAGTTCCAGAGTACAGAATGCTTTTCCCAGATGATAACAACCCTAATGAAATTGATAGACATATTTGGTATCAGAAGGACGAAGCTACACCACATTTTGCACTGGAAGTAAGAGCCTATCTCAATCAAGTTTTTCCAATAGGCGGATCGGTAGACAGGGTATTGAGTGGCCTGCTCGTTCTCCCGATTTGACCCGTTTGACTATTTTTTATGGGGTTACTTAAAATTGAAAGTCTACTTCAACAGACCAAATAACGTCGATGATTTAAAATACAGAATAAGGCACGAAATTTATTTATTTATTTATTTCGGTTACGACTGTCCAGACAGAAATCTAGTTATAGGGCAGGAATTTTACAAAAATAAAAAGAAAACTAAGTAATAACTAAAACCAAATAACTTAACTAAAGGTTAACAATTAAATGATAATAAAAATTAACAATTTAAATCTATAATTAGTATAGTCCTAAGAGTTATAATCTAATAGTTTAGAAGCTAAAGTTGTTGTGCAGAATTGAGAACCACATTTCGCATTTTGGATATACTAGTATTAAAAATATCTATATTATTATATAAAGAATCATAGGAACACATACGGTGCAGAGGAGAAAATAACAGAAAATTTGTTCTTGGTGCAGGCAAATAGACTAGCAAATTAGGAACATGAAATCTAATGCAACTAAGAATTTCGGGGCAGTCAATAGTGCCATTTAAAATCTTAAAAAGGAATACAAGAGAGTGATACGTCCGACGTAGTTGAAGATCACTCGTGTTGAATCTATGTAATAGGTCACAATTTCCAGAACTTCTGAACCAGAGGTATTTAAGAAAACGCCTCTGAAGTTTTTCAATGCTATATTTATGATTTTCGTAACCAGGACTCCAGACTATTGAAGCATATTCAAGTCTTGACCTCACAAATAAATTAAAGAGAAGTTTCAGTGTATTTTCGTTAAATTCTTTACAATTACGGACAATGTAGCCTAAATTTTTGAAGGAATTAGCGGTGATTTGATTGATATGGCTAATAAACGATAACTTTGGATCGAATATTACTCTTAGATCTTTGAAATGACCACAGCTCTTCAGTTCTTCATCATTAATTGTATAGATAACTTTTATTGGATTTTGTGCACGGGTGTATGTCATAAAGCTACACTTTGAGATATTTAACTGTAAGTTGTTTACGCTACACCAAGACCATAGTTGTACAAGATCGTTTTGCAAATCAACAGTCTTCTGCACTAGTGATACATGTAAAAATGTTTAGGTCATCGGCATAAAGTAACGTTTTGCAGTGTAAGCCAATGACGATATCATTTATAAAAATGTTAAAGAGCAATAACCCAAACACAGAACCTTGGGGAACACCTGATGTCGCTGAGATATCCATAGACCGAAATCCACGGTATTGTACATTTAGTCGTCTATTTATTTAAAATCTGTATAAATGGCATCTACTTGGCCTCCAGCATCCAACTGTTCAGCTATGAACTGAGTGATGCACACCAGATTGCTGGTGGTAGAGCGATTTGGCATGAATCCGTGTTGATCGAGGCAAATTTTAAATTTGACGTGATTAAAGAGAATATCGTATATTACGTTTTCAAATAATTTACTAAAATTGCACAATATTACTATTGGAATATAGTTTCAATAGCACATCTATACATTACATTACATACATATATATTTTTTTTGAATACCGGACAGATTCTAGATATTTTCCAGACTTCTGGAAAAGTAGTAGTTTTAATAGACAAATTAAAAATACTAGCTAGCGGTTTTGCAAATAAAATGGCACAATCTTTAAGGAGAAAGGCCGGAATACCATCAGGACCTGTGGTGGTTTTGGGTTTAATTTTCTTAAGTGCCTTGAGTACGTCATTTTCGGAAATATAGGTAATGCACAAATTGTTATTATTTCAATGAGTGCTATTTATATCATAAGCAAAGTTTGTAGATGCGGAATATGACTCTTGAAAGTAATTAGCAAATGCGTCAACTATTACTTGTGGTTCGTTTAATATAGAGCCATTATCGGCCATAACGCTAGGAATACTGGATATAATTTTTCTGCTGTTTACATATGACCGGAAGTGATTTGGATTGGACTTAATTTGGTTCTCAATATTGATAAGATATTCTTTGTGTGCGTTATCAATATCGATTTTTATGTTTGCTCTTAGAATTTTAAATTGATTCAATTCATATGAGTTACCATTTTTTTTAAAGTTGCGCCAGTGTTTTGATTTTGGAATTAACCAAATCACCCCGAAAACGGTACAAAATGTTTTAGAAGAATCTCAGTAACGGCTCCATTATTGTCAAGAAGCTACGGGTGCCCAGTTTGAACATTTGATTTAAACTGTTTCATGTCTTTTTGTTTACTTAGGGCGAGTTGTACAAACAAAGTTCAGTTGCAGTTCAACCTAAACTCTTTTCAAAATCCTTGACTACCATTTTTGCTACAATTGTAAAATTCGATTTTGAACTTATTTCAAAGTTTGTATAACCCGCCCTTAGTAACATTAAAAATGTAATATTTTTCAATAAAAAATTAGAGAAACTCAAAGTATCTTATATTACTGGATAGAGAATTAGAAACCCTTTCAAATGAGCTATCACACGCACCCTAGTTCCATTTAAAATTTTTAAAGAGGTAGCTGTTACTCCAAGGGGATTGAAGGGGGAGGTAGAAAATTATGCTCAACAAATGTGATTTTAAAATTAAAAATCGACATGTTTTAGGATTTTACTCGTACATTGTTATTCAGTATATGACCAAATTAAGTAGTATGTTTGCCTAACAATGTGTAATTAAATTAGGTTAATACCTTATCAGATTAATGTGGCAATAATAACCATTGTATTAATATCCTTAATTATTCAGGAATATTAGCTGAAAGATAGTTTTTTTTCTTCAGAAAACTAAATGGTGGTAAATACGCCAGAATGTACAAAAGACCATTAATGCATTGTTTGATGGCACTTAGAAAGGTTGAAAAATCAATATATTACGAATATTTTCTTTCGTATTGACTACACTACCAAAATATATCCAAGTCCATCGAGGATCCAATCTTAACCCCTCACTCTTTTTAATATTTACCAATGACATTGTTAGTGTTATTCATTGAAACTTGATTTTATTTGCTGATGATCAAAAATGCTATGGATAATATTGAGAGTTGTGTGTCTATTCAATGTATATAGATTACAGTTGAATATTTAAAAGGTAAAACTGGAGATTTTTACTCTAAAAACAGCCATTGTTGAATTTACATTTTTATTTTATCACAGGTAAACTTTTAATCAATAGATTTAGGTTGTGGAATCACAAAAAACTTAAGTGTAATTTTTTCCACCGTGTTGATCATGTTGATCAATCTGCGTCAATTTCACTTATACATAGTAAATTTTATTATTAAAAACTGTCGGAATTCTCATGACATGCAAGCATCGAAAATTCTTTATTATTGATTTGTCCAATTTAAATTAGAATACGCTTGGATCATTCGGTGTCCATTATGTAATGATCAGAAATCCTGTACCTACTGAAAATACCACGAAAATTTTACAAGGTTCATGGTTTTTATCCCGAAAGAGGTTACAGTAACCAGTTACTAATTTCATATTTTCTTACTCTGATGGAAAGTCTAACAGTAGAGACGGCTGAGAAACAGCTATTTTAAAACTCCTAGAAACGATCATATTTTCGAATATTCGGACCGTTTATTAATCCGGTGATAAATTAATGTGATATGAACTTCGACCTAAGTAAAAAATTAATGTCATTACTTTACTGAGTTACCCCTCATTCTAAGGATTAGCTACTTTTTTATATACTTATCAAGATTAATAGTAGACATCTTGCATTTAGATCCTCAAAGTCAAGTTGCTCATAACAACAGTTCCACATCTATCGCAAGCAAATGGTACTTGTAAGCTCATTCGTCAGTAAAAAACATTTACCTTTGCATTTGTGTAGGATTTTAATCTAACTGGTATTCCGTGCAAGGTTTACCTGTAATAACTACTTCCAAAAATTTCCATTTTCTAATTTCGGTATCATTAAACAATCTTTAAAAAAATAATAAAAATTTTTAAAACTTGCTTCTCTGTAAAAAGTCGTACGCCTTGTTTTTCTTGCATTCGTACATTAGTATTTTTTATGTTTTACTTTCTATTACGACTTTATACAAAAAAAGTTTTTAAATTTTTTTTATTTTTATTTTTTTTTTACCTTTTAGTCATACTTTTTTGGGGGTTGCCGCCCAGAGATCGCTCAGTAAAAATTCGTCTATTAACGATTTGATTTGCTTTCTCGGTCCTTCGCTTTATCGCTCCTTCGTTTTTAGATTTTTCAATTTTCACTCCCACGCCCCCTACGTGCAGATATTTGCAAAAGTAACGGTAGAATACTGTATTGTCTTCCGATCTTAGTAACTGTGCAAAATTCATGTCAGAAAGTGTGTTAAATAAAGGACGCAAGATTTGAACATAAACATTGTGCACGCATTGTGAGTTAAAGAAAAGCAACTAAAAAGCGATAATTTTAAATAAGAAAAATAAAATTACGAAAATATCTGCCTTTACTGAAGCAAAAATATTCTATCAATCTATTGTACCAAAATATGTTGAACCGTTTTTGAACAATCATTCAATCAGTCAGACAATCAACAATTCAGAAAATACATTTTATTCATAGCAGGCTATTGCGGAAGATAGCGTGTTGCTGCCAGACGTGCCATACAGTAACTGGGAGCCAACCACAATAACATATAGGTCAAAATTGTTTATAACGGCATTGTAAATCAAAATAAAGCTAAGAGTTTCGTTAATAGATTGTGGAGCAGGCTAAGAACTACTGAATTTGTCTGAGAATCATCTTCAATATGTATGACTCGTAATCCTATCTAACGAGACCTTCCTAAGCTGGGTCCTGGTTTGAACGGTACGCGTAGGGGCCTTTTCATATAAGGACTATTTTACAGAAATGCCGATTTAAAATGATATTTAAAACTGGGAGCCATTTTCACCTATCTCCCAATGATGCTAACATGGTTGTTGAAACGAGTAGTGTACTGAAGTGTAGTGTCCCAGTGTTTTTGATATTTTGTGAAAATGGTTCTCATACATTAAAGATATTGATTGTAGTCATATGAAAATGCCCACACGGTTTGAACCCGGACTCAGCAGTTGTTGAACTACAGACCATACAAGTTGAAGGGGAAAGAAAATTACACAATGACTATTCCCTACGACCTTGCCATCTGTAGCAGCTGAGACTCGAACTCAGGAGTAGTACAGCAACTAGCCGTGTTGTATCTCACACAACCTCGTCTAGTCCACTACTACCAACTCGGTAACACATGAAAGACACCACTAAACATTCATACCCTAGCCAAGATTCAAACCCGGGACTCTTGGTTGCAAGCCTAACCCGTAAGTGTTGAGCCGCTGAGCCGGTGGCACACAACAACCCCCAAATCCAACGCCAAAGGCTATCTGGAAGGGAGAAAAACGCAGACAACTTCTATTACCCACAGACATTACCAGTGTCGGAGCAGGGATCGAACCCAGAACACAGGAGAGTCGATCTAGAAGGGATATTCTAGTCATCAATTCCTATAGCACAAAACATTGTTTTTATTTTTAAAAAAGTTTCATCACAATAAACGAACCATTTGTAAGAAAATGAGATGCAGAAATACATAATTTCGACAAACTGTTATGGTTGTAAACCAATGTATTGCACTAGTCTCATCGAAGACTAAAAAATCCTGATTCGGTGCAATTCGTCCCCGCTCCTGTATCCCGCGATTCGAGATGGCCGGGGTCAACGCCAACCGAGACCTATGGCCTTGAATACTCGCGGTTCTCGCTGCTGCGAGCCGTCGTTATAGCGGAAACATGCCATAACGATAGTCATTTATTTGCCCCTCGATCACATGTCCTTGTACGGATTGCTTCATAAGCCTATCGAAAAATCCTGTTTCTTGTAAAATGCTGCTTGAAGCAGGAGTCCATTACAAGGCACAGGAAGGAGAAAAAAGATGTTATATGCAGACTCGCCGCTGCGACGAAGCCCAGTTATAGTCTTTGTCTACCGAGATACCATTTGAAAGGCGCAATAATCACATTCTGACGCTGCCCACGACGAGTGCGTACGTCTTAAAGCTAATAATTATTTAAGAAACATCAAAATATGTTTTATTGGACAAACTAGTAATTGCTATTTTAGAAAATGTCAGCCAAAGATCTATATGGGACGGAAAATTATCCGGCAATTAAATAATGTCTCCCTCTATTCTATTGGACAGGTTTATTGAGCAAACTCGCTGAAAAATCGATCATGGTGTCTTTTTCATAGATGTTAAGATACTTTAAAATCGAAAATGAAAATAAAGTTAAATATTTCATATGTTGAATCTATTGTATTATTGAAATTCGTTTCTGTTACAGGTGAGCCTGAAACTGAGTTCGAAGGAATATACTTGCAAGGTAAATATGAAAACGAACATACAAAATGTCCCACTTTCCACCATCCGCCCTAACATTTTAATTTATTTTATACAGTCTACTCGAAATCAACTATACTTCGAAAAATCATATTTCCATAATTTCAAATTATTTTTATTTTAGAGATATAGTAGAGATAACAGTTTTAATTAAAATTAGAAGCATGAAGTATGCTAAATTTCTGTTTGTGTCTGGAATAGAAAGTATAGTGTTGAATTTTTCACAAATAAGCAACTCCTTTGCGCATACTTTTGACCATTTTCCACTTTTTCTCTTGATAAAATTGTAACAAATTTTGGAAAGAGTGAAAAACTTAGCTTTTTAGTTTACAATAAGCATTTAGCACAGTACAAGGTACTGGATAAATGAAACAAAGTGGGAATTATGGGTAATGGCTATAATCTACTGAAACAGTATGTTTCATCAATAGACCGTAGCAAGGAAAAACAGAAATTGCTGTAAACATTGAGAAACTAATAAAAACCAGAATCCCACAAGGCACCACCTTAGGGCTTACTTTAGTTCTTCTACTTATAAATGATTTACTCGATAAAACTTTGATTGCGAACTTATATAGTACGCAAACGATACCGTACTAATGTGTTCAGGGTAGACTTGAGCAAAACCAAAACTTATGAGCTTTCCTCCAACAAAAGCAGGATTCTCCACGCAATGTAACCCTATTCATATATATGGAAAGAGAAATCACAATTAAATATTTAGGCATAGTTTTCAGTAGTCATTTAAAACGAGAAAACTATATTAAATACTTAAATGTGAAGTTAAAGAAATTGATCTATAAAATTTACATTAAAAGTATTCTAAATAGAAATTTTCCCTAAACAGTTATGGCATTAGTTTTTAGAGCACCGCATGTAATATAATCCACCAGCCCTTCAAATAATGCATACTTATATATTAACTTTAAAATAGTAAAAGAATCCATCAGAAACAAATCAAATACAATGGAAACAAACTATACAATCAGCTGCTAGAACATATACTATCTCGTAATATAAACAGAAAAATGTAAAAAAAATAATAAATAATAACACCACATTTCTTCAACTCCTGTCCTGATAAAATAAGCTGTCTTTTCTAAACGTATAATAATATATATGTTTATACTATAATTACATTACTTGTTCCCAATATCAGTAGAGTACTAGTTCAATGTTTTTTATTACTGGTTCCTATTTTCCATTTTCTTTTCTTTCTCTAAACAACATAATTCAAGTATTGCAAAATTCCATATAAAATGCAATATTAGATATAGCTAAAAATAATAAGTATGAACAAAAATATCAATGCTGTTTAGACACAACACGAAGTCTCCCTAGGTATCATAGCACATACAACTTAGTGTATGTGATTGTAATAAAACGATAAATGTATCAATTATATATAATCGCAAAAATGTGAAGTTGTAAAAAAATGTTACAGTAATAAATAAACAAAAGAATTACTGTTCCTTATGAAATGAAGATTTGAAGATTTTTTATAATAGATATTGTTTTTGCTATAAATTAAATTTTTTTAAGTTATTCTTATCTCCTATTTTTTACACTTGGGTATAACATACTTTTTGAATGTCAAATGGTACATGTATATAACGTTAGCACACCACTTTTAGCAAAATGCAAAAAACTATTGGACATTTTGTTACTTTTATGTTGCTAATTTGTATCACTACAATTAGTTTTGTACCTTGAACCATTTTCGAGAAAACTAAAAACTGCTAACATTAATCTAACGTTAGCCGTGACCACGATACCTCTAATAAAAATTCTGGTGTCAGAATTTGTTACTTTCAAAGTGCTTTCAGATGCCAATGATGTATTTTTGATTAGACCAATTTTTAGCCAAAAAATTTTCAGTCAATATTTATAGAACTTTAAAGGTGTAGTAATAAAACCACATTCATCAAAATACCAAAAAAAAAAAATCATTGAACACGTTGGTACTTTCTCGTTGCTGTTTTGAAGCACATACATTAATATTGTAGCTCAAACCATTTTCGAGATGCTGACATTAATATAACGTTATCAGTAACCGCCATATCTCAGTAGTTATTAACGCTAAAGTAAAAATTATAGTGTCAGAATTCGTTACTTTTAAAGTGCTTTCAGGTATCAAGGGTGTATTTTTGATTAGACCAATTTTTAGCCAAAAAATTTCCAGTCATTATCTGAAGAACTTTAAAGGTGTAATAATAAAATCACATTCAGCAAAATTCAAAAAATTCTCGTTGTCATTTTGTAGCACCAAAATTAATTTTATAGCTCAAACCTTTTTGGAGAAAACTAAAAACTGCTAACATTAACCGCGATATCTCGGTAGCTATTAGCGCTAAAGTAAAAATTATAGTGTCAGAATTCATTACTTTCAAAGTGCTTTCGGATGCCAAGGGTATCTTTTTGATTAAACCAGTTTTTAGCCAAAAATATCCCAGTTCAATAAATCTACTGAATCATAGGCACCCTTAATATCTAAAAATATGGCTCCTATATAATCAATTTTTGAGAAACAGTTTTGAACGTTTGTTACTGTGCTCGGTATAGCATCTACTGTGGCATATAGTTTTTTAAAACCAAACAACAGTAGTAGCAACAAAAAAGCAAAAAATGTGCAATAGTATTTTTTGCATAGTTCTGAAAGTAGTTTTGTTATTACACCTTCAAGGTTTTTTAAATATTGACTGGAAAATTTTTAGCTGAAAACTGGTCTAGTCAAAAGTACACCCTTGGCATCTGAAAACACTTTGAAAGTAACGAATTCTGACACTATAATTTTTATTTTAGCACTTATAGTTACCGAGCTGTAATGTTAAATTAACGTTAGCAGTTTTAACTTCCTCAAAAATGGTTCAAACTACAAAATTAATTTTGATGCTATAAAATAACAACGAGAAAGTACCAACATGTCCAATGATTTTTTTTGAATTTTGCTGAATGTGATTTTATTATTACACCTTTAAAGTTCTTTAGACATTGGCTAAAACTTGGCCTAATCAAAAATACACCCTTGACATCTGAAAGCACTTTGAAAGCAACAAATACTGCCACTATAATTTTTACTTTAGCGTTAATAGCTACAGAGATATCGCTGTTACTGCTAACGTTAAATTAACGTTAGCAGTTTTTAGCTTTCTCGAAAATGGTTCGAGCTACAAAATTAATTTTGGTGCTACAAAATAGCAACGAGAAAGTACCCACATGTCCATTGATTTTTTTTTATTTTGCTGAATGTGGTTTTATTATTACACCTTTAAAGTTCTTTAGATATTGACTGGAAAATTTTTGGCTAAAAATTAGTCTAATCAAAAATAAATCATTGGCATCTGAAAGCACTTTGAAAATAACAAATTCTGACACCAGAATTTTTATTTTAGCGTCAATTGCTACTGAGATATCGCGGTCACTGCTAACGTTAGATTAATGTTAGCAGTTTTTAGTTTTCTCGAAAATGGTTCAAGGTACAAAACTAATTTTAGTTGTGCTAAAAGTGGTTTGCTAACGTTATATACATAAATGAAGTAGTATTTCGGGGTTCAATCTGAGATACATTAATTCAGCGGATATATTTACTTCCACGTCTAGTGGAAGTATAGTAATGCAAAAAAAAATTTTTTGTTGAAATAGGTTTAGAATGTCATGAAAGGTCCGTCGGTCTGTCGTTCTATAACTTTTTTTGCGCACACGTTTACTCTGGAACCGTTTATGATATTGACTTGAAATTTGGTACACTTATGTATTAAAACGAGATCTGGAACTAGATTATATTTTGATCTAATTCCGTTGAAGGGTACGGGGGTAAATAAGAGTAAATAGGCAAAGCAAAGAGGTAAGAGTCCATAAAATTGCAATTTAAGGCATGTACGAAAAGTCAAGGTCTCAACATTTTTTTTTGCATCAGTCATCTCCCACTATCACCCCCACGCTATTATGAAAGGACGTTGAAAAAATTGAAATGTGATTTAGTGTGTATACAAGAAAGAAAAGTCTCAAAAATTTTTTGGCACTAGCCACCCCCACCCTATTATTAAAGGGGGTAAAAAATTAAATTGGGATTTAGTGTGTGTACAAAATCTACATGTGGAAGTAGTGATTCATTGGGCAGCGGTTTTTAATTTATAAATAATAAGAGAGCATGTACTTAAAAAGAGAAAATTGTCCGCAATTTCCTGAGATATTGACTCACTTGTTTTTAAATGTGAACACTTTATGATACCTCAGACATATATTCATATACAAGTTTTTTAAACAAAGTCCTTTCTGATACATTTTATATATAAAGACGAATTTCGATACAAATCCAGATATTTGTGCCCAATCTAAACGTATCTTAAGAAAGACGGCAAACGAATGACACTTGCGTCAAAAATGGTCCCCTTTCTCGCCCTCTAAATGGGAGGCGGTAAACAGTCTGGAAAGCTCTGAGCCTCACCAGTTCGGTGTTGATATTATTTGTGTACATTTTTAAACAGAAGAAGTTTTAAGAGGCTTGTCCTAAACTAAAATTCAATATTTATAAGCGAATATTCAGATAAATGTAATCAATAACGAAACAATAATTACCCAATCAAAAATAGCATACATAAACAACCTTATAAATTATCAAACAATTGTGTCGATTAAAAAAATACCGAGGTAACAAATTTGTTTATTTTCGCCAGTTGAACCGCGTATTTATTGCAGGACGAGAGGAAAGCAAGTGGCATGGAAGTAGATAATTGTTATGCGTTTTATGTCATTAACAATAAACAACAATTTAATTGGTAACTATTTAATAAAAACATGGAATAATTTCACACTTTTAATGCTACTGTTTAATAACATACCATTATAAATTGTACGATATACGAGAACTCGGTCTCGCTTGAATAATTCGTGTAATTGGAAGCAATTTTACCTCTAAAATTAAGAAGGCTGCAATGTTTACAACTGATTTATTATGAGATATTATTGACAGTGATTCCAGCCGATATTAAGATAATGTGATAGGAAGTACATCGTTTCCTGCGGTTTCTTCAGGGCCAGTACCTATTCTCTTATTTTATTAATTCAATTAAATGTTTATACTATTCTTGTAACCTTGTTGAGAAATAATTTTGAATTTTTTTGTCTGTTTTAAACATAGTAAAATCTATTCACATTTTTCCCGTACATGGAAAAGTCTAGATAAGTGAATTTTATTATCGGATAAAGAATTCAGGAATGTAGAAGTTGTGGGAATAAGTTAAACTTTGCGGACCTTGCAGAATATCTTTTTTAGGTTTATGTTTTGAATATTTTTTTCAGCTGATTTTTATTTTATTTTTTTAAATAAACTGTTTTTAGTTTTGATTTTCTTGCACCTTAGTTATTATTACAGGCCAATATTCAGGTAAATTATTTATTTATTTAAGAATACAATTGCCCAAACAGATAAGCATACAATTTAGAGGGCAGGAAATATACAAAAAAAAATTATACATTATCTTCCTAATATACAGTGTGTCTCACTTAAGAGTGTAACAGAGTAATAATAACACCACAGGTAATAACGACCCCCTTTATTCCGGAAGGCTCTAGAAGAACCTTGTGTGGGAGGGGGCTACATATTTAGAGACAAGGGACACACAAACCCAATATCCGTGTATAGTGGAAAAATCCATCTCACAGTATTTTCCACTACCACGATCGGGGATCGAACCCGGAACTTTTGGGTGAGAGGCAAGTACGCTCACCTCTCGACCACCAGTAATAATTCTCTTGTTCTTTGTCCGATTTAAATTAAACTGATCTCAAAAGATAGAGGTCACCAAGGTCTATTTAAGACCACAAAATCACTTTCCATCTTTAAATGCAAGGCCATCTACGATGCTAAATTATATGAAAAAAATCATCAAAATTTTTTTAAAATTTTAATAAAATGCTATTAACAAAACTTCATTCAAAAACTGTGAATCCGAAGTTTAGATACATTCTAAAAAAAATGGCGCCTTGAAAAAAATTCCAGTCCCATATTTCTCGTTTTGATAAGCATGCTTTGATTCCTTTGTTTCTACTGAGACAATTTTGTAAATGTCAGATCAGTTGTCAAGTAAATCTGTTGTTTATATTGTTTTTAAAGATAGAAAGTGATTTTGTGGTCTTAGATGGACCTTGGTGACCTCTATTTTTTGAGGTCAGTTTGATTTATATTGGACAAGAAACAGGATTATTACGTTGTTACATTCTTAAGTGAGACACACTGTATACATACTGTATATATACTATATTAATTTATTTATTTCGTATTTATCCTGTCGTACTTAGTTTGTTGAATATCGAGGCTTCCAATCTGTGCCAATTAAACAGACATCAGGAGTACCGCAGGGTTCCATACTTGGACCACTATTTTTCGTGCTTTTTAATAGTGATATTGTCGGCAATCTCGATGTATCTTACTTACTTTACACTGCCGATCTCAAATAATATCACTGCATAAATTCTCAACTTAAGCGTTTGATTCCATCATAACATCGATTTGCTTAACGCCTGGTGCGTCTATAACCGTCTTCCTTTAAATTCTACTAAATGTAATGTAACGTCTCTCACGTAAGTCATACCCCATATTTTTTAATTATAACTTGGATAACTGTCTTTTAGGTAGACCTGAGTTGCTAAGGACCTAGGAGTTATATTCGACTCAAAATTAACTTTCTCTAAACATATTGAGGATTGTATAACTGGAGCTTACAAATCCCTAGGTTTTATTCTGCGCTATGGTAGAGATTTTAAAAATCTTTTTATTGCATTTATTAGATCCAAATTGGAATATGCCTCCATTGTTTGGAGTTCAAGTTATAATGTGCACATTACATTACTTGAGAAAGTTCAGCGACGTTTCTTCAACTCCTCAATATTTATAATAGAAGGTAACTCTCCATTAAGGGATGGTACACCTCAGGATTTATTTTTGAATAAGTTTGACATGTGCAGTCTACTAAGGAGACGGGTAATGTCTACAATAATTTTTTTATATAAAATTATTTCATTAATTAAATGCCCAGAAAGGCGAGAACAACTAATATACTAAACATAATATTTTTAGTCGCAAACTCCTCTATAAATCCTTATTTTACTATAAGGAACCTAACCAGACTGCAACCAACAGCTACTCTCCGGGCTATGTGCCCCGCCGAGCGCTGAATTACAAGTTACAAGCCTGGCGCGTTAAGTGTAATAATTGCATATTACCATCAAAACGCTAATGCTTCGATTGCAACAAACACCAGCCGAAAGACTGATCCTACTTAAAGGAGCTCCCTTGCCAGTCGTCACACACCACTTGCAGACTGCAGTTTCGAGCTGTCGAGCAACCAGTTGCAGTCTGGTTAGGTTCCTTATAGTAAAATAAGGATTTATAGAGGAGTTTGCGACTAAAAATATTATGTTTAATATTCCGCCCTCTAAAAGCATATTTGAACTAAACTAATATACTCCTGATACCTACACCTCGTACTAACCTCTTAAACTCATCTCAACTGCATCAGATTTGTTTAAATTATAATAACATAGAGCACAGATTGGATATTTTTAACTGTAAAATCGCTGATATGAAAAATATTTATTCTATTGCAGTGTAACAGTTTGTATATTCTTTTTTTTTCTCTTGTTTTATCTGTTTTAAATATGTATAGTGCACGCGTATTTGCGCTGTATTATATTTGTGTATATACCTTATTGTATCTGAAATACATAGTGTCTGGAGTACTCACTTATGTTTGTTAAATTATTTTTATTTGCTATTTTATTGTTTGTTATTTATTAGTCATCAGTATGTTTTATATCTTCTTGTTAAATATATAAACATAGGGCGACAAATAAACTAAAATGCATAGATAATAAGTAAAGTCAATATTTTATTAAGAGTTACTCAAAATACATTGTTACTAACGCTACAATTCTAAAAATTAAAAAAAAAAATTAAAAACTTGCTTTTATGTACTAATAATTAAAAAATAATAATGTATGATTGCAAGAAAGCAAGGCGTGCGCACTTTGTATGATTGTTTAGTTTTTAGTACTTTTTACAGAAAAGCAAGTTTAAAAAAAATATATTTTCTACTTTGTAGTCATACTTTAATTAAATTATTATCATATATTGTCCAAATTGATTTGTTTTGATTTCTCGCTCCTTCGTTTTGCAAATTTTTCAATTTTTACCCTCGCGCCCCCTATATGCGAATATTTGCAACTGTAATGGTGGAATACTGTATTGTCATCCGATCTTAGTTTTATAACTCTGTAAAATGTCATCAATTATATTGTGAGTTAAAGTAAAGCAAGTAAACATATCAAGATTCGATAGATAATTTAGATAATTTGAGCACACCTTGAAAATAGGTGAGAATTTTAATAAATTTGTTCTAGGAGTAGCTAGATAAAATAAGACGCGAGAGCGAGTTTGAAAAGACGGAACATTAAAAATGTATCCGGACAGTCACTTTGATTTGTTAGAAGTTTAAGAATAAACAATACAGAAAAGTAGACTTGTGATACTAAGTCGTTCATATCAATTCTGGCTAACAGATCAGAATGTGGAGTACCCCTAGGTGGATACATGCCATCAACTTTAAAGGAGAGATATTTGGCATGCCTTCTAAGTTAAGACTATGAATATTGTATTGTGTGTTCCAAACAACACCAGCACATTTTAATTTAGGCCTGACAAAAGCATTGGATAGAAGAGACAGTATAGAAACATTCTCAAAATGTTTCTTATAGTAAAGCCTAGATTTTTATAGGCGTTAGCAGTAATGTAATTTATATGGGCAAGAATAAAAAAAAACTCGAGTATCTTTAAATTGGATGTATCTAATAACCGTTCCATTGCCTTTTTTGTGTGAAAAATGTTTCGGATTATTTTTCTTCGTAAAAGTCATCGCTTACATTTTGATATATTTAAGTGTAGTCTATTATTTGGCTCTATAATATATTAATTTTTGAAAGATCATGTTGTAGGCAACGACAATTTTCCTCGGAGTTAACAGATGCAAACAAGATCATCGGCATATAAAAAAAACATTGCTTTGAATGTCCCTACAGATATCATTGTTATATATTATAAATAACAGTGGCCCCAGAACGGAACCCTGTGGAACTCCTAACATTGCTAACATGTCAATGGATGAAAATCCGTTTTATTGCATATCTAGTGTTCTTTTATTAAGATAAGAATAAGAAATCTAAAGTAAATCCGAATACTGACAATTTTTGCAATAGAAATCTATGATCTAGCCTGTCAAATACTTTTGACTGTGGGCCTCTAATCCTCTAAAATTATTATTAAATTGTTTTTAATTTTCCTTTTAGTCAAAAAATCAAAGAGTGATGTTAATTTGTGCATGTCGAAAAATTTGGAATTGAAAAAAGTACCTTCACTGAAAATAATGTTTGATTGCTATTGGAAAATATATACCTACCACATCTGAAACCAAAAAATTATTCTATTTTGATTTCAAATTAGGCGAGATATTTTAGTTTAATAAATAAATATTCTTCCTAAACATAATGAATGTTGGCTTGTGTTAAAGTGCTTTAAGATCGGCTATTGAATGTTTGTTTAAGTAGACATATTTTGTCCGTCTTCAGACGTTAAAAAAACATTAGAAGTGCTTCTAATCACAGTGACCTCAGGTGCAACTGTTGTATCGTACTTATATTAGTTAAAATTATATTGGCTGTCGAGAATACAGGCTGTCCATTTTATCAGGGCACTCGAGAATATCTCACTTAATATCTGTCGTACAAAAAAAATTATTTTTACGAAAATTGTGCCGATTTATATAACCTACAAAATGGTTTAAAGACATTTGAAATCATTGGCCTACTTTAAGAGTTATGGCAGAAAATATCGAAAATTTGGAAAACGTCTAGGCCAAATATCTCCGTTATTTGAAGAGATACGAGAAAAATTCTAAGGCAATTTTTTTTGCAAAATAGAATGTTTTAACGAGGTTTTATCTAATTTTGAAACAGGCGGGAAATGGCGTCATTAAATAGAGCATTTTCCTCCCTTTTCAGCGATATATCATATGCTATATTTATTCATTGGTAGTAGGTCAGTAATTATAAAAACATTTTTTCAAAACCAATAATTTTTTTTAACAAGCATTATACTTGCCGTGGAGAAGTATGCTTAAATAAGACGATAAAATAATTCAGTAAGTTGTTCAAATCTTTGCTATAATAAAACATTAACACAATTAAGAAGAATAAAGTAAATTCAAGTAACAAAAACAAAATATTAATCAAGAAGGCAACATAGAGCAATTATGGAAAGAGTATTCGCTGTTATGCCAATGTATAGAGGTCCTCCATAAAAGCGTCACTCCTTGCTCAGAAAGTTAAAATGTCTTTACCAATTAATTTAAGTAAAATACACATTTGTTTGTATTTCATGATTTCACTATTATTTCAATTATTTTAAAATAGTTGGCTATGAACAAACTTGTCAATTTAATTTTTTGACAGATCATCTCAGTTAATACTTAAACTCTCACTCAATCACACTCGTTTAAGAATTTAGAATTTTCAAAAATGATTTTCACTCACACTGATCGTTACATATTGCCAATGCAATTTTAACTCTGGATTAGCTCAAGTAAAATATAGAAACAGATTTAACAGAAAATTAGCTACGAAACTGAAAAATAATGGTTCATTTTTTAAAGAAGAAGACAAGGTTGAACAGTGTTACTGATAATGTAAATAAGGTAAACCGAGTTATTAATTATGTAAGAAATAAAAATACGTAAAATTTGGAAACATGATTAAGACAAATTCAAATTGCTTGTCATATAAATAAAACAAGTGTTGGAAAAATTTTAAAGAAAAATAGTTACCGGTGTTATAAAGCCAAAGAAGTTCACAATTTACAAGCGGGGGACAAACCAAGGAGGACGACTTCTTATAGGTGGCTGTTGGAAAAGAAACGTGCAGATCCATTAATATGTAGTAATATACTTTGGTCCGACCCGACGAGGCAAATTTGTCCAATAATGGATTTTTTAATCGCAATATTCATTACAAATGGACTTCTGAAAATACACACTAGCATAGACCGACTGGGTTTCAAAATCGTTTTTCAATTAATGTGTGGATAGGTATTTTAGGCACCAATTGAATAGGTCCTTATTTTTATGATGGTCACCTCAGAGGTCAAAGGTACCTAAACTTTTTGAGAAATAAATTTAATGAATTCTTAGATGACCTACGTTTAGAGAACCGACACAACATTCAATATTTTCAACAAGATGGAGCTCCTCCCAACAATTCCCAAATTTGCCTAGATTATTTAGACGAAATTTTGCCTCAACATTGGATAGGTACCAATGGATTTATTCGATGGCCCCCTCGTTCTCCAGATATAACCCCAATGGATTTTTTTCTATGGAGGCGTATTAAAGATAAGGTGTTTTCGACTACACCGCAAAATATAGAGGACCTAAAAGCTTGAATTCAACAGGCATGTATTACAGTTACCCCGAATTGGTGAGTAATGTTTTAAATGCAGTGCCTCGCCGCGCCCGATTGTGCATAAGAAATCGCGGTGGATACTTTGAACACTTGATATGATATCTTAAAAATTAGATAAATGATAATGTTCTGTGTGTTATATTCTTTTTATTATTAATTTGTTTTTGTTACCTGAATTTACTTTATTCTTCTTAATTGTGTTAATGTTTTATTATAGCAAAGATTTGAACAACTTATTGAATTATTTTATCGTTTTATTTAGTCATATTTCTCCACGGCAAGTATAATGCTTGTTAAAAAAAATTTATTGGTTTTAAAAGAATGTTTTTATAATTACTAACAGAGTACCAATGAATAAATATGGCATATCATATATCGTTGAAAGGAGAGGAAAACATTATATTTAATGGTGCCATTTCCCACCCGTTTCAAAATATTTTTTTTAACAGCCCGAAGAGTAAATAATGTCAAAATACAGTGGTTTTGAAAAAAATTAGATAAAACCGCGTTGAAACGCTCTGCTTTGCAAAAAATTTTCGCCTTAGAATTTTTCTCGTTTCTCTTCAAATAGCGGAGATATTTGGCCTAGACGTGTTCCGCATTTTCGATATTTTCCGCCATAACTCTTAAAATAGGCCATGGATTTCAAATATCTTTAAACTATTTTGTAAGTTATGTAAATCGGCACAATTTTTGTAAAAATAATTTTGTTTGTACGATCGATATTAAGTGAGATATTCTCAAGGGCCTTGATACAATGGGCAGCCTGTATATGTCAGATGGCGTTATCCACAGTACATACATTATTTTTAAAATAATACTAGGTTATTTTCTGTATAGATCGCTTGCACCAAAAGCAACAAACTATAAAAAGAGTAAAATCATCTGACCACGTGCGTATTAACCAAAATATTTAAATAATCGCGCTACATTTAACCACGCCCAATATATAATTTCATAAAAAAAAACAAAGATGTTATAGAATATTTTCGATAAAACTTCACCTTCCTGTTTGCTTTCCGCTGCGTGAACAAAGGAACAGTGTTATTTGTGTATGAGAATAATTTTATTACCGTCATAACATCGGGCTATATCAGTTTTATTGTTTATATCATCATAGGAAATAAGTCGACGTTTGCAGGCTATTACTACTATTTTTAATCCGGAATTTGGATGAGCATAAATTAGTATAGTCTTGGGGAAAATACAGGGTCTGTATGTAAAATGTATGTAAAATTATATATTATGATACTGTCCCCGTCAATTGCTACCAACATAATACTTGAAATATTTTTTACTAATTGGTATCAGAAAATGTAGTTACCTTTCTTCGTCGGTTTAGGCATACTAGTAAGATATTGAATTGCCCTAACAAATCATTTCATAGATAATTGTAGAATCGAAATTTGAATAATAAAATGTTTGATTACATTTTTACTTGTAATTTGGCATAACCTCTTTGGAGAAAGACAAACACCTGAACACTTCTTGTATAGGTACATATGCTATGTGAGTTTTGCTATTTAGTGACGTATCTACATAGATACCTAGAAGATTAAAGTCTGTTATTCTATACTTCAATTGTTCTATGCTGATATTTAATAAGTGTCCTAAATATACAGGATGGGGCAATAGTGCGTCGGACCTCGATATCTCGAGTTCTACGATAGCTAGAATTTTTTAAAAAATTGGAAGTAAACTAGATAAAAAAAAATTGGATGTAATGAATTTTTTTGTTGAAATATTACAATCTGCAGATGGATATTAAAAAAATCACCAGTCACAATTATGGGTTTTAAGAAAAACTTATGTGAATACCAGTTAGAGACATCTAATTCATGTTTTTGAATCATTTTCATTTCCTAACAATGTACAAGGTGGTCAAAAATTATTTTTCAATTAAGAACATTTTAAATTGAATTTTCTTAATTTTTCAAATGGAACACCCTGTATGTGATGTAGAAAAGAAAAACGAATATTTCTAGCTATCGTAGAACCCGAGATATCGAGGTTCGACGCATTATTGCCCCACCCTGTATAGTTGACAGCAGATGAAATTGTATAGAATTTTTTCTTGGTTCATTGGATTGGAATATTTAAAAGAGAGAATAGATTGTCCTCTGGAGGTTCAGACATTGTATTTAAATTTGGATTGCAAAATACTACACTATTTCATCAACAAAAGTACAATATGGAAATAAAATTTTCAACAATATTATGTACCACAGAAATATAAGCAGGCTCAGATTACTACCTTGGGGAATTCCAATATTAATTTGCATTCTAACTTCAATACATTCGAAATACTCTCAAAAATTTAAGACAGTTTATTGTTTGATCTTTATTTCTTTATTCGTTTTTTTTTTAGCTTAACTTGATCAGTTTATTTGACTGAGAATTTTTTAAAACTCCTTTTAGACTTGTTCTTGTTTTCGAAATATTCGCAGAAGAAAGACAAGTAATCCACTTTTATAAAACTGAAATTGTCATTTTTGGTCTTCTTACTTGTTTAGTACTTATCATATGAAAATAAAACAGGAACTAGATTGTATAAGCATGTATCTGGCTACAACTTTTTGGAGTAAAAATGTATATATCTGTAATGTTTTTGGAAATCTGAATTTTACACCATTTTTTTCCAGATGTTGTCTTCGCCATAGGATATACAAAAATAATTCTATTTTCTGCAAATCGCAGAGTGAAACTGAATTACAATTTTTATTCTTATTAATGGCTTATTTTAACCTATTTGGCTGAACTATATTTGGTAGTTAGAACGTGAATGATACGCAAATGAAAGCAGCAAATTTAATTAATACTACTTAAATGGTCTGTACCTAGTCGGCTTTCTCGAAAATAACAGCAGGTTTTGTCGCTTCTTTCAGAAATATGAAGTATTCTTAACATAAATAAGATACGAAATTAATTATGAGAAAATTATTGCCGATATTGTCCTTGAACTAACTGTCAAAATATTAAAATGGATTGGTGTGCGTTAAAAATAACTTGCTATTCATACACAAATTTCTAAAGTTAGACTGTTTGACTGATGGCTTCAGTTGGTGCTAATACAGGATGATTTTTAAAAAATTCGTTCTCTGAACCAAAACAAAATATTTTTCATTGCTTAACTCTATCAAAATAGGTATTATCTTTGAAAATTATAAACCTTAAATCATAAACGTACACATAATGCGAACTTCATTATAATTTGCTAGATCGACATTCCTTTTAATTTTAAATGATACATATTTTTATCCATTTCATAGAATTTTCCCAAATAGAAACTCAAATAAGGTGTGAAAACCACTTATGAAATAAAATTATTTTTGACGGCATTTTAGAGATTTTTGAGAAGCGCTCGAACAGGTCAATTTTTAATCTAAAATATACGTATCTTAAACGAAATTTTAAAAATACAGGGTTACCTTTCTCATAATACATGGGATCTAACTCACTGATTAGTTAGGATACGTGAGACAAACACGCATCCACAGAAAAAAAACCTTTGGGCAATCAAAATATTTAAATCTGAAGATAAAGTTGTTCCTGCATTGGAAATCCAAATGTATTTACATCCGACCCATCCAGGAAAACGTTGTGTTTTATTTTATTCTGTTTTTCTTTCTTTTTTCTCTTTCTTCTTTACAATTAGTATTTTATATAACATATACATTTCAGTGGATAATCTTGATTGTAGGAAAAGTTCTTTGGATTAAATGGAAGAGCAACTTTCTTATCGTTTTTCTTTTCACTAAATTAATTGAACTTCGCCCTTTGTTACCAATTATTTATGTACATAATATTATATTGCTGTATTTTCTTTACTTTTGTTCTCTTAATTGGAAACAATAAAGACATTATTATTAATTCAACAAGACGGAGTAACACCCCATTATATTGTAACTGTAAGAGAGTACTTAAATGAAATATTTCCTAATAAGTGAATTGGACGAAGAGGCGTTATTGAGTGTCCAGCTAGATCACCAGATCTTACGCCGTTGCATTTTTCTAAGCGGATATTTCAAGATTAAAATATATGCAACAAAGCCAAAGAACATCGATGATCGATACAGAAAAAAATTAAAGCGATATGAGGACTGTTTCAATTCAAGGTCTAGAGGAAGTAAGGCAGAAGTTTTACTACAGACAAGGTTATTACCAACAAATAAATGGAGACCATTTTCTACATTTAATACATTAGTAGGATGCAACGTTCAAATAAAATATTTTATCAATATCATAATTTTAATACTTGCAATTGATCAATCAATAAGTTAGATCCTATGCGTTATAGGTCGTTAAAGTCAGTTCATCAAGGAGAAATATAAAATAAGAAAATATACAGGCTGTGCCATTTAAAAAATATTGCCTCTCTTGTACTCGTTTGCACGAATCATCGTGTATTTTTAAAATTTCATTTAAAAAGCATACCTACATATTGGATTAAAAATTTATCTGTACGAGCGTTCCTCGCAAATCTCTAAAATACCGCAAAAAATGATCTTATTCCATAAGTGGTTTCCACACTGTATATACAGGGTGTGCCAATAGAAATTGCCAGGTGAAATATATCGCAAACTATTAGAGATATTTGAATTCTGTAAAAGCCCATTCCTAAACATATAAATGGCTTTAGTTTTGAATACAAATAGTTTTTTTAATATGTTAAGGGGTAGATGGTGCTGCGCTACAAAGAATTTTTTGGATGACGGGAACTTAGAAATCGAAAATTCAACCGCTTATATCAGTTTAAAATATTTAATTTTTGAAGAACTAAAATAACTGTAACAAATGTCAAAGTCAACAGTGTTTCTCCCAAAAATATAAAATGCAAGTAGCTTATTGCTAAGTAGATTCTGAATGGATGTGCCGAGAAAGCTGTGGTTGTTATCAATTTTGTTTGTAACCAGGGGTTTGTTTAATAAACATTGTGTAATTAGCATCAAAATGGAAAATTGTGAAAGATATAATATGGAAATTCCGAGCGATATTTTGCAAGAAGACAAAGAAACTACAGACAATTTACAAGATTGTTATTGCTAAAAAAATATAGGGAGAACAGCGCAACGAGTCAGGCTATATAGACGTCGTTACTAGTATAGAGAAAAATTGTGTACGGGCGAGCAGTTTTCTTTGCGCAAAATTGAATATGATGACAATAAATGTTAATATAAATAAATAAATATGTGTTAGTGTATTCTTTGTTTTCTTAATTTTCCGTATAATAAAGACAATAAATAAACTGCTTGGATTTTTTTTATATTAAAATTATCCTTCAGTGACTAAATCACTTTACTAGTGACCTAAAGTATACTTTAGCTCACTACTTTAACTAGTGACTTATGGGCTACTTTATACCTTTAAAATCTCATCAATAAAGGTCACTTTATATGAAAGTGTTGGACAGAGAAATTTTATTTCACGGTGTGAATTTCCCAATTTCTCGAATCCCATTAATTCAAATTATAAGTAATTATTATACATTAGATATATGTACCCCGTGTTATTCAGTGACTTGTGTAGTTTCCCAGAATCCCGAATCCACCATGTTATAATTCTTATTGTCCCAACGAAAATTCTGCAAAATGAACCTCCATAAGAAAGTACATGGGTTTTTGGTCCAGAACTGTCATAGCATGTCTACTTATGTTACATATATAATTGTCAATAATGGCATTGCTATGATTAATTGAAACTGTTAAATAAATGCCATTTTAGGATATGGCGTAATAGAAATTACGTTTATTAAAATTTTAAAGCGCTCTCCCCTGTATTTTATTAAACAATATTGCATAAAAATATGTTCCATGCGTTTTTTCCAGTGTCAGTTCCAAGAGTAGTAACAGCTTTTAAGAGGAATTATTATAAAAAATTAATGCAAATAATGGAATCATTTTATGGCCAGTTAGATCTGCTGATCTTCGTTGTACTATTTTGTTTTTGAAACAGTTTTCTCTATCTCTAATAATAACCAAATTGGCAATGCATATAGTCGGGTACAGTTTTGCTGGGCAGTCAAAAAACGCAATAGAAGCTTTACGACCTCATTAAAATACTGTTACTCTCTGTACTATCTTGTCTGCAAAATGAATCACTTATCTTATAGATTTTTAAAATGTACGTTGGTCTGTTTGATGAAACCATGCCAAATGGTTCACCGGCGTAATTCACAACTTAAAATACAGAGTGTTACAGTTATCACATAAAGACTTTTGGGAAAAAATTTAAACTTAATAGGAGAACTCTTCACTAAAAATAATTATCCCATTCACCTAGCAAGGAAAATATTAAACAAAGGAAATGAACAAGTTCCAGACAAACAAAATATACAATTTAAAAAAATTACAAAATACCATAGGTACATAATCTTTCGGAAAAAATATGTAGAACATATAATGACATTATTCAAACTGCACAAAAAAGTGAAAACATAAACATTTTTTTTTACCAAAGTGAAAGTTAAGACACCACGAGAATTGGAATCGGGCATTGTTCATAAAATACCATGTAGCAATTGTGAAAAGGTGTATATAGGTCAAACGGATAGATATTCAAAAACAAGGATAAAAGAACATATAAATGATGAGCAGAATATACATAACCTCTTAAGAAAAAAAATAGTTCTACGGCATTGGCAGAACGGCCTGAACAATTTTCACCAGTTTGATTTTGATGAAACAAAAATTATGGGTAGACAATAAATTAAAAAAAAGATGATATCTATAAAAAAATACAACAATTGCGTGAATAAAAGATCCAATGTGAAAAATCTAAACTCAAGTTACTTTAACTTAATTGACAAAATAAAAATAACCTAATGTTATTATCTTTTCATAGCCCATAATTCTTTTACTAGTTTTTCTAACATTCTATTGTTGCAAGAAACATCATACCGATATCAACTAAATACGCTTGTCATTCTTAATTTGACCATTTGATACTCCACTGTTATCCGTCGGTTTGTTTTGTTGTACCTAAATATCAGCTTGCAAATTTATTTATTTATTTATTCTTAACACGGAAAATCGTCCTGAATGTGAGTAGCTTATATTATTGTTTTTTTTTGTAGTGTGTTATATTTTTATCAAAAAATTACATGTAAATTGTTTTTTTACAATTATTTAATTTTTATAAACCATTCTTAATTTAAAATGTCCATACTAAATGTAGGTAACTTTGTTTACTATGATTTTAATCAAATTTTAGTCGATTTTAAAGTTTTTAGATAGATTTTTTATGTATACAGCATAAGTTATATTAATTATATAATATTTATTGTATTCAGGGAATCCCGAGGATGATTAACAATAAATCGAAACGTCGTCAAATATCAGAAAATAATTTATTGTCCTGTTCCCGTTAACACAACCCCTATAGTTAATAATTAGCTCATAAAGTTTTTTGACTGCCCAGCAAAACTGTACCCGACTATATACTGTACTAAAAAGATAAAGGGCAGTAAGTACCTGGAGTGTAGTTTTGAATAAATCAAGTTTATCTGAAAATGTGTAGCTCATTCACAGGTTTGGTTTGTACAACTTGAATTTTCTAGTGAGCTGGTTAAACAATATGTATTTTTTTGTGATTATTCGTTTTACTCTAAGTTCATATTTAACAAAAAAATCATATACTGCCCCTTGCCTAAACTGTTTTATCTAAATTATGCTTATAATTTTATGTTCTATATGAAAATTATTAAGCAGAGATGAAATAAAATTGTGGAATATAAAAGAAAAAATATATTCAGTTATTAAATTTTCCAAAATAAAGTTGTACAGTATAAAACAAAAGACTTTATAAATTAGTTATTAAATCTTCCACATCAGTTTCTTCTAAGTTGGTCCAAAAATCCCGCCAATTTGCTGGCATTAGTTTGCCTAACTGTGACAAGATTGCCGTTTTTTAACAGCTTATATCCCCTTCGGCCCGACAGTAAGTCTTCCTGGAATTTGTGGTTTTTTGTCTTTCAAAAAGTCGAATTCTATAAATTCAGTGTTTTACATCGCATCTTTGTAATACAAGAAAACGCAAATTTCTTCTAAATTGGATAACTGGCATATCAGAAATTACTGGTCTGTCAGATTTTTCCTATAGTTTTTGTTTTGGACTCTCCCGATTGCTAAGCCCAAATGTTTTCATTTTCCAAACGGATGACTTTCATACGGTTAATGTCTGCCTGTTCAACCGCTTTAGTAAAATCATTAAAGTCATACGCATTTTTCATATACTTCATGCTTAGTTCTATTCCATGATGTACAGAATCCGCGCTCTTATATGTATGACCAGCTTCAAAATTTTTTAAAGTATTGCCCGCTGCGTCTATGATGTCCGAATTAACCAAAATAATAAACGCAGTAAAAAGGCAAAGGCTGTTCTGTCCTGAACAGTTATCTGCCCAGTATGCTACATGAAGGGCATCACGTTCTTTAAGCAGAGCTCTATAATAAGCAGATGTTATCTCTTCCGCCTTTCCGCCAGCAAGTACTTCATGCCAGATGATCAATATATTTTTATCTTTAGTTCTAGTTTTTTTCTTTCTGATGCTTCCATCATTGCAAAAGTCTAATGGAAGGCAACTATTCTTGGTGTAAAGCATGCTTTCTTACTTCCCGGTATGCGCGCGAGCATTATTACTTTTCACAAAAAGCACAAAAGAAGTAAAGGCAAAAGACAGTAACTTACACGCAATAAGCACATACTGCTTTTTACCTTCAGATAATCGAATCGCAGTATGTGTGGTCAATGCACATACTGTTCTCTGCCTTAAAATAATAAATAAAAATGTAACTTACTGCCTTTTACCACTTTGCTTTTGTCCGAAACTACTTGTGGAATTGAAACCAAACCTACTAGGAAGTTGCGTCACATACTGCTTGATCGACTTACATAAGATACTCAATTTCCCAAAAAAATTCACTTACTGCTATTTACCTTTTTAGGGCAGTATACACTCCCAATTTGGGTTATAGTATATATTCATTATAGCTTGTACACCTGACATGAAACTACTCATTTAATTAATAGGCAAAACGCAAAGATATGTTGTGTTTTGAGCACTAAATTCACATTTAAAAAATGAACTCTATACGAGTATTTTAATAAAGTGGAACAAATTCTTAAAATTCAGAAAATTTGTGTTATATTTAAGTATATTAATTGCAACTTCAGATATTCGCAGCGAGACAGTTACCTATTTGTACAAATTCATTTCTGCCCAATCAGATTGCTGTTACCACATATCTTATTGTCATATATTATGTATCCAATATCCACATAAGTTATAAATGTCTGAATGTCTCAACACTCAAATGGCAGGACTTGACACGTTTCGCAGCTTCCATTTGTATCCGCCACAATTTGGACCTTTTGCTCTTACTTCATAAAAGTGCATCTTGCCATTTTCTTTACTTTGGGGCAATTGATATCCATCTTACTAAATATGTTACAGCAGCTCATAATACAGAGGCTTTATTTACTATTTGGCCGCCGGCTCGGTGTGTGTGTGTGTGTTATTTTTCACGATTTGCGGCCAGGGTGTCGGGCGCGAGGGGGCGAAGGGACGGGAGCGGGGCGCAAGCGGGAAGTGCAAGTGCAGCGAACGAATTCAAGGCTAAACTGCATACCACAGCATGCCATTCCTGCTAAATGCGAGCTACGCTCCTGCCGAGCTTTTAACCTAAAAACCCAATTGCCGCGATTGAGGACTCGGTGCTTTCGAGCTTTTGCCTTTATATATTGTTATACTGCCATCATTGTCACGAAAACAGTTATATTAATGCAGTCATGAACGATCATTTTCCCTCTGTTAAATCACGGTTAAAAATGTTCACGATTAAATTGATTGCTACAGGAGTTTAATCAGCCTGTCAAAAGAAATAATCACAAACAATTCCAACATATCAAGTACCATGAAAATGATTTATTTATACGACTTGCGTCGATACATCGAGATGCAAACTAATTACTTCAGTTAGAACCATTGTAGTACCTTTAATAATGTACAAATATAACATTTGACGAAACCAAAACTTGTTTCATAAAAAGTTAAAATTATTTTTGCATAGCTGTGTAACAAATTTCTAAAGTTCTTCTTGATAGATACAGAATTTATTTTTTGGTGTGCCTCAGGGAAGCGACCTGTAACCTCTTTTGTTCTTGCTACATTTTAATGATAATGGATGGTTTGTTTACATTTTCTATATATAACTTTCTTCGACGTAAATCTGCGTGAGATGTTTTAGTTATTAAATTTCGAAATACTTTTCGCTGGATTATTTGACAATCGACCAAAACAAGTCTCATTCTAGTAGACAGCAATGTACTGCATATTATTTAAACAGTTTGCGTCAATTATAAGATATACAAAATATATAAAAATGCAATATAATACAATATATTTATGCATGATCTTACTTTATTTGAATATTCAATTTTGCAAGGTTGAGTGACTTTTGAGAAGTTCCTAATAAAATTATTTGACTTTTGTTAGCAATGACAAGACAGGACGAGAATACTTTGAACTTTTCACTGGTACATCAGACTTAAATCATAGATATAAAACTCTATCATTTGAAATTCGGAAGGAGAGAACAATGCTTTACTTTTGAATATAGCGAAACTCTTGAGATATTTTGTATAAATTTCTGAAAGGAAAGTGGCTCAAGAATAGATTCTTGTGAAACACTGAATACACAATTATTCTATGTTGTGTTGTGAGTATCGAGACTTTTCAGTCAAAGTAGTCGAGGTCAGGACCCCTTTGAAGGGTGACAATACCCCCAGGGATTATTACATAACCCTGGTCACCTGCCATCATCCTCACAGAAACACCTCCAATAAAATATCAATTTCTTTCTACAAAAAAATTTAAATTTTCCAACCCCCTAGAGGGGTGGAAGCCTGGCGTAGGGGTGGCTGAGGTCAAATCCCTCGAGGGACTTTCCGTTCTACACGAGGGAATAACAGTCAAAAAACTGAGGAAAATAAACGGATTCACGGAAAAGGGCACTTTCGAGGTGATTTTTGGCCAATTCAAGGGGGTTGTTGAGGAAAAAAATTTGCGGGACCCCCACCATCCTGTTCAGCGACCTCGAAAACGGGGGGGGGGTCTCTAGATTGGCACTCTGGCAAAAAAAGCAATAACCCCAAAAAAATCCCGACTCCTGATGTCGACTAATGAGATAATTTTGAAACCAGGAAAAAGTACTTCTAGATATGCCATAATAACTTAGTATTGCAGTTAGATTATTAATATAGAGTAAAAAAGCTTCAGTCACATCAAATAACACCAAAGAATGACATTCGTATTATCAATGATGTCTTGCAAAATTTTCAGTATTACTTATTAGTGTAGAAGTTGTGAAGTATTTTCGAAATCCGGACTGACTAGAAGGAATTATCGAATTTTGAAAGACATTCAGAACGTTGTTCATTATAACTGATTATGCAGTTTTCAAAGGACAGAAAGCGAGCTAATGGGGCGTAATTTCCTAAGTTGTTATAACAATAGTAATAGAACATTCGTATTACAAAAAAAGAGCGATAATAAATACTGAAATTCAGGATATGATAAAAGTTTAAATTTATATATTTTTAGACACTTAGAAACCTGTAAAAATGACAATTCAAATAGTTTTAATTTTCAAAATAAAAATTATGAATACAAGAATTTATAATCCATAAAATGCAACTTTATAGAAACAAATTATATTTTATGTACCACATCGCCTGAAAGTACCTAATAAAAAGTGTTATTACAAAATTACTTTTGGGTCAAGCTTATATTCATGTATCTTAATAGTGATTGATATTGGATACTACTGTACTTTACTCTTTTTTTCTATTTTACCATGGCATTTTTTTCCATTATGATTAACTGAATTTAATGAAGTACTATTGCTGCCTAAAAA
The DNA here is from genome assembly GCA_963675555.1 of Leptura quadrifasciata. Classification (NCBI taxonomy): domain Eukaryota; kingdom Metazoa; phylum Arthropoda; class Insecta; order Coleoptera; family Cerambycidae; genus Leptura; species Leptura quadrifasciata. The sequence goes on along the minus strand of OY776681.1, from coordinate 38,317,286 downwards.
GTAATCGACTAGTTTCCTCATTGATTCTATTCATAGCGCATCAATCACAATATTATTGTTTTACTGTCAGTGTCATTGTCATATTAAGTGAAAAATATGTATTTGTATGCCTTAACAAGTGTTACGTGAAACAGAAAAGGGTTATTGGACAAGGTTGGTCTCAACAACGCATGGTAGATGAAGATAATTGCAGCAAAGGCGCGATTCAAAACTTAAGCTCATAATCTGAGTAGGTTAATACCCTGTATTCTTATAATAATTTAAAAAAATTTACCGAATTATTTGTCAGTTTTCTTATTAAAAGTTAAATGCGCCCCACCAATAATTTATTTTCAAAATAATACAATTGACATAACTGACGCGAATTTTTTTTCGGAAAAACATACATACAACTTGGTAATTTTATATCGGTAGCTCAGTGGGTTAGTCCGTATAGTATTCACTCTGAGCATACCTAGCGAAGTGGGTTCAAGCCCCACCTACTGCGAAATAATTTTCAAATATAAATTATCCCCAAGAAACTGCAGGGTCTCCTTTACTCAGGCAAATCTAGGTCTCCTAGACTTAAGAGGGTCGTTCAGATTACCTGGAAGGCGGTTAAAACACATTTATAAAACAAACATTCGATTTTAGATAATTTTTTCAAAAACACATGGAGTAAGGAACAACCATCGATTTAGTGCAACGGTAATATAATGTTTAAACACTGAAGAAAACGTTTATTATTTGATATAATATTTTAACATATTTGATGAGTTAACTAGTTTATAAAATTTGTTACTTAATGTTTTGTCTATTTGTTTTCGTAGGTAATTATTTTGAGTTAGTTCCACAATTTTGTTCTTGAAACATCACGTATCAAAACGTATGTTAATATATTTAACTAGAAATCTCAGGTAATAATAAATGTTGATGAATTTTGAAAAGTAAATATCTTCGAATGTTTTTAAATATTAATTTTTTTATTATTCGTTATTAATAGTAATAAAAATGCTTTTTAATATTTGTCTTTTAACTGCATTATGTTGCGGTTCGTTTCTATATAATTATTCGACACATTTAGAGTGTAATTTTAAAAATAAAATATTGATAATTAAAAATACAGACGGTTACAAAATATCTTACAATAACTAGTTCCACTGCCCATATGGATATTGCAGCTAACACATGCTTTTATGCTACTCTCTTGTGCCCGTATGGTTGAAAATTTAAGAAATTAACTATAATAAAAATTGCTAAAATCTTATATAATAATAATAACAATACCTTCATTTGCTCAAAAGGATATACCCAATAACAGGGACAAAAATTACACAAAGTAATTCAAAGTTTACAATAATTAGAAAGGATTACAAAAATTACTTTAAAAAATATATTAACGTTACAAGGTAGACAAATATATAAATAAACGTATACACATATTCAGACTTGCACATGTATACACACATGCATGTATACACATATATACATATATACATTTCCATACACATTAGTTTGCAATAACAAAAAATTCGCATCAACCGATAAACAATACAAGAATAAAAACGATCATAACATTTTTTGCAAAAACTGTACAACTGAGTATTATGTATTTAGAATATTACATATATCTTAGGGCATACCCTGCAATTGTATAGGGAGTAGTTAGTTATAGTTTTCCCCATGCTTAGTGTAGCGAGAAAAGACAAAAGAAAGGGAAGCCAAAAACACCACTAGATAAGCTTATCTTTTATTTGCATTATTAAAGACATATTTTGTTAAATTGTGTGTAATAGTCTTGGCATCTTATATCGAAATATTTATATATTTATCTCCTTCTTGAAGATAAACTCACACATGTTTAGGCAGACCGTGCACTAATCCAAGCCAAGGGTCTTCGTAACTGTCATAGAGGTCATGAATTGTGACTAGAAGGTAAATAGCTATGAATTTTTCAACTTCTTTTGCACTGAGGAATTGTTTATAATTACCCTATATCAGTAGCATAATTTTGGCGAGCTTGGAACCTAAATTAGTGATGAATTACTAGCGGAAATGACGTAACACAAAAATGTTCAGTAAAATAAAGATTTTTTACAGAAACAAGTAATAACGGCAATAATACCATCTTAGAGAACACAAAAACGATCAATGGATCTATTATAAAATGTCGGAGTCGATAGCAAAATTTTTCAAATGGTTGTACAAAGATGGTGCTGAAGTGCAAAACTATTTTTCGATAGTTCGAATACTGATACATAACATACGCAATAACGCACCAAATGGTATACAATTTTGTAAGAATATGTTTTTTTTTTGTATAACCATTAGTTTTGACATTCTTTTTTGTTGTTAATTATTTAAACAAGTTGCCCTATGTCTAATTTAATAATATAGTCAAGTAGGTTGTCAAACATCAAAATAAATTACTACACAACCTACTTTTGTATTTTTTCTCACAATCTTGTGTGTTGGGATGAAGTGGGGATATTAGGTTGCATTTAAAACCCCAATTCCTTGGCAACAAAAAAAGTATTGTTGATTGTTATCTGAAAAACTGTTGGACAATTGAAGATGGCGGCTTCCGATAGCTACACAATCAATATCTCAGCTTCTAGCGCTTCAAATTGAAAAATTTTCAATACAATACAATTTTTTCGTATTTCTAATGATTTACTAGAAAAATCTACTTTACGAGAAAACAAACTTGAATTCTTTACACTTAAATGCTACAGAGGAATTCTTTTATGTAGTTTTATGCTTTCAACATCAACCTCATGCTAACAATTACTCAAAGTATAACATTTTGAAATTATCGAAATAAACATATCAACGATTAAAGAGCGTTTATACTCGCAGTGTAAGTACACTTGAAACAAGTAAATCATATTTTTGCTTTGATTTAATGGTTTTCTGTTAACTGTTAGCTCTGGTTAATGTTATATTTGCCTTCTTAAAGAGTATTCGTAATTTAAACAATTATTATAATAAATAAAATATCTTTCGAATATTTTAAAATTCATCTAAAGTTATGTTGTAATCAACACCTTCGGCTATTCATTTTTTTAATGTAATCAATTGGTACAGAAGGTAAATTAACATTTTATGAAATATTTATACAATTTCTTATATTTAAAAAATGAAAACAGATAATAAATTAGTAGTTTTCTTCACTTCTGAATGAACCTTGTTTAATATTCTTCCGTATTTATCTGTGCAATGTTAAAATAATGCCGATATTCTCGTTCCAATTAGGATTCCTCTCTAATATGAATACGTCAAACAAAAATAAGAAAGCAAGGATATTTTACAAAATTTCTTTTATCAATTTATTACGCACGGTTTTCACACAAAATCAGGTCAAAATTGATTGACCGGCATAGGTAGGCATTACTGCCACTCCCTAAAAACAGACCGCCGTCGGGCCGTCTGTATATACGCTGGATTGGACTGAGGTTATGCATGGCGCATGGTATAGGAGTGTGGATGGGAGTATAGATGTTTGTGAATTACGTTGCCGCCTTGTGGCCCGATGCGGAAAATGTATGCCCATCGTTTTGTATATCTGCTTCTAGAGTTGTTCTTTTGAGTATTGTTTCCATTACTTCTGACTCCGGCCGCACTTATATCATTATGGTATCACTTTATTTTTCTTCCCGTTTGATCATAGTGCTTTTGGTCGTTTCCTCGTCTTCTCATGATTTCATCAACTGTTGCTATACGTATGTAGTATGGTCTTCCTATTTTTATATAATTTCTTCAATATATGGGTTGGATCCCTTTTTTTTCAACTGGTCCGCGGTATTTCATTGTACAGGTTTTATTCTTTTTCTATTCCTCCTAATGACCACGTTTACAGGCGTTCCTTTAGTTTAATTGGTTTTGTGACAGTTTGAAGTATTTGTATGGCTATGCTTCATTCCCGTGCCCACCGTGCATTTATTCGGATCTACTCAAATTTTTAATTTTAAAGTATCATTAAAGTTTTAATTTACTCTAATTACAAAACCAAGTATTTTTAAGGAAAACGATGTAATCATATGGATATAAATAAAAAATTTGAAAACTTTTCTTAGAGAAGTCATTGGGATGATAAACTTATCCTCCTCTAAATCTTAATTGATTATTGAATTTGTAAAAGCTTTCGATTGCATCGACCACGGAAGTTGATGAATAATTTTAGATTTGCGAAATCTCTTATAGCACTTATTAGGTCCTACTTGATCAACCTGTGGCGAGAAATGTGTGTTCATTGTAAATTTAAATGACTGTAACCTATGCAGCTGCCTAATGGAACCTGTTCAAGACCAATTCAAACTTTGAAAAAGAATTAAGATGTACCTTATAATGGGTTTGATTCTGCACAGTTCATTCTTCTCTCTGGAAGACCCCAAGCATCAAATTTTGGCGCCTTACTATTTTTCTCTTTAATGGGTTGCCACAAATGGCTGTGAAAAAGTATTATTTGCTGATGATCTCAAAATTTACCGTGTTGAAGATGTTGATGATTGTAAGATCAAAATAATAAGTAGTAGTAGATTTTACAATATAAAATCGCAGAAGTATAAACTTGGTAGGGCACCTGTTGTTAAATTCCTTAAATCTGCAGAAGAAATATCTAAGAAGAATGTTATTTTCAGGAGGTTTTATTTGCTTTTACATAATAAAGTTAGTTGCACAAGTCTTATCAATAAAATATCATTACAAGTTCCGAGGTTTTCTACGATGGTTTTAACAACTTTCTACTTACCTGCGACTAGACTAATAGCTATGCCCACCTTTATATACTATCTATAATACTGTAAATGGGGTTGGCATTATAACAGCTTAAAAATGAGCTAACCAATATTATCACTAACCATATTAGTCTTATTTACCTAAATAAGTCAAATGCATCTGTATTTGGTTAATTTCAGGTAATTTGGTCTATTCTTAAATTTAATTCAGCTTAACTATTATGATATAATTTGATTTAATAATAATTTACATTAGATAATTTAATTTATATATTATTTGAAAGCAATTTAAGTAAACATAAAATGAATGTATTTTATTGTTTATAATTTCTCTTTTTTAAATTTTGTGCTGTAATTGGAGTCCTCCTGTAACCTGTAAGCAATAAAAGCCTTTATTTACTTATTTATTATTGCGCCCCTGAGCACAACATAAAAGTAAAGTAGATTTCTGTCCTTAAACTTAATTTTTCTATATCCAGTAAATATAAAAACTACTTTCTGCATTCTCAAATTACATGTTTTTTATTCTCCTGAGCGGTATCATGAGTACTATCCTTAAGTGTAATCGTAGCCATATTTTATCGTTAAACGCACTATCCGGCAATTGGGCCTGGAAGTCTGCGGGTACGCCGTGTTTTGCTCACCAACAACCGCGTCAAGTCACGGCCCCGGAAAGCGATTTTGATTGCAGCAGACGTCCACAATTTCGATTTCGATTCATGCGATTATGCACGGGCAAAATTTAATGGCTGTCGCCTATGAATTTTGCTTATGCTTAAGGAAATAACAAAACACCTCGTGATTCTAAATGTCAGTTACTCAATGCAAAATAACTGAATGTACATGCAAATTGAAATAAATTATTGCATTGTTAAAAATTATTTATCTTATAAATTTTCCACCTTGGTTACTAAATTTTAAACCAGTATTCATTCAGGGGCCTAATAATGTAACCAAAGTTCAGTTTTACCATTATAGACAAACGGCCACAAACTTACAACAGACACATTTATTTTTATTTATTTGTTTATTTAGATATACCACCCTACAGTAAAAACAATTTTCGAAGTGGGAAAAGTATTTAAAAAATGTATAGATCTCGCAACCATTGAAACATCGGAGTTTTGCAACAATTCAGAAGACTTAGATAATAATATTGCAAGTCCAGTATCTGATACATGTACCCATATGATTTTCTCTTAAAAATAGAAGTACAAATTAAATTTATTTATTTAAATAATACAGAAATTATAAACCCATTGCATTATCAAGCAGTCATTGCTGCATTGACTCTTCAACCTATTCAGTTGAATTACGATCTTTAATAACTACATAAATGCATACATATTTACCTGTTCCACCTGTATATCTGTTTCATACCCGCCCACTCGCCGCGCCAATTCGATGCTCGAGCAGCTTACCCCCACTACATACGCTGGTCGGTCGGATATGTCGCTGCACAGAACTGCGAATCGAGGCCTATTACCACTGCACTTGTGATCCTATAAACATTTTTAATGCTAAAGTTACAGACAGTACAAAAGGAAGTATTGTCGCGACAAGCGGTATAGCTGAATGCGATCGCGATGAGACGAGAGATTGAGAAACTTTCATTGGTGCGGCAATAATATAACAATCATCTGTCTCGCTTGTACGTAAGCGATGGAAAAGATGGATTAGGTCCCTTCTCGCGACCGCATTTTACTGTAGTGGTATCTTCGACTATAACGTACTTGTTCAATCTTTTTATAGAGAGTGGTGACTGGTAAGAAGTGTCAGCATGATTAAGTACAATGCCCTAGTCATTTGTCGTTCTAAGAGGGTGCTACTGAATTTCTCCGTAACTGAGTTGCCTTTGTAGTATGACTGACAAGCTTGTAGTATCCCTAACGACGGACATGTATCGAGTTTTTGCATTTCTGCCTACAGTTGGGTTATGGAAACGCATATGCTTTTCCTAGACCTATCAAAGCTATGTTGTTTCTCTGTTTCGCTGAATCCGCTTTTTCATTGTTATTTATTACTACTGTACAGCGGTAAATTTTAAGATCATCTTGAGGACAAAAATAAGTCGTACAATCACCAAAAGCGTTAGATATTTACAGTAAATATTCAAAAGATTTACCGCTACTTGCCAAGAAAAGCCACTTCCATGACTAATGCAACGTGGCAAACTTGGCTCATCCAATTGGGTCAAGCTTCTCTAGGTGCCTGGGTACGTAAGATTGAGGGTAATGAGCAGGCAGATGCACTGGCCAGAGAGGGCTCTCAATAACGTTTGAGGGGCCAGGAGCCAGCTCTGGCTTACCCTACAGCAAACGCCAATAGGTCAATAGAGGAGTGGTGTCATTCCCAGTTCGTGGACCTCTGGAACTCCCACCCATGACTTCGGCAAGGGAAGCTCCTCATCCCAGAACCCTTGCCAAAGAGGCCGGAACAATTACTGCGACTAGGCAGAAAGCAAGTTACAGTCGTGCCCAGTCTCTTAACTCAGGAAACACCTGCACACCATCGGAATAGTTAACAACCCTGAGTGCAGGCTTTGTGGAGAGATGGAGAAAACTTCCATCCACCTCCTAACCTCCTGTCCCAGTCTCGTGAACTTGAGGCATAAACACTTCGGTATGGGCTTCCCTATGCCGGAGGAAGTAAGGAATACCCCTCTGGGCTTTGGTCTGGAGCCCGGCCTGGATGAGGACATCCACTGATCAGCTAGCGGATGCAAAATGGACCACAAGACCTGAATGCAGCGATTGTACCGCTAAGAAGAAGAATGCAACGTGAAATACGTTCAATCAAATAACGGCGTATTGGTGTTGCTTCTTAATATTGCAATAACCTTATTACCCCATTATGTTATATATGGAGATTTACACAATCTGAGAGCATGCCTAGCTTTATATCAAGAAACTTAAGTAAAGGTGACCTCTAAGAGTAAGTTGTTCAAGTAGTTCTATAAAAGGGTCACTAATTATCACATAAAGTTTTCCTTTGCTCAATATTCTGCAAACTAGATGGTTAAATTTTTCCTGTGTCACCAGTTAAATAATGATGAATGCCAATTTCTTCTTTATCGTACAAAAATACAAAGAACAGTTTGTGGCTAGGCCGTTTTATATTGAGATGAGTTACAAAAAGATGGTAAGAAAAATTAGTTTGTCTTTCCATGGGGTAAGTAGTAGGAAATCTGTGCTAGAGGTTTACTTTTTATTTTATAATAACAACACAAAAACATGCCATTAACCCCATTCATTTTTTAACAAAACTCTATCTTGTCAAGTATGACGTAAGCCTGCTTGACACGAAAAATGAAAATACTGTATAGTGTGCAGTTTTCAGTTGATTTTATCCGTTAAATATTTCGAAGTTTGTTGATTCTACCAACTTTAAACAAGTATATCTTTTTTACGTAGAAATAGTCAAATAAAAATTGACGTACTGCTGTCCAGGGACGAAACAGCAGTTTTTTGTTTATTAATATATTGTGTGACACCTTGTACAGTTCCAGGTGAGGAATGCAAATTATTTTTTTTTTTCACAATTCGCTCTAAATTATACTTTCCAATAAGGGCTTAGGATAAGTATAAAATTAGAAATCTCATTTTTCCCACGTGGTGCGAAAATATGTAAATATAATCTTAAACTTTAATTAAGGCTACTCACAGTGAACTGTATCTTCTAGCAAACACAGCAGTTATTAATTATAGAATCACAAAAAAACACACAAGACATGTGTCCCATGTGCTAATCTGTTATATTTAACAAAGTTAGTTACCACGTGCCTTCTTACCCCCTGCTTGGAGTACAATTCAAGGCGTATTGTGAAATAGAATGACTCGAGCTGCCGGTATTCAACATACTGTTTTTCTTACCCCAACGTGGCGCGGCGTGTTTACAAGCGTGTAAACAATATTCAAAGTGCTAACAGTTTTATTGTCTGAAGTAATTGTAATTAATTAGTAGGTTCTTTGTTATATTGTTCAGTGTAGCGCGTATTTAAGAAACACGTCGGTAAATAAGAAATATAAAGTAAACCTCTGATACATATTATACATATCTTTAAATAAAATAAGTTGAAAATATTATTTCTTCCCTCCAGTTTCAAGCTACTCGTAAAACCTTCATATTTCCAAAATTGGCAGTAAATTTAATGAATATTCTGTGTAACATATGCCCGTCATATTCTTACTAAACATCGTATTCTACCAGTTTTTGCTAAAAAGAATGTGCTGTATATATCCGTTTATTTGCCTCCTTCAGATGAAATTGAATGGAATATTTACTAAATTAACTCAAATATTCAATGTTGTCTCAAAGCCTGTGTTACATATCAATAATTAAATTTTTACAGCTTTTAGAAGTAACAATACTACGGTGGATGGCGTATATGCTCCTAATAGCCGAACTTAAAAATAATCAGGACTCTTTCTGTTCATATTTGGCGAAGTTGGCGTTAGAGTAGACACATTGAGACTATTTCATCGACAGAAAACATAGGGAAAAACCGGCAGCTAAGCTACTGGAAGCGGCTGGAACCTCCCCACTCGGTGGATCTTTGAAGCCGAAAAGAGCATTAAATTGTGTGGACAAAACGGCACTAAACGTAATCCAACCTCATCCAAAACCTTTTCAGATCTTCTGGGGCACTAAAAAAAACCCTCAACTTAATGAATTTACAATACTCGCTTGCGGCTCGTGCTGCAAATTTCATCTATGCGAGTTATTATCTACATTATCGCTCGTGGAATAATATACTATTAGGATATTAACAACTTTAACATCACTTGAACGACTAAGAAAGTCTAGTTATCCTAAATACTACAGATTTGTGAAGCAACAAACTGAAAATTGGTAAAGTGATAATCTATAATAAATTCGCCAACGAAGGTACAGAAAGCATATGATATTGATATTGTTACATCTACCTTTAAAGTTTGTGACAATCCACTGATGCAGTCACTAAAAGTTACAAATATCCCTAAATCTTATGAACATGACATGACACCAACGTTATCGGATGGCAAACGGTGACAATGACAATCGTCAAAATTTGCTCATTGCAATCTGATCGCTCGCGGCTATCTTTGTTAAATGAAACATTAGCATTTCAGTAATTTTACTAGATTTTTTAGAGGAGTATTTGTAGTTTAATTCTTCGATTTGTCTGTATATATATTTAAAAACAGCACTAAACGTAATCCGCTCTACTTCTAGAGCAATGAAGAAACCCTTACACGTGAATTGTCACGTGATGTGACGAGTTTCATGACGTAACGGGTACGCGCATTGATCATGTCACGCGAAATGCGATCTATGCTTCATATTTGCTTTGTTTTTAATTTTTTTCACGGAAACCAAATCGAAAGGGTGGAAGTGTGATATATCGTTGAAATCAGAATTTTAACTGCTTTTCAATGGTTCCATTGCAAATTGAAAGTAATTATAAAATAAACAACTTGTTGCGTCAAAACGGCACTAGAAGTTATCCGATCTCAACCAAACCCTTTTCAGATCTTCTGGGGCACTAAAGAAACACATATGCAAAGTTTCATTCAAATCCGTTCAGTAGTTTCGGCGCTATCGTGCTAACACACATACACACATACACAACACAGACATTTTTCAAAAACCACTTTTTTGGGTTCCTAGGACCTCAAAACGTAAAGATTTGATGTTATCTCAATTTTCGTTTTTGAACCAATTTTAGTAACCTCTCACAATTTTATTGTGGAGAGGCTAAAAATAGAGAAAACTTTAGACAGCTTTCCAACCAATTATATGGGTGTTCCGCAGGGTATTATGTTAAGTCCTATGCAAATTCTCGTATGCATTAATGGAACTGGAAACATCCCTAAAAATACAACAGTAATATCATGCTCAGATGATATATTTACAGAAGCAGATTGGACTGAGATATGCGAGAAAACCGAAGCACGTCTCAAGTCGAACATTTACACACTAAAAATTAAAAAAAAAACTTTTCAATAGAAAATCGCTTATTGATATAAATGTGTGAAACTGTATATACTCTACAATGAACTAAATTTTGAAAATTTTACCCAACACAGTAGTAAGTAACCATGATTATGATACGCGAAGGAACAATAAATCTACAAAATGACATTCATAGACTTGAGTTATATAAAATGAACCCGTACTATCAGAGTGCTTTATTTTATAATAAACTGTCAGATGGTATAAAAAAATGTTGCTCTATAGCACAATTTAAAAGACACCCTAAGCATTATCTCATTGAAAATTGTTTTTATACTATAAATGAATTTTTAAATATTTAAATATGTAACCATCTTTATGTCAAGTGTGTTGCAAATGATTTTTACTTTTATAGATTTAGACTTATTAATTCTTATACACCTGTCCTGTTATTATGTACTCTTATAATCTGTTAGTTGTAGTTTTTTAGCTGTACTGTTTCTAATTTTTATTGACACATCAAATATCAATGTAATTGATCCGAAAGGGAACATAAAGTTCTTATTCTTATTCTCAAATTATAGATATCCAATGATGCCCATTTGGGAGTGTAAATTTTTTTACTAGAAATAATTTAGGGAAGTAGGAAATTTATATTTATTGTCAAAAAGATTCGCATATAAGTTTCATTTAAATACGCGAAATACTATGGCATTAGTCCTCCTGGTTTTTTAAATTTTGAAAAAGTAGAAATTGTTAGAGAAAACTTCATTCTCGTCACCTTGTACAAGATAGAAATTAATTCAATACGTAACTTCCGCCTTCCTATCTACTAAAAATAATAAGAAGCCGAAACATTCCCTACAACACGGTTTATATGTGATAACCGATAACGCAAGTGGGTATCCTGAAAGTGACACATTCCTCTTATATTTAGGTGAGGTTAGGTTTTTTGTATACGTTAAGAATAAAAATAGCCACGATTCTGATGAATACCACTGAAAAGCCAAATTTACTAGAACTTGCTGTGATAAAGTAATTGCTAACATTTGTTTATAAATAAACAATGTTTCTTGTATCAAATTTCATTGCGTTTATAATGATTAGATTTGCCGGAGGCTTTGACCATTAATACTATCTGCAAGTTAAAAAACTTTTATTATTAACGGGGTATGGGACACCATAATAGGCGCTCGGCTTTATTTTAGTTAAATTAATTTTAACGCGAATTATTTTTAATGCTCGTGTCAAATGAAGGCATCGACAATAATTTAAGAGTATCTCAGTATTGCATTTTTCTCAACGCATAGTCATATACTGAGAATGAGAATAGGCTTTGTCGAGTTGATCTTGTATTTGTAAGGTATTGCATTATAGCTCAATAAAATGGGACGTTTGTCGATTTGGATGAAATAGTTACAGGCTTATTTCATGGTACTTTTTAACATATCAAAGGTCCTCACCCATGGACACCGGCGGAGGAGGGGGGGAGTGAGAGAAAATGGGTAAAAAAATCGGTTTATCGCAAAAAACTCTAAAAGTATCAATTTTACTGTAAAATATGTACACTTGAAAATTATAGGTAATAAAATTCGCACAATTTCGTTTCTTTAACTTCGTACGATTTATTGGATCCGAGATAAGTTTTTTGAAATTTTTACAAATTTGCGACGCAACGAAACCCGCGCATTTTTCGCTAAAATCTCAAAAATGCTTATTCGGATCGCAAAATGTTTCAAATCAAAGTGGTAGAGAATTCGATTACGAACAATTTATTTTTATTTTTCATTTCCATTTGATCAATATTGGCAGAGATATGAATTTTTAAACAACTTTATAGCGCGCTATCAGAACACTTGTTTCATGATAAAATCGATAAAAACTCAAAAACGATAGATCGTACGCATATAGTGTATGTAATAAAAGTTAAAAAAAATCAAATTCTGAATATGTTAGCGTATGTATAAAATCGTTTTGATTGGAGGTAAAAAGGAAAAACTTGAAAAATTGTCATTTTCAGGTGCATTTTGACAGGTACCTATTTTTTTATTGGCTTAAGGCAATGATGGCGTTAAAAGTTTTTTGAAGAGTAAATTATCTGTGTAGTGAGCTCCAAGTGACCTTCAGATTTACTTTGCGAACGACTTATGCTATTGCATTACTCTTTCATATGTATATAAACTAATAAAAATGAGTCAAAACCTATTTTTTTTTTAAATTGTTATGCAAACTTCTTGCAGGACACATTTTTGCCCATAGCTTTAAACAGTTGTAACTCGTAAACCATTCATCGTATGAAGGTCACTTGGAGCTCATTTTACAAAATTTTAATTCTCTTCAAAAAATCTTTAGTGTCATTATTGCCTAAAGCCAATCAAAAAATAGCTATTTATCAAAATGCACTTGAAAATGACAATTTTTCAAGTCTTTCCCTTTTATCTTCATTCACTCGTTATCAAAACGATTTTGTACAGACATCAACATATTCAAAATTTGATTCTCTTTAACTTTGATACACTATATGCGTACAATCTATCGTTTTCGAGTTATTATCGATTTTATCATGAAACAAGTGTTCTGATAGTGCGCAATAAAGTTGTTTAAAAATTCATATCTCTGCCTACAAGCCAAATCCAAATTTTTCCATTTTTCTAGGCTATTAAGGTTGGCCACGAAAACAAAAAATTATAGAAATCGAATAGCATCCTAGTCGATGTTTACTTTCTTCCTCTTCAACCGTTAACTAATCCTTGCTGCTATCGTGTTTGAAGGTCACAACTCAGCTCTACCTCTATTTCTACAACTACCTTACTCTTACATTTTAAACAGGCTGCTATAATCCCCATCTTTATGCATGTGGAAAGTGTCGCGTCAGCATAATATCAAACGCAGTTCTGTGTCAGCTTTATTATCCCAGCAGGTAAATATTTGGGCCCTCGTCGTTCATGGCGTATTAAGCCCCTTAACACTCATCCACCAGACCACTAACTCATATTGGAGTCTAAACCTAGTAAGTTTACTGCGATTTTTCCATAACTCTGTCAATATGTGTCGTGAGTGCTAGAAGTCTACTGCATATTATAGATGCCCTAAAATCAGACATTCTTCTGCTTTTAAAGAAGATAATCATTTTCCTCTTAGACCGATTGGTTCAGACTCGTTTCTCTACTACACCCTTTAATGTAATATAACAAGAACTAAGACTTCGTTATCCTTTTTGAATGATCATAATGTAATACAAAGCGATATATGCGATAAACCTATTCTCTGACTTTCCCAGTCTTAGCTTCATTGATCGGTTCTAACGCCTTGATGGATTCTGATGATTAATGAAATATAAATTAATGTGCCATTGATGTTCCAAGGTAATTTTCGGCATCTATATTCAGTCATCTAACACCATCTCTCAGGATTTTAACACATATATTCCTATGACGATTTATATGGCTTGCTCCTTTAGCCTCTATTTATCATTCCAGATGCAGTATCTCTTCTAGCTCTAGTCATCGGCAGTTGATACTTTGACGGCAGCTTGTATTTATTTTGTTTACTCTTTCCTTGAGTCTTCATTGTTTTTGCAATTTTGTGTATCCTCTCGTGAGCATATTATTGTTTCATCTATATACATATACACATACACACATACCACTCATATATACATATATGAATATACACTATTTTTTGTCCCAGGTCTCTGTAGATTTGATTTAGTCCTTTTCCTGCTGGCTGGGAGGGTTCCTATATATCCAAAGAAAACTTTGTATTTCCTTGAGTTCCTTCAGTTTTTTGGTTCAACATTGCAGTTGTGTATACCTTTTCGTACGGATATTTTTATTTTAAGACAGAGCCCAGGTCTTGCCCATTATAACTACCTATGAAAAATTCTCGATACGATTAGGCGCCATATCCACGGCCACGCGCAAGAACGAATGTTTCTCAAAGACTGGCGATGAACATTTTTGCAATAAAGAATATATTTTTATGGTATTATTTTCCCGATACTCCCTTTTTATAATTGAACACCAAATGCTTTCATCGACACATTATTTATGTCCCTGAATAGGTGTGCACACAATCCTTCTGTTTTGTCCTATGTCGCAACCCTCGCATAATATGAAATAAAAATTCTCATGCATTTTTCTCTCACCCCGTACACCAAATTCGCGACATATACGAAACGAAAATAGACGTTCTCTTAGTAACAACGCTTCGTTCTGTTAACGTTGTGTAAAAGCAGATTTTTTTTTAGTTGAACGGTGTTCCTGCAAAGTGTATTTTTGTGTTGCCCAAGATTTATCTTATATTTCTGGTGTTAGAAACACATGTTCCTGGGTTTATTTCGGTCGAAAAGTATTTTAAACGAAGGTGCACGTGATAATTCGGTTCGATTTTTTGCATGCTACATTTTTTTAATTTGGCGGAAGAAGTAAACATTGGAAATAATGAAATAAATAAACGAGGAGTAGTCGCATTTCGTATTAAATTTAAAACTGATACACTGAATATATATTGAATATGTGATGATTGTGAAGTAAATAAAATAACATAACTATTAATGATTATTTAATATTCTAATATATAAGAAATAATTACAGAAATTCCACATTCCAGAGTTCCTGTCTAGGTTTTATTGTATTTAATACCACAGTGTAATAATTTGAAATATGTTGTTTATTACTTGATAATTCTCATTTACGTATCATTGGAAAGTTATTATTACATTATTTTATATTTTTATACATAATAAAAATATCTTAAGTAAACTAAATATTTTTAGTACCTCTAAATCGATAAGATTGTGTTCCTTGTACCTAGCTAATATCTGATGATGTCTGCTTGGTTTGTTTATACACTGAAATATGAATTGAAATCTGAGTTGATTTCAGATACAAATTTTGCATTCGATTTGGCGTAAATTTACTAAAAACAGTGATATGCAAACATATTTCTCTACGTATATTTCACGGATATATCATCTAATATACCAATTGCTGTCGCATAATTCTTTGCAGAGTGTAAATAAATGTATCACAAAAAAAATCTATATAATTTTGGAATGAAATATAAAAATGATTGATCTTTTTTGTTCTTCGATTTATATGGACTTTCTTTGCATTAAATTTGTTATAAATGATATTAATTATTATTATTTTTAATGTAATAATTTTCAAATTGTTACAATCGTCTTAAAAATTAATCGTATGTTAAATGTATTACGTTTTTCGTTTTTATTATCAGTTGCAATTATGGTTAAGCAATGAATTGGATGCAACCACGTATGGGTGGAGGAAAAATGACAGCGGTTTTGGGCCAATTTACATAATGGACAATTTGATACAAACGGTATCCTCAAGCAAATTACTTGTAAGTGCACCACAGGTTGTAAAACTGGTAGATGTGGTTGTGGAAAGCATGGACTGCACAGCTCTTTGCATAAATTGCAATGAACAAGATGAAGAAGAAAATGCCACAACCTCGCCACAGTTATTATTGATGAAGAAAGCGAGGCTGAGGAAGATGACAAGTTATTGGAAGAAATGAACAATAACGATGAAACTGAAAAGCCACCAGAAAAAAGGTCTAGGACTGAAAATTAAATTTTATTAGAGAATAAAATGTATTTTTTTCCAAATTTAGTTTTACTTAGCATAATAATAATATTTTTAAATACTTATAAAATTACATTTTTTGTAATGCATTTATTACTAATAATTTTGATTAGCAATATTATTTAATAATAATTTGATGCGAAGAAAATAAAATATAAAGAAAATAAACTTAGTGCACAGGAAGGAATCGGTTATTTTTATGTTTAATTTGGAAATGTTTTTTTACGTACAAGCAAATGACTGCTTCATTAATTTATTAAATATTTAGATTATAAAAAGTAGAACAAAATTGAAGCAAAAGTAAATGATTTATTGCAAAATTTACAACCTACAACCTCCAGAAACCTATATTATTTTTTTGCGTGAAATCAATCAATGTTCTATACACAAACTGTATTATAATTCAGTTAGATTGATTAGATATTTAAGCCAGTTAGCTTTTTCAAACTGGGTTACTAGTATGTGCTGGAAGACTTTCCCTAAAAGTAAGATCTTCATTTACATGTGATCCGCCTATAATCAGTATATTTCTTAGAGAACATTCAAAATAACTTGTCCACTAGAGAATGTGCAGTTTAAGAACATCTTTGTTAAAAATAATTGTTTGACTTTTTTCAATTATCCAGTCGAGAAATATTTATTATTAGTCATTATGTGCTGTCTTTAAATTTGTATAAAAATTGTTACATTACCCGTAATGTTTTGGTCTGTCCCTTGAACCTCTCGGTTATCGGATGGTTCACGTAATGATCTATTGTTGCATACTTAAAACGACTAGATTCGCAATTATTTGAAGCAATAAAAATATAATATTATCCGTAGTTGAAAATTATTATAAAGTGAAACACTTGCTCCATTATTATTTACCAGCACGTTAACTCAGCGAATTAGTGTGTTGTGTGGCGAGCATGCTTTTCAGTTCTCTATCGTGCATTGGGTTCGATCCCCTGCTCCGATATTGGCAATTTTGACGGGCAATAGTCTGTCTACGTTTTCTCAAATGTGTAGCCTGCTTCCTGATGGCTGTGGCTTTAGATTTGAGAGTTATCTACTATGTCTGGTTTACATTTAGTACGACATCTTTCACAGAGGAATTTATTCGAAAAAAATTCTATAGAATTATATATATTCCATTAGTTACCGGCGCAAAAGTGAAACGGGTTAGAGTGTCTTGTATGACGACCACGCTTAATCAGCTCTATATCGGGTACTGGGTTCGATATCCAGCTTTGACACTTGCAATATCAGTGGGTAGTGAACGTATCCACGTTTTTCAAATGTGTAACCCCCTTCCGGATAGCTTTGGCTTTAAAATTGAGGGTTGTTTATGGGTGGTTTACATTTATGTTTAGTTCGGCTACATCTTTCAAAAGGAATTACTTTAGTCAAATCCGGTTATTAATAAATTATGACCAACCATGAACTTGATTTTTGATTCTTTAAGGACAAAGCATATTCTGACACGAGTTGATCGCGCGGCATTCCCTAAGTTTAAAAAATGCCGATTGCTTAATTTTTATTCTAACTAACTTTTAGGGATTTTGAAGGTCCTTTAGTACATTTAACGGAATCGTATTTTCCCCAAGTTTTGTATTTTGTTTAGTTTCAATAACACTAACATTGTATTTTAAACTTTAAACAAAGTAACAATATAATTATGAGATGCTCACCCGTTCTTTAATTGAAATGGACGGAATTCAAAATAATGCCCATAATAACAACCTATGCACCTTAATTAATTTATACAACCTTCAATTGTACAGCAATTTTGCAACATATTTACATTACGAACTTTAAGATTCGTGAATTTTCAAGGTGTTCTAACCATAAATAATACTTTGAGATATCAGTTTTGATAGGCGACGCGTGTGAGAAATTTATGAAAAATTATAACAATGTTTTATTAACATAAACAAAAGCGTATAGGCATAGCTTGAACACAAGGTAATATTTTTACGTTATAAACGTGGTCTAAATACTTAGATGGATTCCAAGAAATGTATTTGCTGTGACATTATAACTCAGTTACAACTATACAATAACAAAAAAAAAACAATGAAGATATTTAATAATTGACATGCATTAGACGGATGTTAGCCAGTTTCTTCAAGTTTGGAAACTTTGGGCAATTTGAATTTATTTGGAGCATATAATAGACCTTGGAGTCGCTTTTTATCATAGATTCATTTTAGGTCTGTTTTACATTACCAAATTATTGTTTTTTATGCAAAATAAAATTTTGCATCTTTAATTTTACGTGAATATCTTTAAACCCAAAGTAAATGTAGTTTAAGCTTGCCACATAAGTGAGTCTAATTTACTTCCGATATTTTTTAAACATTTTTGAGCTTCAAAATTAAAAAGATGAAAAATGGAAAACGCTACTGGCCACAAGGGAAGCAATGAATTTTAATGAATTTTTATTTTAAATCTGTATTTTATTAAGAGTTAAAACTATGCAAAATTTAGAATTATTCCACAATAATACGTAATGTATCAAACTTTTTGTTTGGGGTTTCGTAAACCATCAGTTGATTATATTTTTTGGAAAATTTTCACAAGTGAATCGCCAATAACTTTAGAGCATGTGATTTACTTTAAACGGTAACTTAAAAAATTGAATCAAAAAATAAATCGCTTACCTTTAGCAGTAATCTACATTTTGAACATATTGTAACCCTTATCGCAAACAAAATTCATTGCTTTTCTTGCAAGTTATTGCGTCTTCCGTTTTTAGTTTTATTAATTTTGCAGCTGTGATAATTTAAACAATATCCGTACCAAATTTTGCACACTATTTGGCATTCTTTGAGGTATATTTTACTTTAGTTTTGAAGAGATAAACAGAAATATTAAATTCAAAAAAATTCAGGATATATACGAAATAAGCACATAAAGACCTGCTGTAAGTCTTATTAGTCCATAACTGAAATAATAAATATATGCCTGATGGAAGGCATTTTTCTGAACATTTTTAAAATGGCTAAAGAATTCATAAAATTTTCTCCACATTGATTACCTATATAACTCAAAAAACGTCGAAGACCAAACAAACGTATCTCCACGGCGCGACGGGAAGTGCCCTATCGTAGGGAAAATGACATGAATAAAATGATATTGTAATTACAAAAGTTAATAAAAACATTTTAATTGATAATTGGCATGTCAAAGGTCCGTGGTGCAATTCCGATGCGCTACGCACAGTTTCTTTTTTGTTTTAATTACAACATTTTTAAATACCAGTGGCTTCAATACACCCTTTTTCTTGCGTTCCCTGAGTGTTCTACATACACTTGTACAGAGACACCTATGAACGGGGTATTGTGTTATAACCTGTCAAGAAAATATCGAAATTTGTACTGTTAGACAGCATGAAATATTAATAAAGAAATTACAAGTTGTGGCTGAAATGAATTCCACTAGGCGAACCGTATTTATATCGGGATTAATTCATTGATTGCTTCTCTTCGACGGAAAGGCGAATGTTTTACGCGTTTCTTTGCCGGTGACTGAAGTAAATAGAAATCATTTTTGGACCGTTCTTGCTCCATAATTTGTAAAAAAAAAATTAATTTATCGAAAAATAAGCAGAAAAAACAATTATTATTAATAATTTCCAGTCGAGTTGTAACCGTACAAATGTGACTTTACTTTGAATTATACCCCCTCCAAGTTCAAACACCAATAGATTTTGTAGTACGCGCTGATCACGTGCAACTCTTGCTATCCTCCTATAACGGATTGAGTATAGTGCTTATTTTTTGTAAGTCTCAATTCCTTATGCTTATATTACATGTACGTTGTCTTGTAACTGTGTATATGTACTATATTAATTATATAATTTCCGATATTTTAATTGGTACTTGTACTATTGGGTGGTGTATATAAAAAAACAGCTTGTATACAGCCTTCTTGGCCGTCTACCGTATTCCTGTCTCCACGCCTCTCTATCTAAATACATTTCTTCCTTTAATTGTCTCTTCTCCATGGCTTCTTTAATTTCATGGTTCCAGGTCCTTCTTGGCCTTCCTCTTTTCCTCCAGCTGTCAGATTTCCATCTTCAAATTTTCTGCGGTAATCTTCCTTGTCCTAGTCTTCTCATATGCCCATACTGTTCCTTTTCGATGCTCTCCGTAAGTGTAGTATCGACACCCATTCTGTTTCTAATTTAATCATTTCTTACTGTATCTAAAATTGTGGTTTTGCAGCATCTTTTCCAGTACATCATTTCCGTAGCGTTGATTTTATTTTTAAACCTTTATTCAGGGTCCAGGTTTCCGTTCCATATGTAACCGCACTTTCTCCTTTTTATATAGCTAGTTATGTTGTTATTCCATAGTGCCGGATGTATTGCCTGCCTTTACTCTTTTCATTTTATTTTGAATGTGTTGATCATCTTTTCCTCCCTCTATCAGTAAATGTTGTATCGAGATATTTGTATGTATTCTTTCGTGTGTTTCATTATTCCTTTGCCTGTCTGTAAATCTCGTCCCTGTGCTCGTATTATCATATACTTCGTCTTCTCAATATTAATTTCCAAACCCCATTTCTCCAGTTCCTCAACCAATTTCCTAAACATGTAATTTACATGGTTTTCATCTTCCGCTGCAATAATCTGGTCGTCTGCGAACAATAGTAATTTACACTTCTTCTTCCATTCTTTTATTGCTTCATCAATGTATATTTTAAACAACGTAGGGGAAATACAGCAGTCTTGTCGAAGTCCTTTGTTCACTATAAATTCGTCTGACAAACTAACACCCACCTTTACTCTGCTTTTTATATCTTTGTACAGTTGTTTTATCGCATTAATACAGCCAGTTTGAACTCCCTTATCTTTTAGGGCATCCCATAGTTTCTCCACTTGGACACTGTCATATGCTTTTCGTAAATCTATAAACACTATGTGTAGTTCTCTTCCATGTGGAATAATCTTAGCTGCCAGCTGTTAGAGACAAAAGATATTATCTACAGACGATAGACCAGGTCTAAATCAGTTCTGTTTCTTCGATTCCTCCAGCTCTTGTGTATTTCTAAACATAAATAAAATTAAACAACGTTGTTAAAGATAAAAAAAGAATTCGACAATTCTTTTCCTAATTTGAAATTCTCCAGTTACAAAAAAGTATCCTTTCCAAGCTGATATGCCGTTGATGCTTAAAGACCGGTGTTGAACTGGCCGTTTTACTGCTAAGGTATCAATTTTCGTTTCCTGTAATACATATAATATATAACATAAAATTGAAAAAAAACTATTGAAAATGAACATCCTGCATCAAGTGAAAGTAAATTCGTAGTTACAATATTAATAATACCTGTTTCAATGTAAAAGCCAGTTGATGTTACTAGGTAACAAACTACCCAAATTCAGTTAATTCTAATTTAACAATTAAATCGTGCCATCTATTGTTCTACCATTTTTATGAATTAAAATTAGCTGACTGATTTGATATGTAAACAAAGCGCTCACGACACGTATTTTTTTCAACGTCCTTAACCTGAATCTGGGGAATTTCAATAGAATATGAAACGACTATAAATAAGGAAATATTTTATTATTAATGTTAAATTGTAGTTTTTTTATAGTCAGCATAATTAACAAGTGAAGGCATTCAGTTGTAGATTTTAATTGTGATAAAGCTGGTTTGCAAGAGAATGCAATGCGTTAGTATTCATTCTATTCTCGGCCACACCAAAAAAACTGTTCTATTTAGAGATAAATTTTTAGATATTCGGTTAGACAGAATGAGGCTTATCACATATTTTATTTCTATAACTATTGATGTTTTTAATAACCTTAGTATTTTTATGAAAAAGATATTTACATTCTCGTTTACGATATGACATTAAAGGTAAAGAAAAAACGGAATTTCATTTCCCAAATAGAGACCCGAACGCTAAACTAACTTTTACGTAAAAATATTATAATGTAAACATGCACGGTTCTATTATTAATAAAAAAAATTAGATGTATAACCCTTAGTTTATTTCATATTTATTTGAGCGCAAACAGTTTGTTGAGTATGAAGGTTTTTGCACGGATCACTATACGAATACTTCTGGAGTACCTCAAGGTTCAAATTTGAGTCCACTTCTGTTTCTCACTTTCATCAATGGCATATACCGTGTTATTAATTGCCCGAACTCGTTCAAGTTAGGCGATAGTCCGCTAACAAATATACCGCAAATTAGACAGCATAATACCCCATTTCGGATTAAACACCTCTTACCATACCAGACGTTACCGATTTTCCGGAAATCTCTGTAGCCAAACTTCACCAACTATAACTTCCGCTCACCCTATCTACCTTTACTGAAACTTCATACCTTTTGTATCTTTAAATCTTCCCGTCCCCCTCTTCCTCTCTGTTTGTAACCTTTTGTCGCGTTTGTTATTCTTGTTTTCTTTTGTATATTTTTGTCTAAATTAATTACTCGTCACAAATTCAATAAAATTAAAACCTTTTGAAATCAAAAATGCTTAAAATCAAAGTTTAGGCCAGCTTTGCGCAGCCCGGCGTTTATGCATCTCGCAGAAGGTACCTTGTTTGGATTGAGGTGCTTGAGTCAACTGTAAAAATTTTAAAAAGTCTATAGTGAAAAAGTCTCTAAAAAGAAGTGTGTAGCTTAAGTTTTTTAAAATCTTTTTGTTTTAGATATTAATAACGTTAATACATATTTTTATGTACTGTTTGTAGAAGGTGTCTAGGTTAATTTTTTAAAATTTGTTTTTTAACCGAATCAGACGCGGTCCGCCCGGTCGCGACCAGCGCGGTGATTGCACGGTCGGTCCCGAAAGAGGTTCTGGGGAATTATTTGCTAATATACCTGAATAAAAATTTATTGAATTGAATTGAAAGCAATATCAGTCGCGTTTAGTACTTGGATGGGTAACTGTTTCAAGGGAACACGTGTCATTGCCCTGCATCTTCTAGCAGCTTGTATATTAGTGTATGCGCAGAGGCTAATGCAATCTTATTCGAGGATTGCGTAGTGGTTATACCATCTTTCGGAGGGGATGTAAAGATTCCTAGTTTTCTTGTTTTCATAAAGTGTCGCAGGATGGAGCGCCCTACTCTTGTAAACTTTGTAATTTTTGATTTGTCATGAACAGTTATCAAACTCAAGATAAATTACACCGGGAGTTCTAAAAATTAGAAAATATGAATTCGGATTTCAGCAAAACTTTTACCTTTTTTACATTTTTAATGAAAATTTTATTTCAGAGTTTAGTTGCAAAATAAGACAAACAAATCTCTATTTCATAATCTTTCCTGAAACTTACCAACTTGGTCGGTAAATCAGGAAACTCTTAATTTGAATTATTTGAGCCCCACATTGAGCGCCAAGTTGTGGCACCATATACATTTATAAAATGGATAGATTTCTAATATAAAAAATAAAATTGAAATGCAAGTTAGTGTAAATGATTTTACAAAACATAATGCAATATAATTATTAGAATTATTATTTAGGCACCTTATTATGAAATTCAGTCATTTAGATAATTACAGATAGTATTTTAAAAAATGCAGTTGCATTCCTCTGATAACCAGGAAAAATCAATAAGTCACAGACTGATATGCTTAGATATATTTTTAAGAAACCAGTATTGTTGATAAACAAATCGTCATCAGTGTTGCTACATCTTTCCTGAGACAGAAAAATTCAGGAAAAATAATTCATTGTTTCTTACATTTATTTACCTTGCAATAATTGATAAAAGGTACACGTGTGTATTTTTGCAAGTTACCTCAAATTTTGTATTTATTATCTATGACAATTAGGGAAGAGTTATACGGCCAGTTTGCACAGATTATGCAACTGTTCACCCAAATTTATCGTCTGATCAAGATTACCATTGACTCATTGACAAATTTCTACATATTGTGCTCTACACTTTCGTCTTATTAAGGTTAAGATGGATTTAACATTGGTCTGTTGTAAGTACGTAAAGATCTAGCAGTTCCTAATGTTAATTGCAGGACCTCCCTTTAGGAATCAGAATTGCTTAAGCATTTCTTACTTTATGTTGCATTTATGTGAGTTCGGTCTACATCTCACTAATATATTGAAGCAAAGCAACACTAAAGAACAGAAATAATAAGATGGTGGTGTTCTCTCTGACATACAACGACTGCAGTAAAAGTCTATGATTTGCTAGCACCGATCTCTTCATAGGCAATGCAATACTCCATAGTGAAGCTCTGTATTAGCATAGCTCTCTTTATCTAAATATTTCTCCATTATAGAGAAATACTACCTAATTTACTTTCATTATTACAGTCAACAAATCTAAGACAAACATTTTAGACATTTACTAATTTTTAATTGTTTTTTTTTAATTTCAATTGCACAATAACTTT
Organism: Leptura quadrifasciata; assembly: GCA_963675555.1. Lineage (NCBI taxonomy): Eukaryota > Metazoa > Arthropoda > Insecta > Coleoptera > Cerambycidae > Leptura > Leptura quadrifasciata. The sequence continues at coordinate 38,292,662 of OY776681.1, read as the reverse complement.
AGCTTTTGTCATGAAGGTCATTAAAACATGTACATATCTAGGTAAGTACATAAACAAAATCCTTCTGTTAATAAAGCAGTAGTTTATTTTTAAACACTTTATCTAAATTCTAATGTTGTGTCTTATTTTAATTTCGATTGTACACTTTTATTTACTAAAAGTTTAATCCCAATTCTAAGAAAATATTACATGCTGTTACTATTATTTAGTTGCGAAACTGGCGTTTAATATTGCTCAAGGATAATAATATAAATACACTAAGAAAGGTTACGATCAACTAAATTTATTTCTTACAAAACCGGAAATCCAATGATGGCAGGTCAGGTGTTCTAGATGGACAGTAATATTGAAACGAAAAGTCGAAGGTCAATCGAAAAACTAATTTTCTTACCATACTATGCGAAATAACGTCTAAGTGACAGTCTCTTCCGTGTTATTCGTCATATTTCAAAAAAAACTGGTAAGTTACATATAATTCCCAAGAGATATGTGGCAGACAAATTTTCCCACAGTTTGAATTTTCCACCTGAGTGGTGGGAGTAACAGATAACTTCTTGTTTTCCTCGGGTAGAGAATCATCAATCAGAACTTTGGTGAGCGGAGGGAGATTTTTTACATTTATTTTTTCGATACCTTGCTCCGTTCTCGAAAGAACTTTTAGTTTTGTGACGTCATTACTGCATTTGGAATGATTTGCTAGCTTTTCTGTTTTTTGTCATATGAACTTAGACTTTTTCCTCAAGTACGGATTCGTCAATTAAAACCGGCGGAAATGAGGAAGATTTTTGGGTTTATTTTTTCGATATCTTACTCCGTTTACGAGTACAAGGACTTTTAGCTTTTGTGACGTACTAACTTTTCTGTTTTTTATCATATGAACTTGAGACTCTTTTCCACAGGTAGAGAGAGAGAGAGATCCGCCAATAATAACCAGGGAAGAATTTTTCTCGCTCCGTTCACCTTCATAACATCATTGTCGGAATGCGCATCCTATCAACATCATTAAAGCATAAGATGGGGACCAGACAATTTCAATTTCCCGCTTAACTCAGTTTGGTGACGCGACAATCTGACAATTTGAATTTACCACCAATTAAGCCGGTAGAGGGTGAGACGATCAGACAGTTTGAATTTCCCATAAATTCATGAAGTCGCTAGCTACAGGTCGTCGCGTAGTCAGTCCCGCCAAGTCATGAAGTTAGTTACAAGAGGGCGGGGCCTGGCGAAGAATGACCTTGAAAACCGAACTGCCATAGCTCATCTACTGCACAGCATTCATAGGCGTAGAAGGTAAATCAAAAACACCTTCTTGGCATTCGGTTATTTTGTATACAGAGTGGGGCAATATTGCGTCGGACCTCTATATCTCGATATTATTTTCGAACATACAGGGCGAGCGAAGACGAAATTACAAGACCAAGTGCCTTTTTTAAAAATGGAATGCTATGTATATCAGTACATTTTTTGAAGCCTCTTTCTAGGCTCTACTCATTCCTACATTAGCATTGAATGCCTCCGCAACCACTTGGATGTAATACATTTTTTTTTGTTGAAATAATGCAATCTGCAAACGGAGATTTAAAAAATCATCAGTCACAATTATGGGTTTTAAGAAAAACATCTAATTAATGTTTTTGAATAATTTTTATTTCCTAATAATGTACAGGGTGGCCAAAAATTATTTTTCAATTAAGAACATTTTAAATTGAATTTTCTCAATTTTTTCAAATAGAACAACCCTGTATATTTTTGGACGATGTAACATAGAAATAAAAATCGAACATTTTTTGAAGTACCTCCCTAGAGCTAATTGCAACCAATTTCGCTTTATTGAGCAATAATTACAAAATCCAAAAATAAACTTAAAAAAAGGTTTCTTTAAATAACTCAGTAGAAAAAAATTATAATAAATGTTCTACATGTTGCCCATTTTGACTGACACACATCTCTATGCGCTTTTGAAATGAGGTTCCCACTATTCCTAAAACTGCCGGTGTGATAGATTTAAAGGCAGTTAATACTCTTTCCTTCATATTTTGTACTGTTGTTGGTGTGTCTCTATAAACAATTTCTTTCACCCCCATAAAAAGAAATCCATTTTTGTAAGATCTGGAGATCTAGCAGGTCATTTAGTGGGCCCATTTCTTCCAATTCATTGATTGGGGTAGGTATTATTTAAGTGGTCTCTAACCGCATTTAAATAATATGGTGGAACACCATCTTGCTGGAACCGTATTCGTATTCTTTCAGGGAGATTTACCAATAATTGTGGCAGATAGTTTTCCAAAAAATGTAGATAAATAGCTCCAGCCAATGTACCATCAAAGAAATGTGGTCCTATCACATGTTCTCCAATAATTCCTCCCCAAACGTTTATAGACCATCTGTGTTGGTTAACAACTTGCATAAAAAAGTGAGGATTTTCCGAAGCATATTAATGGAAATTGTGCCTATTAACAAATCCATTTTTATGAAAAGTTATCTCATCACAGAATAAAACAGTATTGAAGAAGTTGAAATCATGTTGCATTTCACCTCTGGCCCAATTACAAAATTGTAGGCGCTTTTGAAAATCGTCATCAGATAATTCCTGGTGCATTTGAATATGATATACATGCAACTTATTTGTTTTTAAGATTCGTCCCACAGACCGTCTACTTATTCCTACTAATGAGCTCACTTCTCTTTGACTAACATGGGGATCCTCAACCGTTGCCAGCACCACAGAAAACTCATTTTCTTCGTTCACAATACGTTTTATTATTTCACTTTTTTTATATTCGACATTTCCAGTTTCCAGATATCTATCGAGAAGGTTTTGGAAGCTGCTAACATCAGGAATCCTTCTTTCAGGATAACGGTGGTGATAAATGCTATTGGCAAGTAAACAATTTCTATCTGACTCGCCCAAAACAAAAGCCATGTATAATACAAGTTCCGCTTTATTAAAACTCATATTGTAAAATTCCAAATATTTTAAATTCAAATTGTAACGACCGATAAGTGTGATAAATGCTCCTTTGTCCACGACAATTTATACCAAACTGAGGTTTTATTGCTTGTCGAATAACGGAAGCAGCAAAAAAATGTACAAAAAAACATTACAGTAAAGGACCGGTTAAATACTATTTACTCATTTCAATGGATTGGAAGAAATGGTCCCACTAAATGGCTTCATTTCAAAATTGCATAAAGACGTGTGTCAATCAAAATGAGCAACACGTCGAACACCTATTATAAATTTTTCTAATAAATTATTTGAGGGAACCTCTTTTTTAAGTTAATAGGGTCTAGAAAGAGGCTTCGAAGAATGTACTTAGCATTTCATTTTAAAAAAAGGCACTTGGTCCTGTAATTTCGTCTTGGCTCGCCCTGTATGTTCGAAAATAATTTTCAGTTATAGACTTTTTATCTACTTGCAATTTTTTTTTAATTCTAGTTATCGTAGAACTCGAGATATCGAGGTCCGACGCATTATTGTCCCACCCTGTATATCTCATAGATACCTTTAAAGTCTCCACTTTTCTTCTTTCTTTAAATCATTCTAATTTCGCATAACACTGGCAGCGTTGTATAACATCTGCAATTTTTGAAAGTCCGTCTCGCCTCTTGTAGCACCACAATTCTATTTCTGAATCCATTCAAGTTGTTAAATATTGGCAAGTTCTTTTATTAGTGGCATTGCAAAGGATGTTTTAAGAGAAGTCGAGATTTAAAATTGCCACAGAGCTCTTGTAAAACAAGACGAATATCAGAAAAGTGGTGCGTTTTTCAATTTTATTGTCTAAAAGTTTTGTTCAGAACTAAAATAACCATGGCGCATATGGCGGCGCCACAGACGAATAAGACCGAGTGGAAATAAATCGCGGTTATTTGCGCAATAATTATTTAGCTAAATTATTGTTGTACAATTATAAACATATCGCGAATTCCCGCCCTGAACCTGATAAGCTCATCTATCAACACACTCATAGCAGTTATTAGATTAGATTTAGTGAAAACAAATCTAGTTGTAAAAATTACCACGCGCAGTTTTAGATGTTGCTAGCTGAATCAAATGAAAACATCAATATCGGATTGATGTCAATACGAATTTTATTATAAATAAAGATTTATTTTTGAAGCGACGCTATTTCTGCATTATTTTACATTCAGGCTAATTTTGGATAAATTGAGCCGAGAGATTGGCAACCAACAATCGATAAACAAATGAGCTTTATTGGGAATTGACAACACATAGGATTAAGCAATTTCCAAAAACAGATAGTGTGTATGACCGAATAACTCTGACTTTGCACCTCTCCCTTATCATCGCTGATTTTCTTAGTAATTCGATGAAATAATACATTGTACACCAAACGACAGTTTTACTTAATATATACCTGGTAGGAACATTAAAAATGAAGGCGATGCTATATCTGAGGTAGCCGTACAGTGAGCCAGTACATAGATAAGACATAAAAATCAACAAGTGTTAAATCTGAAGATTTTGGTGGTTCATTACATTTAATTAGGATTATGCTACCTCTCTCCGTATTACCAATTTTCATTCAGCCTTTCACATACAATGACGGTATCATAAAAGTTTTAGAAAGACGAACACATAAAATATCGGAATCTCAAGTATGAGCTCCACCTACTGCAGCTGAGTTAATATGCTTTGATGTATTGAAGGTATAAGAGCTACACTGCTCTCAGATGGGAGGACTATATTAGACTGCCAAAAATTACCCGCGTTGGTACACCAAATAAATAAAGCTGCAGTCCAAATATCTCTATTTAAAGTATACGTTTCCGGTATCTACAATTACTGACTGAGGTGATGTGGAACGTGGTTAGGTTGGAGAAATATCCATCAAAGGGAAAACGTAATTTAACACTAGATGATGTCTACTTTTATATTTATTTCTATTACCCTTGTATTAGACATCATTATGAGAAGTATTATCTAGACTAAGTTAAGCCATTTCCCAATAATTTATATTTGCTTTGACCAACGCATGCAATGACCAGTTTCACAAGCGACAAATTAATAAAAGCGGGAAAATTAAAAAATGATGTAATTCGATGTAATATTTTTTGAAGAATTAACGTAATAAAATGTATACTTTCAAATGAAAACAAAAAATTGAAAATCTATATTATATATAACAAAAAACAAATATATATGATTATACTTATTATACCATGCCATACACCTTTTAGTCCATTTCTGATTTACATGACGAAGAAAAGCCACTTCCCACGTGAATTATCAGTGGCTCTACTACAATGTCCATTGTAAAGTTAAACTGCCACATTTTTTCTGTTCATTTTGCGTATGTCGAGTGGTTTTTTTCCAATTTTCGGCAGAAATATTTCCTATAAGTTGCTAAAATAATCTTTTTAAACGTGATTGTTCCTGGCGACTTCTCCTTTTATTTGGTACCATATTAATTCAATAGGATTGAATTCACAATGATATGGAGGCAATCGCAAAACTGTGCCATTTCATCTTCTACATATTTTGCGACAATGAGTGACTGTTTCACAAGATGCAGGAGTTCGGCTCTCACCATATCTATTTCGTAAATAGTCAGCTTACTTGTCAACCAAGTTTGTATGTCTGCCTTTTTTGTGCCAGAATTTGGAATCTTCTCCGTTGTTCTACTGTGATAGGAATAGGAACCACAGAATGTTCGGCCAAGAGTCCCATAATTTGAGTAACCGTCCTTAGATCCTATAAGAAGCACTATAAGGCGACCTCCTGATGGCCTGATGGGTCTTTTAACCCTCTCGTTAATCCCTGGATGAAAGCCTGTCTCAGATTCAAGATTGTTGCGTCCTTCCATGCTTTAGTTACAGTATGGCCAGCGTTCACCCAAGTCACATCTAAAAAATGTAATTTCTTGCCTTCTTCGTGATGACTTCGGATCTCTCTCAGGAAACGTCTCGAGGTGATGATCTCTTTCTATTCTCTAAGGACACCATTCGTGTCCTTATTGAGAAACTATAATACCAACACACAATTATTACATTAAAACATGTAGAAATAAAATTTATTTTTACTCACCGAAAGCCAATTTTTTTTATCAATTTGGTCAAGGTACTACGTTTAAATTGAGGTAGATATTCATTTTCATCCACCGCCGCTAACAATTTATTTAGAGATGGTGGTTCATTTCTTTCGAAAAAAGAATGAATTAAACATCGAACATCACTTTTAATTTTATTATCGATGTTGTCCAAAATTGCTCGTTGCCGATGATTCACTTTCTGTGCCTGAAATATATGTTTCCTGATATTCACCAAAAATTTTGAAAATACTCTGGACAGTCACACCTGAATTAAAATATGTAATCAATACAGATAATAATAATAAACTCAAACATAAACTATAATAAATACACATTAAACTAAAAATGCCTCAGAGAAAAAGTACTTTGACGTCTTTATAATACAAAAATGGAAAGTGCCTGCTACATTTGCAGTAAACTCGACGTTTTCTGTCTTAGGGTTATTCAGATTCTCTCCAACACAAGCCTTATAGATATTGAAAATACGTTGCCTATCTTCAACTGAAAAAAGAAAAAGGGGTTCTGACATTTTAGTGGAATGTGTGAATCGAACGAACTTGTAAATATGTTGTTATGTAACGAGAGTACCCGCTCCCCGTTTTAGAGGATGTTAAACACAACGGCGCTGGTAGAATTTCTCTTTGGAGTTACGCAACCTCCAAGAGGCTAGAAACCACTCCCAAAAGGAGTTATCACATCTTTTCCACCGGTGAAAATTAGCGTATCCCCCGTTTTCGAGGATGCTGAAGAGGGTGGGTGGTGATGCTCAATATTTATTCTGACCCCCTCCAGCTCCTCTAACATCTAATAAACACCCCCAAAAGGGGTGAAAATTGTTTTTTATATATCGCCAGCAAAATGTATGTAACTCCCGTTTTCGAGGATGCTGAGCACGGTTGTGATGGTCAACATTTCTTCCGATCCCCCTCCAACGTGAGATTTAAGTTGGTTTGGTACTTGCGTTTTCTCAAGTTTTCAAGCAGCCACTTATTGGAATAAAAATGATAAATTATCAAATTCTTTGCCTTTAGAAAAACTAACTTTCTGGTAAAGAGTTCGGAGCCTACTCGATACAGTTAAGGAATGCACGTCCAGCGGTATTGATCTTCATGTGGAGAAGCTAGGGTAAAAGTAAAGCTACTCCACTTCTTGGCGCGAATATATATATTTTTTTATACATTTATTTAACGTCGGCCTATTTCCGCTACTGAGGCCTAACACCGACGCCTGTAGACGAGCTACCCCCAACCAGGAATTTTGCCGAACCTCTTCCCTTAAGAAGAGTAGGGATCTTTTACTTGCCTAACATTTAATAGACAAGGGACCGACGGCTTTACATCCCCTCCGAAGGATGGTATATCTCCTATACAACCCTCGCCTAAGGTTGTATAGCTTCCGCGCATACACTGATATACAAGCCGCTGGAAGATGTGTGAGGCGAGAGCGCGGTTTCAGTTGAAATGGTCACCCATCCAAATACTAACTGCGCCTGTCGTTGCTTTACATCGCATACCGAAGTATGTACATAGTAAAGACACACCTACGCTCGCCCCCCATGGCGCGAATATAAGCATGGACGCTGTGCGGGATGCTGTACTCTCGGGAACCTGCGTAACTTGGGGTGTTACTGTTTTAGTAGATGAATCATTTCGTTAGTCCTATTAGTTTCTTCCATACTATAATTTTGATATTCAGTTATCAGGAAGTACGAAATTAAAACAAACCTGTGGGAAGATTTCCTTCATTCCCTGTCGTTGCATATCAGAAGAATACAGATTTTTGGTAAATATGTAACTATGGATCGAAATTCTTTACATGACATGGCAGAAAACCACCTAATAGCAAAGAACTTCATTGGAAAAAAGAGAAATCTAAAATTTCATTGTTATACGGTTGATTTGGATGAGGTCGTGACTTTTCCTAGTTTACTTCATAGTCATACAAAGAAATATTTCCTTTATTTAACATGGGAAAGCCAAATTACGTCTAAAGTGAAAAAAACATTCCTCGATATTGTGCGTTACATACGTGTACGACGACACAAAGAAATTCGGGAAGTGTCTACTTATAAAAATTAATCTTTATTATTTGAAATACCATTTGATCTTTAGATTTATAAATTTTGCGATAAAAAGTTTATATTTAACAGAGAAAAGGGAAACAAACACTAATAGATTATATAAAATGATTTTTAAGAAAATTAGATTTATCTGAATTATTTTAAGTAAGTTTTCGCTTTCTTCTACTTTTCATTGAAATAAAGATATACCCAAACTGTTGTATTTAGAAAGTACTTACCTAAAAAATACCTGTGTATGAACGTAAACAATATTGATTTATTTATTTATTTATTTATATACCTATTTATTTATTGCTACACTGCCAAACAGAAAAACCAATTACAGGGCAGGGATGTACAATTAATAATACAGACGTATTAAGTATTTTACGGGTATTTAAATCAGGTACGTGAAAGTTAGAGAGCAATTCTTCATTAGGAAAACGCCTAGGAGGATAAATGCCTCCTCGAAAATACAAATATTTTAGAAAGTGCCTTTTATCTTCAATGTTGTTTTCGCGGGTAAGTAATATTCCAGATGATCGAAGCATATTCCAATTTAGATCTTACAAAGGCATTAAACAAGAGAAATAAGATGTTGGAGTCATAGAGTCCTCAAAATCTTTGAAATTTCTTGTAATGACACCTAATTTTTTGTATGCACTAGTTTGTTATTTTAGAGATATGATAATTAAATTTGAGTTTAGTGTCAAAAGTAATTCCAGTCATTCAGTTAGTCGCCTCTCTATATTATCGTATTATTGCACATTTAATGAAAGATTGTTTTCTACTAAAAGGCATAGTATAGCATTTGCCTATATTTAGGGGTAGCTCGTCGTTGTTATACCACAAGTAAAGGTTAATTAAGTCATTTTGTAATTTCTTGTTGTCGTCCTGACTATTAATACTAGGAAAAATATTCATGTCATCGGCGTACAGTAATGAAATAAATTAACTGGGAAAGGATATCGTTTACAAATATATTAAAATGTAAAGGCCCAAGCGGCGAACCTTGAGGTATACCTGATTCTGCATCATGTTGGACTTAAATCCTCTCTATAGAGGACAAATTGATGCCTTTCAATTAGATATGATTTAAAAAATTAAATATGACTGGAAGCAAAATCAAAGAAATTTGATCTTTATGTAACCAGTATATCACAGTTTAGACGATCAAACTCTCTAGAAAAATCTATATATACAATATCAACTTGTCCTCCCATATCTAACGCTGCAGCAATGCACTACATTAAATAAAACAAGTTGGTCGAAGTAGGCATAAATCCGTGTTGATTAATACATATTTGTTATTTAACATGATAAAAATATAGATTTATGAAGTAATATTTCGAATGCCTTACAAAACTTACGATGGACCTGTAATTATTGACTTCTTGCTTTCACTCTTTTTGTAAACCGGATAAATTTTAGAAGTCTTCCATACTTCTGGAAATATGGGAGTTTCGATTGATTGGTTAAATATGATAGAAAAACGAAAAGCAAGTACAGTTGCACAATTTTTTCATTTTTTCTAAGCTATTACGGTGTCTGCTTTTGGGTTTTGTAAACTATTGCTGGATCGTGAAAATAAGAGGAGCAGGTGCTGGTTGTTCATCATTTGACTGATTATATTGCGGGGATATACAAACGGTTGCAAAAAAATTCTGTATTTCTTTAATAAATATTTGTATAATAATATAGTACATTTGATATATTTTCCACTATAAAAAAATTACTTAATTATTTCGAGTAATCAAAAACTTGAGATGTTAGTGATATTTACTGTTTCAAGGTCACACTAAAAGTCGTATAATTAAAACTTAACTTTGTAAGTACAATGTTAATTAGTTCAGTCATAATTTTATAAAATTATACTACTAATATATAATAATATAAGTAATTGTAATAACAATTACCAGTCGAGGATATCACAAATACATTTTTTTCAGTGTTTCTGTGTTTACTTTGCACTTGGCACCTATTTACGTCATTAGGTGAAAACAAACCAAAGATAAAGAATTGATTATCATTGTACAAAGAAACGTGTAACAAATTAGCGCCACCATTTTTAAGATAAGGCGCCCCGGAAATGGCAAATTTCATTACTATATAGATCAGATAGCACAGATACTATGTTGTTTTATTGCGATAAAAATGCTTTTTATTTGTTTTATAGATATTTTTTGCTCATATCATATCCGTCACGACGTCGTAAATATATTTACTGTGGAGAGTATTAATTTATTATCTAGAAGTACTATATATCGGGACGTGCTCGATATATTTATTTTCCTGTGAATTTAACACTCATAGACATTTTTAGAAAAGGGTTTTGAACTTGTTTGACTATTCTAGGAATATGAAAAAGCTTAGAGGCTGTCTGTTAAAACATTTACAAATATCTAAGAGACCGAGGATGAAGAAATTATCAGCGAAGATCCGATCAGCGTTGTTTATACGGTATACTTTTCATCGATTGCCTTACATGTTTTCTTATATTTGAATAACGAAACAAATTGTTGTGTACGATTATGAGTCCAAAGAAATATTGTCGAATGCTGGTGTTCCTCATGAAATATTAAAACATTATATTTCTTTCCTGCCATATAATTGTGTTTTCCTATTGGACAGTATATGACAATAATAATTAACTAATAAATTACTAAACAAATACAGAGCTCTGTAGTATTTTATGGTGTCTCGCGAGGTGTTTCTAGAATATGAACGGGGTCAATAATTTCTCAATGTATTAACGCGGTGATTTTCTAAAATGATAGGTAAAAAAAATATTCCGCTTGCTGCTGGTATATTGGAATCAACAAATTTTAATCTCGTTTCATAAAACACGCGATACTAATTTTGGATAGTAATGTAAAGTTTATAACTATTAATAGTAATATTTTATTGCTATTTGCATTAATTACTTTTATTTTCCTGATTTATATGGTTCATGAGAGATTTTTTCCCATTTTACAACAGACAAAATCATTAAATAATATACCGGTGGTCGTAGTATGCGCTGTAAATAGAATATTAAAGCATTTGGAGAAACAATGACACTTAAAGAACTTTCGATATGCGCCAAACACACGTGACTTCACATCTCTTATCTTCAGCACGCCAGCGCACAACAGTTTGAAACCCGACTTGTAAGGGAAGCGTTGAAGAAGAGTTATGTAACAGCTTCTTCTTTCCATTTGTTTGCAGTTCCTAGACTAGGGAAAGAACGTATCGCTTTGAACAGTTGTTTACCAACACGTCTTGGTAGATAAAAACTTCACCACCATTTTGGTATAAATAAAACTAGCAGTGAACTAAGCTTGCTCCCGTCAAAACTTCTCTTATTGGGAGAACCAGGCTCATTCCTTAAACCAGTACTACCACCAATGGCACTCATCTCTCTCAGACCACAGGATCACTCTTGCTGATGATGCCGACATACTATAACAATGTCTGAAAATCCTGACGTTATAGCCAACTTAACGCAAACAGCACCACCATAGACCTCACAAATGAATTTTCACGTACCTCAAAAAATAACAGGTAACTGTAACTTTCGTTTTTCTTTATTTTATATAAATTTTACTGTAATCGTAGAAAAATTATAGAATCTAAATCAAGCCACACAGGCTGCCCAAAAATACAACAGTAGTTTTAAAAAACACTTAGAATTAGATACAGCGCACTAAATTTTATGGGTCGAATTGGGAATTACAAGTTGCTTTTCATGAAAGTTCTCAATCATTTGATTGTGCGTCTTTTAAAAGGTGATTTGAATTTACAGACTAAATAAGGAGTAAAAGCAGAATGGGATTGGATTAAAGAAAGATCATTTTCGCGCGATAATGTATTCCGCAATGATGTTTCCTTTACCACATGTGTCGTATATCACTGGTGAATTGGGCGATGTACTCTAAATGGCGAGTCTGACGTGGAGTCTTTTCAGCATGTGTGAAAAGGGCCCTGACCAATGGTTTGTGATCGGTGAAACAGGTAAAAGTGCGGCCTTTTAATAAATGTCTAAAATGTTTAACTGAAGCATAAAGTGACAGCAGTTCTCTGTCAAAAGTGGAATATCCTTTTTGATTTTGAATATCATTTAATTTGCGGGAAAAAAGCTAAAGGAGTAGTTACTTATGTTCGACAACTGCGCCCATAAACACATTTGAGCAATCTACAGATAAAGTAAATATGACGTTTTCATTGCAGTTTGGGTGAGACAAGACTGTTGCATTCACTACAGCTTATTTAGCTTTGAGAAAACTATCAGCACAGTCTGTTGACCAAAAACTTATATCTTTAACCTCATTATGGACTAACATAGTACTGAAAATATGTGAAGAAGCTAAGATTTCTGCAAAGTGGTATTATCAATAATGTCGATACCATCGGCTGAAACGCGATGGCCAAGAAAGTATAAAGTTGTAATGCCAAAAACACATTTATACGGTTTAATGTTAATACCATAGCCCTCGACGCGTTTATAAACAATACATATATGCAATAAATGTTCATTTCGATCTTCACTGGTAATCAAAATGTCACCTAAATAAACAAAAATGAATGGTAAATCTTTGAGAACTTGCTTCATAAATCGTTGAAAAGCTTGACCAGCATTTCGGACTCCAAAAGGCATTCTAAGAAAATTAAAGAGACCAAAATTGGTAGTTATTGCTATTTTATAAAAGTCCTCTTTTGCAACTGGAATGTGTTGTTTTGCACGGACCAGATTGATTTTTGAAAAAATGATGGTACCATGTAAATAAGAATTAAAATCGTGAACATAAGATATCGCTTATCGATCCGGCGAAACCGGAAGTGAAAAAAATCAGTTGTATGACAAAAAGTGCCGCTTATTATGTATGTAGTATATCCTTCATTTCAATCAATTATCTTCAAAACTAAAGGAGAAAAAGGGGGTATGCTATAACTTTTTTCTTTGAAAAGTAGGAACTAAATAATTTTATGTACTCAACATCTGATCGGTTTGTGGCGATGCAATACTTATTATTTTTTTTTTATGAAAATCAAACAAATAAAAGTTCGGTTCTTATTCGCTTGTGCCATAATCTGAGTTTGATTTGGAGAAAAAAAAATCAAATTTTTCGGACAAAGTATGTTCTAATACGGCTGAATTTGATTGTAACTTTCTATGTATATGCATTTAATGCTCACTTTTTAATGTATCGTGTTGTTCCGAGTTGGCAGTGAGGAGAAATGAAATGATATACAATCAACAATCATAATGCTGCACCGGTCTATTTACGGAAAAAGAAATTGAAACGTGAAACCAGCGAGCAGAACGGCCATCAGCGTGAGTGAGTATAGTGAACTTGACTCGGTTTTAATTTCTAGTTTGAATCAACTAGCCTAGTCTGTCGGCTGAATTCTAATTCACTTCCTGGTTGCCACAATGCGGCGGGTTATCGAACAGTTCACGAATTATCTCATGATTAAAACGTTATTTCGGCTGAGTCCTTGACTGTGGTGAATACGAGCGGTAAGCATGGGTGTTCTCTTCCTTGGAAAGAGGGACATTTGGGGGAAGATCAGACGGACGACATCTTTTCTGCCATCACATTGTTTATATTATAATAACCGTAAGAAATCTATATAGATCCGTCACAACCATTTAACAATTTGAACTGCTTATAGAAATGTGTATTTTTCCTTAATGTTCTTAGTTACGTTACGTATTTAACATAGCAAACCACGTTTCGCAAAATGCAAAAAAAAACTATTAGACATTTTGTTAATTTTATGTTGCTAGTTTGTAGCACCAAAATTAATTTTGTAGCTCGAACCAGTTTCGAGAAAACTAAAAACTGCTAACGTTAATTTAACGTTAGCAGTGGCCACGATAATTCAGTAGCTATTAACGCTAAAGTAAAAATTATACTGTCAAAGTTTGTTACTTTCAAAATTCTTTCAGATGCCAAGGATGTATTTTTAATTAAAGTTTTCGGCCAAAAATTTTCCAGTCAATATTTAAAAACCTTAAAATTGTAATAACAAAACTACTTTCAGCAATATGACAAAAATACTATTGTACATTTTTTTCCTTTTTATTGCTTGGTTTCAAAAAAGGATATGGAACAGTAGATACTAAATCGAGCATAGTAACAGACGTTCAAAACTATTTCTCAAAAAACGATTATCTAGGAGCCATACTTTTGGATATTAAGAGTGCCTATATGATTCGGTAGATTTATTGATCCTAAGAAATAAACTCATGCAGCTAACAATACCGGCAAGTGTGGCGTAAACTATCCCCAAGTTATTTTTTAATAGAAGAGTTTTCCTACTACTGCTGACAAAATTGGACCTCGGTATGTATGCTCAGTCCTACCTCAGGGATCGGTACAGAGTCCCTCACTCTTTAGTTTTTATTTACATGTTATAAATAACTATTAACATTGTATAGTCCAAGTAAAGACTTCTCGAGACATAAAAAAATGCAACAAAAACTTTACGACGTCATTAAAATACCATTACTCTTTGTGCTGCCTCGGCCGTAATTGACTCGCTTACCTTTATAGGTTTTTAATGTGCGCCGGGTCGTTTGACGCAGCATGCCGCCATGGCCCGCGGCGATAATAATTATGTCGTAAAGTTTTTGTTGCATTTTTTATGTATCGAGAACTTATTACTTGAACTATGCAGCATGCAGATGACTTTCATAAATCCATTGAAAGGAAAAAATATGAACAATGCATTCATAGTTTAAGTTACGCAATAATGATTAACAGGAAATGATTTTCAATCAGTAGTTACTATTTTCTCATATTTATAATATATCAAATATTACATTTGACACCATCAATTTTCCTGTTAAACGCAATGTCAAACACCTGGACATAATTTTATATAAAATACTAACAGCCTTACAATGACATATATTGTTAAAAATGTTTGTACTTTCTCAGAAAAAGTAAGGTTTTACACGGCATATAGTGTATTATTTTTATTACCGAGCAAATAATGTAAATAAGCATTACAAAGTAACTTTACAATTCAAAACGTTTCAAGGCAGAGAATTCATTTTGGAAGTACAACAGTAGTAGCAACAAAAAAGCAAAAAATATACAATAGTATTTTTTACATATTTTGCAAAGTAGTTTTATTTTTACACCTTTTAAGGTTCTTTCAATATTGACTGGAAAATGTTTGGCCGAAAAGTGGTCTAATCATATGCTCATGCTCAACCTACACTTCTATTTGAGTATCTTTGATTTAAATGATTGCAGATAATTAAAGTGAAATATGGAAGTACCCCATCATGCATGAACCACATATTTTGGCGAAATCCCAACGGCAGATCACTGTACTTTCGTAATAAAATTATGGGACTAATAATAGGATAGCCAATGATCCTTATTAGCATATTAAATTAATCTTGATTTCTTGCTGATGTCTTGTGCTGCTTGGATATTCAATTCAATTCAATAAGCCTTTATTTCTTATTTTAATACAGAAAAGTACCTCCCCAGAACCCACCATGGGTCCGACCATGCAACCACCGCGCTAATGTGGTAGCAGATTACAGGGCCGGACGGAGTGGCATTGGTTTCAGCTAAAAATAAAATTAAAACAACTAAACCCAGAATCCTTCCGTCGTAGACAGGTTATAAAAAGTGTTAAAATTAGGAACACGTTTAAAGAACAAATTTAACAAAACTGAATAAAATCTACATACGAAATTAAAACACTCGGGCACTAATCACTTTTAACTTCGTAACTGACGTTAGCACCTTTGAACGAGGCGCTTTCCGCGAGATACGTCAATGTTCGGCAGCGTATGGTTGGCATAAACTTTGATTTTAAAAAGACAAAAACAAGAAAAATAAACGCGACAAAAAGGTTACAAATGGACAGGAAGTGGGGGGACATGAAAGATACAAAAGGTATGAAATACCAATAAAGGTGGGTAGGATAAGTGGAAGTTATAGTTGTTGAAGTTTGGCTACAGGGGTTGCCGGAAAATCGGTAACGTCTGGTACGGTAAAGGGTGTTTAATCTGAAATGGGACATTATGCTGTCTAATTTGTGTTATGTGTCTTGTTAGCGGACTATCCACATTGAAGAAGTAGAAGTTTTGGGAGATCTGCTGGACGTAATCCGCTATCGGGGTTATGTCGTTGCAACGTGCGTATAGATCTCTGAGGAAGGTGTACTTTCCAGAATTTGAAATGAGGCGCAGAAAGGACCCCGCACGGAATGATAGGAAAATGGCACTCGGTTAAATTGCCAGAACCATTAATAATGCATTTAACGAGGTTCCAAAAAGGCCAAAACATCAAAAGTTTGTAGCATACATTTCTCCCTCCGTTTTCGAGGTTGAGAAAAACGATGGTGATAGTTTCGAGTTCTGAAACCCTTGCGTATTACCCCTATCAAGGAAAAACCACCCCAATTTTCCGACTTCTCGGTCTTGGGTTTGCGAAGGCTCGTCGGATCGGGTTTTCTTGGTGACTAATAAAAAGTTAATTTACACTAGAATTCCCCGGACCGACCCTCGGGCGGTTGAACCTACCCTCGCCCGTAATAGCAATAACCCCAAGAAATAAAAGAATATGGACTCGCCAAGGTTTCTTTATGGGTTTTCGAGAGCAGGGATCACGATGGTGGTGTTATTTTTCACCCTAACCTCCCGCAACTACCCCCAATGTATATAAACCACCCCCTCTTTCATGCTATCGGCCCTATGCCATTTCATGAACTAAACTTACTTCACATCATCATAGAAATTCTTGTAGCCTGATGATGTGAAGTAAGTTTAGTTCACGAAACCGGTCGCTATTACAAGATTAAAAGAATTTAATGAGACAAGACTTTGTTTTTACTCAGTACTTCTTTTTAGTTTCTTCTACTTGGATATTTACTTTTTTGGTCACCCAATAGATGCTGGGAACTTGGTTTCCTCTTTGGCTTGAATGTAGTTGGAAAATGGATTTTGTCTCATATTTTCACGAGGTTATTGTCTGCAGTTCTTTTTTTATCGACCGGCCAGAACTCAATGTCCTACTGAGATTATAAGTTTCTATCAATTTTCCATTTATTTTTAAAGGGCAAATTTGCTGCGATTAATTAACTTCATCTACATGCACTGTTGAGGCCAACTGCGTTCAAGTTTAGCGGTAAAATAAACTTTTTCTGCTTCAAATGAAACATGGTAAGGCGTAATAAAGTAATAAATAAAAATATATTCTTACTTAATATGACAATGACACTGACAGTTAAACAATAATATTGTGATTAATACTCCGCCACCGAATAGAACCATATTTACAACGGGGGCATTAGTCGATTACTTTTTATCGACAATAGCACAAACAAAATTTGAACCAAAATTTGAGACGGAAAGTTGATCGGCCAAAATCACGAGCAATTCAGAACTTTTGCATACCCTGTATAATTAGAACGAGAAATTTTCCGAAGTTTCCGATAACAGACAATAAAGTTACGTCTGTTTTTAAAATAAACCATTTACTTCCTCAGGAGAACAATGGCATTATAGCATTTGGCAAGTAGAAAAATGCTAGAAGACAAAAGAGTAGGAAGCTCAAGGTCATGTTCTTGGCTCGCCGCGACGTTAAATGACGCCTATTGTAGACGGCCATAAAGCATAGCTTTCTACGTAATAGTTTTCCTGAATATAACAGCAACTGATCTACGCTTAAAATCAGTTGTCAAAAAGTCGGAAAATGTGTTAGTGTCACAATTGCAAGAAAAAATTATTAAGCAATCATTATTTTACATCGACATTAATTTTGAATTAACATCATTAATCATGCATTTACAAAACTCACTTAGACTAAGAGTGCTCCTAGCTTTTACATTTACTATTATATAGTAATTTTTATTTGCTCGTATATTAGAGACCGAATAACTTAAAAAAATGAATTATTAACATTTAGTTGTCAATTACGTGACGTATATTTTTTAATTACAGATAAATCAGAATTAATTAGATTTTTTGCCTCATTAGCATAATTTATATAAAAATTATAGTATATTTGCCAATAATCGACATATCCTTGCAATTTATTTCCACTGCATGTAATTGTACCATTTTGAAAATGACTAAAAACACAGAAGTGTCCAAAAATATATTGCTAATTATCTTTCTTAGAATTATCTTGCACTGTTTTTAACAAAGCAATAAAACAGAGTATCAGTTAAAATTCTTTAATTGTTCAAATAACCTCCTTCGTAGACTACTGGTACTTGGTGAAGGTGAAACGTCAGACCTAGAAGAGACTGTGCACTGTTTTTTTATGAGATTGGAAACATATATATTTTATTCAATAGATCAACTGTAGGGTTTGACTTGAATTCACTGCCGAGTTCTATGTCCAAAGAAGAAAAGTGTGGTTACCCCAGTGGCCATCCGATAACACCAAGTCGAACTTAGAAAAGTCTGTTCAGTGTGTTTGCCAGAACGGGTCTTACTGGAGCCACATATCCTACCTAATATTTCCTCAACATTGATAATTTCCTCTAGAAAATGATTACAAGGGTTCCATTTAGATTACTCTGAGTCTGAACTCCTATCGCTTTTTATCCCATTTCTGTTAAACGTAGTGGATTCAGCCATAAGCAGAATTTTAGCACAAAGTTGCTGATATACGGCAAATTATTTAGCAACAGAGCCTGAATAGTTTGAATAGTTCTGTTTATGGATGAATTTACGTTTAACAAAGATTGGATATTAACCGACACTAGTTCAGAGAAATTCGGTCTACTGAATATTGTCTGAAAGTTATTTGTGGCATTCTACGAATATTCTTTCTTATTATTTGGGTTTTCTACCACATGTATTATTATTATTATTATTATTGTCCTCTTCAAAAACAAATCACTGAATCTACAAAATAATAGAATTATTGGAAAAAAGCCTCTACGCCCGTGACGTTTTTCGCCAAAGGAATAGTCAGAGGTTATGTTTTGCAAATAATAAAATCGGAATAAACACAGAAAAAATGTATTTTGCTGACGTTTCGGAAAGTAATCTCTTTCCGTTTTCAAAGCTTTTTTTGGAAGAACTCTTATTTTGCTGTGTATGTCAAATACACAGCTTTAAGATTCTGTTTATGTTATTTCCATAGATACTTACTACTTAACACAGAACATAGAACTGATGATATTTTCTTTTAGATAATGTTGAGTTTGTTAAGTTCTTCTTTTAACATTGGTAGCCAGGTTGTACAAATATCTACAGAACAATTCGATACGCACTTGTCTTCATTTTCTTTAATTTTTCTTTTTTTGGTATCTGCTTCTTTTGTTAAAATTTTTGCCGAGTTTATTCTATGTCCGTTTTCCCAAGCATGTTCACACATCTTTGATTTCTGAATTTCATTCTTTCTAATGTAATTCTTGTGCTCATCCAACCTCACACTGAAAGGTTTGGATGACTCACTCACATAACATTTATCACATTCGCACTGATTGCTACTGATTGTAACAATCGTTAAACATAAAAACAAAAAAAATTGTATAGCAAAAATAAATATTATAGCAAAAGAAAACAATTTACATTCTACGAAGACATATATAGAAAAGTTTAGCTTATACATTTCTTTATTATTTTCCTCATTAGCCAATAGTCCTTGCGTTTATTCCCTCCTATAGTTTCTTGGTCTGATATAGCAGCAATATATGTATTTTATTGCGTGTGTATTGTTGCTTGTTCTATTTTTTTGTCAGATATCTGAAGGTTTAGTGGTTCTCCTGCTGGAAGGGCTCCCTGCATTTCTTTCATGGTTTCAGTCCGCCTCTCTTTTTGTTTTATTTTATTCGTTTTATGTTCTCCTTATTAATATTTGTCCATTGTTTCCTTTATTGTTGGGCTGATATGTAACTTCTCTCTTTTTTAATGTTTTTCCTGCCATATAGTCTTTATTTTTGGAGCCACTGAAGTCTAGTCTAGTTTCTTGTCACTCATTTTTCTATTCCCTTTTAGTATTTCTTTGTTATACTAGAAATATGTTTCAGGTACAATATGGTGTTTTATTATTTACTTTAGATATTTTTTTGTTTTCGTATTTCCAGTTACCCACATAATATCATGTGGTCTGTATTGACTTCTACTGTCCAGTTTGCTTTAATATATTTTACTTCTCTTATCTACCTATCTGACAGAATATAATCTACTTGTGAGTTTAAGTTTCCATTGCTCCAAGTGTCATGACAGGTTTAGCTTTTTTTCGATGCGTTCCTTATACTGAAGTCAAACACATGTACTATGTTTTTCAGCGAGTTAACCTTTGTTTGGGGTTTCTGTAATAGTATTGAATTAGTGGACTTTATTTTAATGAAAGGTACTACACTAGAAACAGCAAACACTTGTTGTCATTATATAAAACATATTATAAAAAACACCAACTCTAAACTTAATTATAACTAAAGCGGGAGGCACAAATATCTCAAAACCTGTCGTCGAGCTAGATGTAATTAGCCAAGGACGTATTACAGAGCTTTCAGTTTAAACAATTTTCATTAGATTATGTGTACAATAAGGTTTTTCCAATGATATCCTGATCTTCATCATCTTCCTTTTCAATTTCTTCTGGTTTTTGAGGTTCCAATTCGCTTGTCTGAGGCTATGTGCATTCCTATCATACAGATATGGTCCTTTCCAGTCTAAATGACTGCCGTGGCGATGACATGTTTAGGTGAGGATGATCATTGAAATTCAAAATATTTCTCAGCTGTGCTAGCAATTTGTTAAATTTTAATTCCTCTTTACATTTTCTCTTATAAAATTTATGCAATTGAAAGTTTTTGGAAACTTATATATTAGCCTCTTTCGATGATATAGATATGACACATTAATAGTTGTAGATAACATGCACTTCAACGCAATCGTATTTACATGAACTCATTGATTACGCAAATTGGTAAGGTAGATTTTCCATACTTCTATTGTTCGATATACATTACTGAAAACTAAGCTGTCTGGTATTTAACATCGTGGAAACCGTCCAATTATCTCAGTTACATTATCATCGAAAGACCTATGAATATAGTGAATCAACATATTGTTAGTTAAAAAAGTTTACCACAATATAAACACAAGCTGACTTAAAATACTTACGCACATAATAAATGTCACGTTGATTTGTAGTTGTCATATCTCCATTGGCTATTCAAATGCGAATAATTTTATTATTAATACAATATATCCTTATTGCAAGAAACTCTGTATAGTAGTCTTCACCTAATTCTTATGGACAATCTATTGTGTAAAATGATTACAATTCTTATCTGTTATTACATTAACGAATTTTATTATTACAAAATATTTATTTATGTAATATTAGAGTATTTATAAACGACATTTCTAGAATAAATGTATCTGGAGTTACATACAGAAATTCTCGATCGACAACAAACAACAAAATATCACCCCTGTCAGTCGCAGCAAGTCCTCAATTACATCCACAAACTTCATGCCTTTTCTTATGAATTAGCTGTTTACTTTCTTTACGAAGATTTGGTTATGCTGCGTCTGACATTGGACATTACACCGTATAAAAGTTTACTCTGACATGACACCAGACGCGATGTTATGAACGTATTTTTTTAAATGGCAAGGCTATAACTTCATGTGAGAAGGTGGGAGAAGATAATTAATTTGCTCTCGTCTTGCACGCCTGAGTAGGATGGAATTCTATAACTTTGTTTTTTAGGGATAGAAACCCTTTTTGGTACAATAGTGATCGTCAGTTACAGATCAAAACGTGCTGTTTTTTTGCTGGGGTCAAATCTTTCGTAATGGTATCGACAACGCGGTCGAACAATAATATTGCAAGTAGTGGTAAGAAGACTGAGGGTGCTAAGTATACGATGATATTTCAAAAAAGATTAATCATTTATACTATTTAACAGATTTCGAACACTTGATCGAATTCAGAACCCTACAAGCAATTATTATAGAGCAAATTAAAGCCGAACATACAAAATATATAAACGATACAATATTTCTTGGGATCCATCGAACTTTTGGTCATATATTAGCAATCAAAAGATTCGTTCCAGAATTCCAGGAGATATGGTAAATACCGACAATACTATTAATGACCCTCAATCAATTGTTCAAGCTTTTTGTGAATAATTCCAAAATGTCCATCGTATTTCGGATGCTTCATTCGCGAAAATTATAGAGACATTTCGCAAAATGACTCATCCCTATATATATAGATAAACATCATGCATGGAGACGATATTATTAAAGCATACAAGAAAATTAAAAGACAAACTTACTTCAGGCATTGATGGTATTCCTTGCTTTTTGTTAAAGATTGTTGTCGTGCCTTGTTAGAACCTCTACTTTAAGGGGCGAGCGTGGGTGCGTCTTTACTATGTACATACTTCGATATGCGATGTAAAGCAACGTAAGGCCGTGACCGTTCCAACGAAGACCGCGTCCTCGCCTCACACATCTTCCAGCGGCTTGTATATCAGTGTATGCGCGGAAGCTATACAACCTTAGGCGAGGGTTGTATAAGGGATATACCATCCTTCGGAGGGGATGTAAAGCCGTCGGTCCCTTGTCTATTAACTGTTAGGCAAGTAAAAGATCCCTACTCTTCTTAAGGGAAGAGGTTAGGCAAAATTCCTGGTTAGAGGTAGCTCGTCTACAGGCGTCGGTGTTAGGCCTCAGTAGCGGAAATAGGCCGACGTTACATACATGTATAAATTAAAAAAAAAAAAACTACTTTTCATTTATAATATAATCTGGAGAACAGCTATATGTCCTCATACGTGGAAAATTCCTCGAATTACTCCCATGTCAACAAAGGAAACCCAGCTGTACTCCAAAATTATCGGCCTGTTTCTAGTTTGTACAATTTTGCGAAATTATTCGAAATAGTGATATATAATTGCGTTTATCCTAACGTTAGACGTTATATTTCCCTGCATCAACACGAATTCTTGGATAAAAATCTACGATCACAAACTTAACCTGCTATATATATATATATATATATGAATATTTAGAATGCCTTTGATCAAATCGACCTATATTTACTAATAAAGGAATTAGATAACTTTGGATTTTCCGAAGGCTTAATTAATTCATTTACGTCTTATGTATTTAAACGCAGGCAGTTTATCGAGTAAGGGGGTTTTCGCTCGGATTACTACATTAATGCATCCGGAGTACCACAAGGTTCCAATTTAGGGCCACTTCTGTATCTCATTTACGTTAACGATATTAATGATGTTATTAGCTGTTCAAAATTAATCTATAGGGATATAAGGACGATAAGCGATTACAGAATGATCCAGAATGACCTTAAAGCCATATCTGACTTGTGTAGTGTGAACCATCTATGCATTAATGTTCAAGAATGTTACGTTATCACTTTTTCTCGGAAAATAAACCTGAAGAATATGATTATAAAATAAATTCAAAGAATGTAACCAGATGTACAGAAATCAAAGATTTGAGTATTATCTTCGATAGCCAGTTAACATTTCGAGACCATATTAATAGTGCTGTGTCAAATTCATATAAAATGCTATTCTTCATATTAAGAAACTGTAAGTGTTTTAGCAAAACTTTTAGCCTAACGTTGTTGTATTACGCATATGATCGCTTAAGATTAGAATATAGCGCTATCTTATGGTATCTATGGTGTATATGTCATGTGAATAATATTAAGTCAGTTTAGCGGGAATTCCCAAAATATTTGTTTTTTAGAAGAATGGCATTTACTCGCCGAGCGGAATTAATACGTCCATTTTAACGAACCGTTTTAATACGATTTCATTAGAAATTCGTCACGAAATAATGCCATTAAATATTTATTCAATTTAATTCACAATACTGACTGTATCATTTTAAAGCCTATTCACTTTATGTGATAAATTTTAAAAAAATTAAGTTCTATAGAAACTTATTGACGTAAAAAGTGATTATTTTTATTTTTTCATAAAGCTTAGTTGCAAAATGCAATAACTTCTTTGTTTCTTAAAATTCGGAGGACTTTTTTTTAAATATGTTATTTTTTCCCTAGCAATGCAATGAGAAACAATTTATTAAATCATTAGTAACAGAACTTGAAAGAGCGACAATTGAAATTAAAGTATCAAAAGAAGATGCTAATACAGATATTATGAATATGACAATATTAAAAAAAACAAGAATATGAAAATGTAATGATTGTAGGTGAAATTATTAATTTGTTAGTTTTATTAACACATTTTGGATCGGTAGTAAATGAGGATATTTATTTTTGTAAACCTAAAATGGTCCGAGTTAAGGATAAATATTTCACCCAAAGAAGTTTTATGTATCCTGAATTGACGAAGAATATCCTGTTTTTACACGCTTTTTCAGGATGCGATACGACGAATGCTTTGTGTGATAACGGTAAAAAAAAATTGCAGATATTTTAATAAAATATCCTGAACTCCAGAAAAAGCCGTTTTTTATGATCGGCCAGCAAACAAATTTAGACTTTTCTCCGCAGGTCAAAGTATCATGAAAGTTTTGTATGGGTGGAATCCAATAAAACCTATGGATTTAGGTGATTTAAGATTTCATTGTTTCCAAAAACTTATATTGAGAACCGGTTGTAATTAGAAAAACCTTCCTCCTACCGAAGAAGCTACAGACGAACATTTATTGAGAGTGTATCTTCAAATGCAAAAATGGCTGGGAGATAAATCAATGATTGTTTGGTTGGGAGGATACAATTAATGGTTTAATGCCTATTACAATGAGATAACAGCCAAGACCACAAGAAATTCTTGAAATTCTCGCTTGTCAGTGTAAAGCCGGCTGTAAAGAATTGAGAGAAGTTCGAACTACAATGTACAAGATTGCGTGTATATTGTGGAGGCATTAATTGCAGGAATTGTACAGAATGCACTGTAGTCCCTGAAGAAAAAAATCGTGAAGTTGAAGAAGACGATATAGATGAATCTAACACAGATTCAAGCTGTACCGATATATCAGAATCGGAACCCGAAAGCGAGTGGGAAAGCTTACGTGATAGTGTACCCGGTCTTTCTGTTCAAATTCGTGATAAAGAGGAAAATGGTGATAAAATTTTATTTCAAACAAATTCAGAGTGAAACTGAATTGTACACGTTACCAAGCAAGAAATATAAAATACGTTAATTACGATTTTGTACATTTATAAGAAAAAAAATGTAATTTTTAAATAATAAAATATTTTTACCATACTATTGATTCTCGCCTTAAAAACTTTTTCTAACAAGTACTTATATATTTATAACAAGTACTATTTTCTTTTTTAAATAAAATTTAAAACATTATATTTAGAAGACAATATAAATTTAATCTTAGTATTCATATTTATATAGAAAAATAGTACGTACATGTGAATTTGGAAATAAAAAATACTCATTTTAATTATTAACAAAAAACTAAGTTGATGATCGCATTGCCAAGAAAAAAATAACATATTTTAAAAAAGTCCTCTGTATTTTAAAAAACAAGGAATTTTTGTATTTTGCAACTATGCTCTATGATAAACTTAAAAAAAAGATAACAAATATTAAATAAAAAAAAAAAAGTTCCTCATCGCATTGCTAGGGAAAAAATAACATATTTAAAAAAAATAGTCCTCCGAATTTTAAAAAACAAGGAACTCATTGGCATTTTGTAACTAAGCTTTATGAAAAAATCACTTTTTAGCTCAATTAACAATATTTACATTATAATGCTTTTTTGAATTTATCGCATGAAATGAATAGGTCTCAAAATGATACAGTGCAAATTTTAGCCCAAAATATGCATTTGTTAATTAACAATTGGCCAAAACGCAAAAAGTTAAATATCTCGAGTTCACGTTAACAAAAATGAACTTTCTTTTTTTTATTTTTCTTTTTTATTCACTACTATAATATATGTTTTCATGTATTTCCTGTAATTGGGTACTTAGCTCTTTGAAATAAAGAGATTATTATTATTATTATTATTATTACAAAAAACTAACTACAAAATAGAAGTACCTAGGTAAAACTGAATAATTAGAGATTTAGATTTAATATAATAAATTACTACAAAGGGAAAACTATTTTTCTATGTCACATTATTTTCTTATGGCGTCTATCCTACATATCCTTCATTAAAAGGATAGTAGTTTTCTTCCTTTGCTATTACTACGTAATTTATTTTAGGATATCCACTCTGCATACCTTTATTAACATTTTTTCGATTTCTTCTATAATAATGGTGTCAAAGTATTATTTCTGTCAGATAGTTCTTTTAGATATAGTGTCAACAGACAGACAGACGTATGATTTTGAAAGAATTAAATTAATTACGTCAATTTTATTCGGAAAACAGACCGAATGGCGCCTCCGCCATTTACTTAAAAGAAAGCCGTTAACAATAATGTCAACAATTATTATTCATTCGATTGAATTGAACTCAAAGAATAATATGCTGTTATTATCAGAAATTAAATTAATTTCATCATATAAGAAAAAATGTTTACAGAAAACTGAAGCCACCTAATGCAGACTTTGATAAGAATAGAGCATCCGCAGCGACTTTCGGTATCTCGCGACCTGCGATAACAGCGTCGAAGGCAGCCAGAAGCCGCCTTCAGCAGCACCGACAAACAGACCAAGAGCACCGCCCACGCGGAAGCCCAATCGTCCGTCGTTTTGTTTACAACAAATTCTAACATTAGACGTGTTAAACCCAAACGATATCATCTAATAGCTACCGACTACGCTAGGATACCTAACCTAACTCAACTTTCCTAGCTCTGCGCACCGACGGCCATCATTTCACTTTCGGCCAGAGCGCGCGACGAAATCTACCGAAAGCAGCGCTACAGCGTCGCGCTTATATGAGTCAGTGGGACACCTCAGTCTACACTGCTCGTTGCTGAGGACTAGTTGAGTGTATGATCCTTGAAAGAAGGACTTGGCACGCGTGTGACGGTGTTTACCTCAGTGCTCACAGTGACAAATGCATCGTAAAAACTGTTAATGATGACGATGATTCTGATGAAACCCTACAAGATGCCTGCGATTCCTGATCTGCCCATGATTAAATCCCTTGTGTCGCCTCAAAGGATTAAAGAGGAGTGTGAGGACTTTGTTTGTACCACTAGTATCGAGGAGGATTCAGACGCTCCTCTGGACTTAAGGATTAACAGTGGAAGAGTGAGTCCCGCTCGGGATTCCGGAACTGAAAGTGATGATACTGAAGATAAAATCATGTTGCAGGACGGTGCGGAGCCTTTCAAGAAGAGCTTAATCAAGAGATGTAAGTGTCATAATATTAAGTATCATCGTTACTGCTGTCCATTGTAAAGAACAAGTTTTGAAAAATCATTTCTCCAATTAACAGAATGAGTTTCCCAACCGAGGTACGACAATTTAAATATATTGTGTATTTTCAGAATTAAAAAATAATTTTTATAGGCACACAATTCGTAATTTTTAAGTTTTCATTACTGGACTTTTAATAATTAGTATCTGTTACATTCAATAGGAATCACAAAAGATCTTTTAGGTCGAAGTGAAGTAAGGCTGTTCGAAACCAAACGACCCCGTAAAACAATCTATATTCAATAGTTGTCAGCACAATGTTTCGGTTAAATTTAATACCATCCTCAGGACACTACAATATATAATAATCATCAGGGTAATTCATGACTGTTTTAATTTTATATTATTAAAGCTTTTTATTAATTAGATTTCTTATTTGTCCAGAAGCAGCTTCATTCGTTAACTTGCCAATGCAACGTTTCGGTAAAAATGTATGGTATCCTCAGAGCACTCAGATATATAATTATAACGGGTGTACCATACAAAAATAAATTTATTGAAACATTATATTGAAATAGTTTTCCGAGTAGTTTTCCATATAATTGTGCCGGCGTTTGGCGCCCTTCATTCCAACTAATTTTTACTACTATTGGGTGGTTGCGCCTTAATCCGATATATTTTTACTACATAGGAGGTTTTATGGGAACTGTTTGTCTACTTAATGACAAAGAATAAATGAAATAAAACAGATGCTTTTTATCAAGAAAATACACTCAACCACACATACAGGGTGTCCTCGTAATGAATTTCAAACAATTAAAGTGCCGATGCCGCGTCGAAAATTAAGATCAGTTCTGCTCATATATTTTTTCAAAATAAGAATTCTCTGTCCACCTACACCCCTTAAAATAAGAATTTTTAACTGTCTTAATTTAGATTATTAGAGATTATTATTTAAAGGTTATTTTTATCCATAAATATTTACTTGCCATCGTTTCATTTATTAACTTAACAACACAACTTTTCGGTAAAATTTAATATCAT
This sequence comes from Leptura quadrifasciata, assembly GCA_963675555.1. Lineage (NCBI taxonomy): Eukaryota > Metazoa > Arthropoda > Insecta > Coleoptera > Cerambycidae > Leptura > Leptura quadrifasciata. Next base: position 38,264,234 of record OY776681.1, on the reverse strand, counting down.
CCTCAGAGCACTTAGATATAAAATTACAAAACAGGTGTATTATATAAAAATAAACTCTTGGACACATGTTAATGAAACACTTACAATGGCCATTTTTTATCAAAATCTAAAAATACATGCATCCGCATATATAGTATGTCCCCCACATTCAAAAATTAAAATAGGTTTTGCTGAGGCATTTTTTTCAAAATATGCCTGACGTGTTCACCAACCAACAAATTTAACATTTTTTTTTAGTAAGATGATTTCTAACGAACCCTTTTCGTCCACCTAATTTGTTTACAAATGCGAGAAAATAAAAAAAAAACTTAAATTTTTCGAAATATTTTCCCTACTTTTTCTTCAATAAAAAAAGCACTAAATATTAAAGTATTCTTGCAACATTTCGTAGTTTCAACTGTTTCAAGAAAAAAAATACAGTGTAGTACATTAATTAAAAACAATTGCAATTATTTCAATTAATTTAAAACATTTAATATGCTGATAATAATTTCGTTAGATGCACTTTTATTAGTAAAATAGATATAGTCCAAGTAAGGACTTCCCTGCACTCAAAAAACGCAACAAAAATTTTACGAAATAATTATATCGCCGCGGGCCATGGCGCCATGCTTGTCAACAAACGACCCGACGCACATTAAAAACCTATAAAGGTAAGCGAGTCAATTTGCGAACAGCAGTACAAAGAGTTAAATGGTATTTTAATGAGGTCGTAAAGTTTTTGTTGCGTTTTTTATGTGTCGGGAGCTAATTACTTCAACTATACTAAATTTGACCTTTTCCGTTTGCGATATTTTGAGATAAAATGAAAATTAATTTTTTGACAGTAGCTTTTAAAGTTTTATTATTAAGGGCTTATTTTGAAAAAAAAAATTATATGAAGAATCTTCCCTTAATCTTTGACAATGAATTGACAGTTCAATTTTTTGCTCTGTATACTGTATATAGGACACCTTGTATATTTATTAAAAATTTCATACTGAATATTTTAGCATAACTGTTTTAAGACATTTCCCTCAAAAGAAATAATTATAAGAGAAAATATTCTGACATACAATAATTATGTTTTTTAATCATTTATTTAACGTCGGCCTATTTCCGCTACCAATGCCAATCACCGACGCCAGAGGATAAGCTCAACAGTGTCTGTGTAGGCACTGGGACCCCTAACCTGGAAATTTTGTTGAAACTCCACAGTTTGTCGTGGGAAAGGGATCTTTAACATACTCACATCGTAGATAAACAGAACCCACAGTTTTACATATCTTTCGAAAGATGGTGATGCGAGCAGATCCTCTCATCCACTATATCTGATCGACTACTGTGGCTCGGTTTTGAACCCGAGCCGTCTACGTGAGAGGGCGCGCCACTATCCCTCACACCACCATGGCATACAATAATAATAATAACATTAATTACTGTGAAATATAATTTGCATTGGACCGAAATCTTGCGAACTATATGGTCAGTCTTCATTTTTAAATGAGCATAATGGATTCCCAAATGGAAGAAATTCTTTCTATAATTATTTTTTTTAATTCAAATCATCAATTTGGTACTGTTTACCATCAGAGGATCTAGTTATTATGCAAGTTTGTCATCGTTTTGATAAATTCTTGAAAGCAGCAGTTCCCTACGACCTATATACATTTTTGACGTATATACATGTCAAAAAATTGTGAAAGACTAAGTAGTCGGTTCAATAAATAAGCAACGTTTATACAATCAGTTTTAAATATATATTTTTTAGGCGTCACTTTGGATTAGAATATCACCAAAAATCATGCTTAAGAAATCATATCAACCAAAATTCGGACAAGCCCTCTATCAAAATTTTTATCTATTGTGGACGCTAAAAGTAAACTCACGTCATCTTGTCAAAGCCTGGATAAGGTGTGAATTTTCTTTAGGTAGGTAGAGGTCCAGATTTATGTTCTATAGGGAAACATAATGAACTTGCTCAAACTCAGAAATAGATATTATCATTAACAACCAAAAGTCTTATTTGGCAAAGGGCATCGCTCAAAAGCCATTGTTAGAGTCAGTGAAACAGGGCAAGCTGTTATGCTTTTATTTCGCAGGTTTTTTTATCACAGAAAAATAACGAGTTAGGTACATCAAAATCTCTCAATAAACATTTTTAATAGTGAGCATAAGAATGTTTTTAGTGGGAATAAATGTAATTCTTGCAATTATACGTCAGGTTTTTGAAAATACATTAGTATACAATATACAGTACACGAATATACAATAGAAAAATGATATAAACAGTGTTTACTAGGAGCTTGAAAGCCGAGTGTTAGATTTGTTTGATTGCGGGTCGATACAAGTCAACTAAAAACTTTAAACAAGTACCATTAAAATGATACGTAGTAAGTGCTAAAAATATATAATTAGCACCGGTTAAAATAAATAATATAATAATTACCAGAGATAAAAAAAATTACATTAGCATCTTTACACTTACACCATTAAATGATATTTTTATAATTAAAATACGTGACCTTTGGTGTGTTGTCTAAGGTCACAAAAATCCAAGCGAAAATTATCTAACGATAAAAATACATCAAAATCCTACCAAACATTCGCTATCTATTTTTGTTTTCATTTTTTATTCAAACGGAATCGCATGTTTATTACAATCATTGCCGATTTTGACATAATTGTAACAAATGTGACACAAAATGTTAACTTACGAATTGCCGTAATATTTGCAATGATTTTAGTTATGAAAGACACAACGAGCATATAGGCGTCAATAATTCGAAAACATCCAAGAAATAAGTTCCTGATACATAAATAACGCAGCTAAAACTTTACGACATAATTATTATCGCCGCGGGCCATGGCGGAATTCTGCATCAAACGACCCGATACACATTAAAAACCTATAATGGTAAGCGAGCTGATTTACGGTCGAGGTAGCACAAAGAGTAATGGAATTTTAATGAGGTCGTAAAGTTTTTGTTGCGTTTTTTATGTCTCGGGATATTCCTACTTGAACTATAGCTATTTGCTTTTTACATTGTTTCCTTCCCACCCGCAACCCAGCGCAAATTTGGCGTCTTGAATAAGTTTTACGTTCTAAAATTACACGTGCACTACATATTTTGACAGTATTCAAAGTTATTTTTTTTTACCAATATAGATATATTATATTTATACTTCGTATTCTTCCATATTTTATGATTCGCTTAGTAGATGGTGAGGAATGCCCCGCTGGGAAGGATTCTAGCCTTTGGTCTGGAGTCCGGCCTGGATGGGGACATCCACTGATCAGTTAGCGGATGCACAATGGGCCACTAGGCCTGAGTGCCACGATTTAGAATTGCACCGCTAAGAAGAAGAAGTGTTTGCCCCTGCTTTCAGTCCCTTTCTGGCACTTAAAAGTGACCAGTTTTTGCCTTCTTCACCTTTTCATCTGGATCTCCAACATCGTGTAACGTCTAAAATACAAACCAACAGCAAATTTAGATTTTTTATGTATTAGTCTAGATTGTTAAAGTTTTGGTTAGAAGGGAGCGTGCATGTTGGGGCAGCGATAAAAATTATATGAGCTAGCGGTGAAAAGAGCAGCGATAAAAGTTAATCAAAACTTTCTTTAGTGTGGATTTAGTGTAAATGTGAGAATAGCCATAGCTTTAGCATTTAAATGTGGTGAACTGTCAAAAAATTATGAAAAAAGAATTACAGTATTCTTTTGAATGCTACAAAATGGTATCTAAGAAAAGAATAAGAATATCCTACAAATCCTGTTAATACCTACGAATCTTACGATATAAATTTGGAGTTTAATTATTTACATAACGACTTGAGGAAGCATCCTCAACATTTTTCGAATATATTTAAAAAAAAAGATAACACTTTTTATAGCGCTTTGTCCATAGTTTTTCTTTTCACCATCAATATTTTCGTTTATTAATAGTCGATAGTGCAGTGGACTCGACAAATTCCAGGATACATTCCGGAGCTGTTTCAACAAGTACTATTAGCCCACTCGTCGTCCTGATTTAAGTCCAATTAAATATATAGTAGTATATCTGGGCAACAATACTAATTCCTTGCTATTGATTTAAGAATATAATTGCTCAATTTTGAAAATTCAACATTATTTACTCATTATCACTTACTACTTTGACCTCAATGTAGTATTTTAACCTTTTTAACCTAGTTTTTAACCAAACCTTGCATATCGTTAGTTCCGGTTTCGTAAGTAAAAGCCTTTAATCTGCATTTTCATACAAAAATATTTTTCTTGTATTTCAGCCCATCCAGGGACACACTGTAGATATATGTAATGTATAATTAGAGGAACATGTCTATAAAACGGCTAAAACCAACTTCCTTGATAAATTAATTGTTATCCTCATTTTCAACAATTTTTTACGTAAACATTTAGAAATCAATAGCGGGTGCCTGACCTTATCCATGGCTATCTGTCTATTGTCACATCCGCCATAAAAAGGTTGTATTTTTATTACAAAGTATTTCCTTTAATGATTAATAAACCAGCAGCTAATATAAAAGCGCATTTCATGAAATAATGCTGGCGTCAGTGGAGCGTACAATTTACGTATAATTATATTAATAACGTATTATACTAAATCTTGACGGTCTATACGTGGAAGCCACAATATTATGTATAGTAAAACATGAATATTCTTGCTACAAGTAACGTGGGGCTAACCTAACAAAAAATTAATAACAGACGTAAAGGCCACAACCATAACAATTCGTGTATAACTATAACGTAACTTTTGTTTGGATTGCATTATGTGCGTGAATATTGTTCTCAGTCTACAAAAACATTTAAACAAGCGTGCAAAAGCACGGTTTCAATCTGTTCTTTTTAAAAACAAAGGTAAAAAGGTGTCCTTATACCAAAATATAACAAACCCATTGCCATATTCTGCGGAATGATCTTCAAGGCATTGTTGTGACATAATTTTTTAAATAAATTGAGAATTCACGTAAACAACTTGTATTATATCGATTTATGTGACCATGACCTACACTGAAACCTAGTGTGGGAGGAGACTAAGGGAGCCCTAACAAGAGATAGGGATAGGAAAGATGATACAGCAGCGCCGAGGAAGCGAGGACATCAAAAGAATTGCGATTGAATTCTCCAGAATTTATAGCAAAAGTTGGGTTTATCGGTGGACATCGGTGTAATTCTTCTTGATTGTTACACTTATAGAAATAGGTGGAGAATATAGATTTCAATGCGCTTTTCAGATAATGTATTTTTTAATAAAGTCTAAGTCTACTAGATTTTTTTAAATTCTCATGCCATGTTTATACCATCTGGCTATTTTACCGATCGAAATCCGTTGAAAAAATAAAACTAAGAAATTCTGATTTTTTAAAATTTGATACGTGCCAAGGTTGAAGCTAAAATATTCACTTAAAATTATTTCATTATTAAGTGAACATGACTCCCATGACTTAATACGATACATCAGATGTTAATGAAACTACAGAAATTATCATAAATAGAATTAAAAATGAAACCCAATTATTTAAAAAAATAAATAAAAAGAGAAAGATGAAAAAAGAGAATTATATAATTAGTTATAAAAAGAAAACATTAAATTAACAATAGAATATAGAACGTATCGAAATGCGACCTAATTATAATAACCAAAGCCAGTTACCATAAGAAAAAAATATAACAAAGTTAAGATAATTGCAAAGTATTTTGGAAAATGGCCGTATATCAAAAGGTGAAATTTAAAAAACTACAGATACAGAAGCAACAGAGGTAACACAAGAAGAGGATATGTGCAAAATTTTTAATGCAAAACCAATCGGTAAAACGAGGTAAAAAAAATAGTCAATATCAATCCGTATCACTATTTTAGCGAACCAAGTGAAGAAGAGACCAGAAAAACCATTCTAAGCTTAAAAGATCGTAGAACCCAGATGTCGACCAAATAGAATATGATACAGTGAAAATTTTAAAAAAATTATACCTAGAACCTATAAACCCACCTCTATGATGTCAGGGGTATATCCTGATATGTTTAAAATAGTGGTGCTAGAACCATTATATAAGAGCGGAGAAAAAAACGATGTGTCTAATAATTATATGCCATTATCTCTTGTGAGTAACATCTGTAAAATATTTGGAAAGATTTTGAAAGAACGAGTAAACAACTTCTTCACTAAATACAATAATATATTATCAAACAGTTTGGTTTTAGAGAAGATTTATATTATAAGCATGTAATACTGTATTAAAAAAAATGTATTGGCGCTAAATAGATATTTATTTATTATTTAAACGGGTGACAATTTATAAAGTTGAAAGTCTGACTCCTTAATTCCTGAACAGTAGAATTTGTTTTGTCTCAGATTTTAAGTTTCCACAAATATTTTTCAACGATAATAGAAAAGATTTTTTAAATAAGGACATAGGTTTCTTCAATTTAAAATTACTTGGTAACAAAGAAATTAATCGCCCTATTTAGATTTACGTCTTGGCGAAGTTTAGCATTAGCCATTCCATCACTCAACTAGGACACATACTACGACCATTTCCTACGGCATTGCCATCTGCCGGAGCTGAGACTCGAACTCAAGAGTGGTACAGCAACTAGCCGAGTTGTCTCTTACACAACCTCGGCTAGTCCGCCGCTAACACATGGAAAACTCCACTAAACATCCATACTCTAGCCAGGACTCGAACCCGGGACTCCTTGGTTGCAAGCCTAATACATAAGCTCGTACATAAGCTTTGAGTCACTGAGCCGGTAAAATTAATATTGCCCTTTGGCTTTTTGCCACAACAGAAAAGTGAAAACAGGTTAATATTACCTTGAGAGACCTAAAATTTACAAAAAATTACAAAACTTTAATTTTTGGAACGGAAATATGTAATTCTTTATGTTTTAATTGTTTATAAATAAACAAATTCATATGTTGACCTAATATGCACTAGTTTGTGGGTTTTTTACTAAAAAATGTCATGAACATTGCCCTGCCTTTACAGAAAATATGTGGGGGAAAATTCGTCATAAACTTCAGCTTCGTCATCTATTTCGCTCACAAAAGTGACGGAAATATGTAACTTTCTACGTTTAAGTTGTTTATGAATAAGGCAGTTAAGATTTTGACCTATAATTGCACTAGTATCCGAGACAAAAAAAAGATTCCACTGTTAAACCCACCTATAGAATAGAAAGTCGAATTTTCATCTTATTCGTTTTCAAGATTTCAAACTTTCCAAGAAGGAAAGATATTTATTCATTTACTTGATTTAATATTTTGTCAGTTTTGGTTGGCTACATGATTTTTAAATTCATTTGCCTCCTGGTGATTGCTACTTACAAGAGATCATTCATTTTCTTATTGTGTAATCAAATATACAAATCAACACGACAGTTTACAGCTGTTCCATTTGTGTGAACTTCCCACATTTTAGCTAGCTACGTGTCATTTATCACTGCGTAATTTTACCAAATCGAAGACCTTTACCTTAGACAATTTCCACTTGACTGGAGTCCTAGCCATAGTTAGTGTTTGTTATGATATTTTATTATTGAAATCATTAATTTTTATTTTCAGCCTTAACCCCTATATCTTTTAATTTATTTAAACAAAACAAAATGTTCAAGCCAATCCTTGAGAAACCTGATTTTTCAACAAAATACCTTCATTTCTGTTGAAATCTCTTCAGTTTCATCATAAATTGTAAATAAAACGTATTATTTTGACCTTAAGGAAGAAAAATATATGTTTTTTACAGTTTTGTCTCGCTTAGAATGATTGCTCATAATTGAAATTTAAATTAGGTTCTTACAAATGCTTATCTTTTTAGATTTTATGAAAAATTACACATTCTTAAAGTATCTCGTCCCCTGTAAACGATATGATTTACGTTTATCTTCAAACCGCATCGAATACCTTCTTTCTATTCATCGTGGTTTAAAAAATGATCCCTGAAATAAACCATTATAATAATGTGTCTGGTAGATGGCTTTGGAAAGGGTTAAGACGATTTTTTTATAGGTCAAACCCTAGAAGGGTTCTCTACCTGTTCCATCACTACCATGTTTTAATATAAAAAATGTGTCTACGCATGGCCCACTATTAAAGTTTAATACAAATACGTATAATCAAGGAGGGGTTGAAAAATTAAAGAGAATTTCTTACAAGCATAATTATTATTATTTAATTATGTTAAACCGGGTTTTTCGTATGTAATAATAAGTAATATGTATGCAAATAACAAAATTAACACAATTACTCGGTAATTTATCAAAAAGATAAATATATAAATATTTTTTTCACTGATTGCAACTACGTCCTTCACCCAGTTAATAGAGTCGCTTGGCATTTGATGTAATAAATATTTAATATTAGTTGTATGTACGAGTAGTTTCTAGAAAGATAATTTTATTATGTATGTTTGTATGTGTACAGTGTGCTCTGTAAAGGCGTGACTGTAGTAGGATGGTCCTACGTCGCTTAGTGCGTGGCTGTGGTCCAAAATCATATCTTTTTTAAAGTTACGCGTAAGTTTGTACTACTTTAAATAATAGCTGACTTTGGCCTTTGGATTTAAGCTTTCTAAATATACCGTTAATCAGAGGCGGTTCGTGGCATTCTGAATGTCACATATTAGAGATTCCTCGCTCATACACCTAGTTAATTATAAAGTGATTTTAAAATTAACTTTGATTTATAATGGTTTATTCGAGCTAAATTTTAATAGTAGATAATTATACAATATTTTATAGCACTACCTGTAATAGCGATAACACTTTTTGATAAAAATTTAGACGAATTGTTAGAAATTTACTGTTGATCATCAGGTTTTGGCAGTAAATGGCATAGGTTCTTATATTCTTTATTAGGTAACCAAATTTTAAAATTCAGTAGATAATCATAAAAAAATTTTGGGGGGCGTAGTTGCCCAGTAATATAAAGAGTGTAAATTGACAGTTTATTATTAATAAATAAACTGTTGATTTACACGAATTATATTACTCTTTGCAACGTAGCTCGAGAAAAAAATTATAGATAAAATTTAAAAGCACGAGTGGTATTTGAGGAGAATATTTCACGAATAAATCAATCAAATACATAAAATGGATCTTTAATATTGAGTAGTTTTATAACAGTAAACAAAAATAACATATTTATACATTATATTAATACAGCTCAATTTTGTAGAGAAAAAAGAAAGAAAAAGAAAATAAAAAGTATCTATCCTAGTGAAATTAATCGTGTACAGAGGCTAACCAATAATATTTCTATATTTTAATTCTCCTCTTATATTTTTAAAATATATTATTTTATCGATACAGGTATACTTTCATTGTTCACCATTGAGCGAGTTAAGTAGTTATGACCTGATTTATTCTATATCTTGGGATTTTGTGTACATAATTCCGAATATCTATAATATATAAACTGTCAATATCCAGTAATTTCATATTTTCAAATAATAATTGTGTTGGATAATATCTAGGTTAGTTTAAAATAATTTTTAAAATATATCTCTTAATTATTTTAAGGTTATTTAGAGTACTGTTATATGCCCCTCCCCAAATTAATAAACCGTACTTAATTATAAACTTTACCAAGGCTATACAGATATCTATGAGAAAATTTAAATCCATGTATTGTCTAAGCTGAAAATTTATGTACTAACTTTCGGATTTTTCCTGTTAATATTTCCACGTGTTTGTCCCATTTCAAAAATTCTTCAATATATAAGCCTAAGTATTTGATGTTTTCAGTTAATTCAATATAATCTTCACAACTGTCGCAAGTAAAGAGGTTTTTACATTCAAGAAATTTACTAATATGTGATTTTCTTGCTGAATTTAAAGAAAATATTAAAAATTTCGTTTTTGTTTTATTGAGAGTTAAAATAAATTTTTACGCTGTGCAGTCCCTTTTGCGCTTTAATTTGAACTTCGTTCCAGCTGACATCGGAAAATAATAAGACTATGTCATCGGCATAAGAGATGATTTCCCCAGAAATATTTAAACTAAGCGTGTCATTTATGTAAATTTGAAAAATAATTGGACCTGTAACTGTTCCTTGAGGTATTCCATACGTAACTAGTTTTTCTTTACTTTTTTCTGAGCCTATGTCGACGATCTGTTTGCCATTTGTTAAATAGTTCCTGAGTAAATCACCGCACATGCCTCTAAAACCATATGCATCTAATTTTTTTAGTAGGTTTTGTTGAGAAATCATCTCAAAAGCATTTGCTAGATCTAAAAATATTGCCAATGGCTTTTTATTATTATTTAGCTTTTGATATAAATAATTTGTCACATTATACCGTAGATAATCCTTCTCTAAATCCAAATTGAGAATTTGATATTACAATATATTTATTAAGATGTTCTAAAATACGCTTCTTAATGTATTTTCTATAATTTTTGCAATATTACTAATAATAACTATGGGACGGTAGTTTGAGATAATATTTGTGTCTCTTTGTTTAAATAATAGCTTTATAATAGTTTTTTTAATGCTTGTGGGAAGTAACATTGTTGAAATATCAAATTTATAATGTATTGCAATGGTTTTAATATATAAATCAGAGATTCTTTGATTTTTTACCTGAATAGCATTATGCCCGGTACACTATTGCTTTTTAAACTATTTATACTATTTATGATTTCATTTTCTGAGACTGGATACAAAAATATTGAGTTTTTTATTACAGCTTTTGTATTTTCTGTCAAAATTTCATTCTGATTATTTTTTATTATGCCTTGAGCCATTTTGTGTCCAGTTTATTAAATTCACAAGCAATCTCCTTATTAATACCTTATTTTCTGTTTGAATTTGGTTTATTATTGTTCCGTTTTGTTTTATAATTTCATTTGCTGACTCTTTTGATAGCTCTCATACTGTTTTTAAATTGTGACTAGCTTCTTTGAATTGAACTTTATTAATATTCACTCTTATTTTTCTAATTAATTTGTTTGTCATATTCCTGTGCTTTGTATATTTAATTTAAATTTCTAAATTATTTGGATATTTTAATAATGTTTGCATTAATTTGTCACTGTTTTTCCACCCTTTTAATCATAAATATGTGAATCAGTAGGGTAATTGAATTTCTGGGCAATCTTAAACACAATAATATGTTTATTTCAAGATATTCAATTTTATATTTGTGTAATTATCGTATTCTTCTTAACCCAGGTTCAAATGCATTCGTTGCAAAATGCATCTGTGGTTGCTCCGGTTTTATCACTTCATAATTGACGTATACGTGTTTGGTAAAATAACAATAACAATTTTTGTGATATTTTGTTATACGGCAGCTTAATGAACTAGTCATAAATGAAACAAATATGGACATATATTAAAACGTCTTCGAGAAATTATATACTGGTGTAGACTTTCTTTACATTCCAACCGTGCTCGAGAGAAATTCAATTTTCTCATTTCTTTAATAAATATCTGATACATTTGACCTATTTCCAGGGTACCGTTATGGTTCCCCCTTCATGCCATCTACAAGATGATACCGCAGGTAGACAAACTCCAATTTATACCTGCTGTTGCTTTTTTTGTACTGTTATTTTAATTTGAGAGGGTGGCATCGTTTTATTATATGGGTTAACAGTTTTTTTGCACCGATTTTACTGCGGGTAGAAAAGGTTATCTTGAAACGGTACATTTGCGAAAATGTTTCCTGAAATTGGGTCTTTATACCTAGAAACTTTTATCATGGCAGAGATACCGCTATGGTCGTAAAAGGGATTATTATTTTTATATTTGAGTCCTTGTTGGTGCTTATAGGATTGGCGAAAAAAATCACTATTATAGTACTTTTATTATCTTTATTACTGGTGGTAATAAATAGCTATTGCTATTGCAATGAAAGTATTTTTTATGAGCAAGCGAGTAACGCGTTTAATACCAATTTACAATTTTCCATTTCCAAAAATTGCCATTTGAAATTTATTAACATCTGGTCTAAAGACCTGAAATAAAATTCGATTGAAATTGCTTCGTTTTTCCATTTTAAACAACCAATTCGAAATAATTTTTTTAAATGATGCAATACTTTAGATTGATTTATCTTTATTTATTTATGTATTTAAAGGTACAATTGTCCAGACACTCTCAGACAGATAAAATCCCATTAAAGGGCAGGAAGATATAAGGATAAGAACAATATATATCTCTACATAAAAGTGATATTTACAACAAATCGATAAACTTTTAATTTTATTTAACTAAATTAAAAATAGTTATAACAATCACATCAATTTATCAATCAAATATGTAAATACACTATCCAATATACATCTTAAAAAATTTTCAATATAATCTGTAGTAGCAGTTGAAAATAACGAAAAAAAAACAATGTCAAAATCTAACATATTTACATATATACACATGTATAGACACATACATATATACCTATCTTTACCTAAATATATTACCTAGTTACCTAAAATGTATCACTTGATGTTATAAATATTACAGTTAAAAATATCCAAGTTAGCCCGATATTATAGGTGAAAATGTTAATATATTAAATACAGTGGATATAGCTAAATAACTCCAGACATTCAATTTTGTTGGTTAAAAGTTTATGTACAAATAGTACACCAAAGTATAGTTCAAGTAGGCAGAAACTGAGACATAAAAAACATAACAAAAACTTTACGACCTCATTAAAATCTACTCTTTTTTGTGCTGTTCGCAAATTGACTCGCTTACCTGTATAGGTTTCTAATATACGTCGGGAATGTTTCATGTCCCTCTGAACTTTTTCTAAATTGGAAATATGAGTTTCATAGTTCGGACTCCACACAACTGAAGCGTACGTATTTTAACTTAGGGCTGACAAAAAAGCGCTAAATAGTAATGATAGTTGAAACATTTGTAAAGTGTCTCGATTTTCTAATAATGAAACCCAGATTTTTATTGGAATTAGCTATAATACAGTTAATATGAAGAACAAAAATTAGTTTAGAATCAAAAATAACTCCTAAGCCTTTAAATTCATAACATCAGTTATAACATCAGCATAACATAACATTGCATTTCGATATGTTTAGCGGTAACTATTGATATTGATATTGATTGATATGAATATCATTAATAAATAGTATAAAATTAGGGGCCCAAGAAATGAACCCTGCGGCACTTCTGCAGTTGCTGAGACTTGAACATATGTGAAACAATGATATGATAGCCCATTATACAGATATGAACAAAAGAAATTAATAAAGTGCGAGGTTAGTCCAAGTATTGCTAATTTTTTCAATAAAATACCATGATCAAACCTATCAAAAGCCTTCAGTATAAATTATATCAATCTGTCCATCCTGATCCAATGGCGACGAGAATATTGGCAATACTTATAAGATTAGTGGTTGTTGATCTACCAGCTAAGAAACCATGTTGTTAAACTGAAACTTGAGATTTAACATGAAAAAATAAAATAACTTCAAAGAGCCCGCCAAAATTACAGAGGATAACTATAGCTCTATAATTCTGAACTGCATTCTTGTCCCCTTTTTCGAATATATATTGAATATCTTCAAGATATATTTGGATGGTATAATAAATAAATAAATAAATAAATACACACCACAGAAATTAGACAACTCCCAATTCCAGAAGCCAGGGCTTGTGCGGAAGGGGGTTACACATTGAAAAAAACGCGGACATACAACCATTTCCTCCGACAGTTCCCGTACCGGAGCCAGGATTCGAACCCGGTGGTGCGATGTCCGTGTGATTAATCGCGATTGCCACCTCTCACCTTAACCCACTGGGCTATCGACCAGATGATGTTTTATCATAATTAATTTGAATTAGAAATGTTATGTTTGTATCAAATAAATTAAGTGTCGAATTTAAGTTAACTAAATTCTTAGTTGCTCATAAAATAGTCATTACTTAGAGCATATTAGTATAATTTTGGATGAACAGAAATTGTTTTAAATTAACACAATAAAATTGACAAAATAATATTACTTGAATTAACAAATTTCTTTTTACCGTGTAGAATTTCGTGAATCGTTTTGATAATAAATTTAAATTGGCTCCGACTTTGGACTGGCCCAAATAGCTCTGTAAAAAATATATGAACAATTAGATAAAGGGTAATATTGTGTTAAACATATGTACTTTGTGCAGTCAACTCTTATGGTTGTAGTTTTTTATTTTATTATAATAATAATTATAGTGATTATTGTCCTATATCTCTCTAACACTACATACACATTGCCGCTTGGCATCATACTAAGTGCTAAAAATTATTGCTGGCGACATTTATTACCTCTAACTTTTTAAATATAAACGATACCAACAGATACCTTGTTGACTAACCCTTATCACGGCTATAATAATAAAGCACCCTTTTAACTTGCAGATTTTAATGCTCATTAAAATTTAAGTACAAGAAAAACCTTCAAACACCGTAAAATACAACAACCCCTATTCATGCGGGTGGTATTTCGCCACGACAAGAGTCTCATTATAACCCCAGATTCTTTTTTATTGCTCTAAAAGGGGATGATTATAAAACCGAGCTACTGGCTATAAAACTTTGTAATAAAATATGGAAAACGTCTGGGTATTTATAGCACCAACGAAATTGAACAGATGTTTTCTCAAATATGCGCGCTGATTGATCCGCTAACTGGTATCCGAATTGTTGAAAATGTTATGTAAGGTGTCTGTCTGGTGAATATTTCAGATTTATAACGAAAAAGCGAACATTTAAGCTGAAACTCTGAAACAGGTGGGCGCAGTGATATCTATTCTAGGACTATTTTAATAAAATGACTAAATATTGTGAAGCGGCTAAAAAACGTACACTAATTACTGAAACATTCAACATCTTATATGTATTCCACGAAATTGTGAACATCAATGCCATGGGAAATTTGAACTTTGCATCGTATTTATATTCAGAGGCTTCATTGATCTTTTAGTCATATGCAACGTTCCAACATACTTTTAAAATTAAGCTTATATAATATAAACTGATCTACTAAATACATTTATGGAGGGCGCAAAGTGACTCGAGCTCCCTATTTCCCCTTTCTAGTAATATACGAAATTTGTAATTTTTGAAATGTAATAATACTTTGTCTGTATATTGCTCAAATGTGCCTATGGGCGCCTTTCTAGAACAAAGATCTACTAATTTAATTACTCCGTTAGCTTTTTTCCCGCAAATTAAACGATACTCAAAAACGTTATTCTACTTTTGACAGAGAATTGCTGTCACTTTATACTTGAATCAAACATTTTAGGCATCTTTACCTGCTTTACTGATCACTAGCCATTAGTTAGGATTTTATTTATATGCAACTTTTCAACGTACTTTTAAAATCAAGCTTACATAATGTAAAACGATCTACTAAATACATTTATGGAGGACCCAAGCTTGTATTCATCTACTAATGTTTCATCCCTGTCCAGTAATATACGATATTTGTAATTTTTGAAATGTAATAATGATGATTTATTAATCTTCTTAAAATTTACAAATAGAATAATGGATAAATCAAAACGTACATCATGTATGATTATTAACATTGTTTTATTTGTCAATTTTGCACGTGCCATATATGTAAATGCAAACTTAAACTGCGATGATAATATTCTTGTATACTATAAAGACAATTTTCGGTAAAAATGTTTTAACACTTTTTTTAAATACCTTTATATCCTTTTGACGAATAGATATTCGTAGGGAGAAAATTGTATAATGAATGGTACTCGAATACTGTACTTTTTTGTAATCGTTTGAGGTTGTATAATACCATTTTGGTTTCGTGTATCTCACATTAGAGTGTATAATAAAATTTCTAATATTGATTTTTGTGTAAATTAAATTATGAAAAATTATTAGGGAATATACTGATATTGCATACCGAAGTATGTTGTAGAAAGATCAAATTTAAATTTAGTGAAAGAATTTTTGCAATCCGCTTATTCTGGGAAAAGATATGGATTATTTTATATTAGAAGACAATAAGGCACGCTGCATTATATAACAGCGTATTTTATGAACTTTTTTAAAATAATTTGACAACAGTATGACGGTCTGGGCCTGCGAAGGTCGAAAGGGTACATAGCCATTTAACTCATTATATATTAACAAATATTTATTTATACACCAGTCTACAGTTAGATAATAGACTTTATTTTCATAAAAAAATTCTGGGAAACCTTGAATCGAACGATGCCTCGCAAGCGAGCCATTGTCTGCGGATCGATATGTTTTCAATAACATTGGTGTAGTACATTATACTTACACGGAACTAAAAACTTACTAGCACACGCACACATATCCAAGCTAAATTACGGGGGTTAACATTTGAGTGCGCTGTAATTATTGAAAAAAGATGTGTTGCTTAAAAGAGTGTAAAATGTTAAGGCCCCTCTACACAATGGCCCATCATGACAGGCCATGACGATGGCCAATAATCGGCCGTCGCCATGGGTGGCCACTGTGGACCATTGCTACTGTCCACACGCTGGCCCATCTTGGGGTATAGCGGTAGTCAAGGGTGGACCTGGATCTTTGATGTGTGTTCAAAAACCGATACAGAGGCCATCGTCGGCGATGATCAGCCATAGGCCATCCTAGGCCATTGCGCCCTCTACACGATGGCCCCTCGTCATGGGCCATTATGTAGAGGAACCTTTAGAATATAACAAGAGGACTGGTACTATCGTGGAAAATCTCAAATGGCTGATCAACTCCCCAGCAAACACTAAAGCAATGAGCCATTAATTCTCTTAGTGGTAAAATGTTGGCAGCATTTGCCAATATCTGTGAAGCAAATACAAAATATTATCTATCTTATGTGCTGTAACGGTAAATGCATGGCCCTGTGCGTTTAACATGCTTTCGTGTTATTACGGACCACATAAATCCACTTTAACCGCTGTGTTTTTTAAGCAATGGAAAAAATGTCAGTCATTTTGTTATTAACTAAATTGTTGGCCTAATGCGTAGTAAATGATAACTTATGTAACATCGAAACGTTTAAAAGTCATTTATTACTCGTCTGACTTACATGTTTTCTGCATAAACATTTATGATAAACTATAACTAAGCGTGTACAATGTCGAAAGCTCGTTTATATTTATTTTATCATAAACTATAAATATGCTTAGAACTAGTACGGTCACTAATTTAGAGCCAAATAAATAATGCGAAATAATTAACTTATGTTTTAATTTCTTAGTTTTAATTATAATATTTATCAGGCCCGCTTATTTTTTGGGACTATCTTATGTAACTTTATAGTAAAACTGTCTGCGCCAACATATTTAAAGCGTCTAAAAGTGTTACAATTGCGTTCATGTACATGCACTACTATATAATGTATCGAGGTATGGGCAGAAATACTAGTTCACTAGAATAAATTTTGTAATTGAGTAAATACCAGCTCCAAGCCTTTGTTCTATACTTCTAAAAATGATGTGTTTTAAGACCTTAAAAGTGTATCGCAAATATGCTGTAAAAATAACTTTTAATAGTGCTTCATTTCTTGATTCCCTGGTATATACACAACCAGAAGCAGGCGTGATAAGACTAATAATGTATTCTTCAAGGAAAAATATCGTTGTGTAAGATATTTTCGGCAAGGATTTCCGGGAAGACAAAATTGTAATAATAGTCTCACGGTATTAAATTATGCGTAATAAGGAAGCTATTATCTACGTAATAATTATTGTTTATCACTATTAAATGAACTTTGAATGCAAAATAGATTTATTAGGTATACGTAAAGCTCAATTGTTTCGATTTTTCTAAACTCGAAAAGCAACCTGCCCTTGTAAGAGCCAAGGCATTTTCAAGGGAAACTGTTCTTCGTCAGATGGGCGTCGTTACGTCACAGATCAATGTGTCTGCCGCGCTGTGACGTCACCAGAAACCACGCCAACTCCGCAAAAGTGAGAGTGGTCACAAACTCCGCCATGCTACGCATCGTTGGTACAACGAAATGTCGATAATTCCTAGTGATGAGCTAGTATTTAATGCAAAGCATTTCCGTTTAAGATTGTACCAAAATTTATCTCGTTTATTACTGCGCCGGGCGGTTTTATCTGACTTGGTAGTCAGTTTTTCCGTAATTGCCGGAGATAATTTAAATTAGGAGCCATAATTTGCCACTATATATAAGTTATCTGTAATTTGTCTTTCGTGTCGGATGAACAAGACATAAAAGAAATTATCTCGTGACATACACATTTCCACTTTTCAAATAAATGTATCGCTAAGGTGTCACTTTCTATTGGATAGATTTGATTTGATCTACCAGCGTTAAGTAAAGCACTACTGCCACTCCTAGTAAAACACACTGCTACCTACGTTTACGATGCCGATGGCTTAGACTGAGGTCATGCTTATTGCCAGCAGCGAGAGGCGCATGGTATAGGAATATGGAAGTGTAGGTGTGTCCTCTTTTTTGTCTTTTGGTTCTAGAGTTGTTCTTCTCGTAGGCATATTTCCTCCATTTCTGATTTTCGCAGCGTAAAAATCATTACAATTCCTTTATGATATCTCTTTTTCATACTGTCTGTCTTCAGTGTACTTGATTGATGCTTGATTTATTGATGATCCTTTCAGTTATTGTAATCTACGTGTAGCATGGTCTCTTTATTTTTAATTTGTTACTATTTAGTATACCACTTTCTTCAATATATGTGCTCTTTGAACCAGTACTTTTATCCTTTTCATAACCGTTTTGCCTCCTATTGATGTTGTCTGTTTCCTAGTCTTTGTTTTGCGAATAATTGGACGTTTCAACAATTTGGTAACATGAGCGCTGGGTGTATCCATATGGTCAAACTCATTGACTTGTATTCTTCTGTTTGGCATTCGGCGTCTATCTCCTTCTGGTGGTCAGCCTTTAATACAAGCTAATTAGTAGTCTGGTGGTCTTCCGATGTGTTTTTCTAAATATTCGAACATAAACTGTGTATAGTATTTATAACTTACCCTACAGACCATTATTTTTCTGTAATATATTCTATGACAAATTGATTTTAGGGTATTTGTATGGTTGTCTACTATATGTGATGGCGTGCTTTTATACTGTGATCAATCTTTTACTCCTGTGCCTCTAAAATGTGTGTTATAAAGAACTTAAAAGAAATATTACTTTGAGATATCAAACTTATGGTGACCGCGACTGTACAAATTACTCAGTCGCCAGTTTGCATTCAGGGCGACCAAGTTATATATTTCCTATAACAGCGCGCTTATAAAGCTGGCTTAGAAACCAACAAACTTGGCATACACTTATTGAGAAATAATTCTTACTGAATCATACCTCCCTGAGCTCCAGCATTTAATGTGGATAAAAAAGATCGTTAATAGCATGAAAATAAACGCTATAAAATATTTCGGTCATGCTCGAAATCCTTTCTTACAAGTAGTGGTTACATCACTTAATTTCCTATTCAGAAGGGGGAGGTTTATTTAAATATTTCCGGAAACGTAGCAACGGTTGTTCTACAACCTAGACCTGCTTCATTTCAGATTTTGAACTGATATATTGTTGTAATAACAGGAAGGAATTTAAGTAACAATGGGATATTAAAAACTATTATAAAAGTTGTATCCCTTTCTACGTAGCTTATAAATTTGGCACATTGAATTGATGTTATGTAAGAGCCAATCGATTTTATCTCGCTCGTGATGAAACGGACATCTGCTAAGTGAGAGATGAGATGTTACAAAATTCATTATACTCATTAATTAATTGGTTTTGTGACCTTCAAAAATCAACGAAGAAATATAGAAACTCATCAAGCTTGCTTTCAGAAATAGTTTTTTCAAGGTACTAATTGTAAGTTAACTAGAAACGTCGCGCATTTTTTCATGTTATTGATGAGATGATGGGCGATCTCATGCCTCCGACAGAGAAAGCTAAAAATAAAACAGTTCCTTGCGTTTTACAGGGATATGTAGAAAAGTGTTGACATTTCAGGGGAATAAATTTAAAGGAAAACAAGCTAATGCTATCTATCTTATCTCATATTTGTATCAATTGTTATCAGTCGGACTTGCTGATACTTTGCTTTGGTCGTTTGTGTTTACAACCACTTCTTTAATGTTGAACTATTCCTGTTGGAAAAATCAGTCACCAATGCCAGAAGATAAGATCATGAGCACATGATTGGTGCTTCTTTTTTGTTAATTTTGTTCGAACTCGCACTTTGTAATGGGTAGGAATATTTAATATGCTCACATCGCAAAATGCACATTGTTACTGTTACATCATTTTCGAAACTAAACCTCGACCTGGACTTAATTTGAATTCGGAGCACTTTGCTAGAATTAGGCACCTCGGCTGACTTTGTGTTCTCGGACAGCATATTATAATATTTTCTATAATGTTGAAGACAAGGAGGGAAACCAGATGCCTAAAGTGATATAAAGCATACAAAGATTCGTTACCCATGCACTTGGGCTAAAGAACTGTTCTCATATGCATACCGATATTGGTGGCAGTTGTGATGGCCAAGTCCTCTTAATGGCCAAAGTGAAAGAATGTCCAATATACTACTGTCTAACAAGCCTTTTGCCGTTGGATCTACAATGGCTTTATAATATGAATGAAGGTACTTCACTAATGTTAAAGCGAAAGCACATACGGCTAAAATAATGACATGTTTTCATGAAAATGTCAAAATCATAACCTTGCAGTGGCCAGCTTCAGTCCAGATTTAAATCATTATCATTAAACATGTATCGAATATGATGATATTGACTTAGAGATACGCTGGCTACTACAATACTCATTCATTGTCAACAATGCAATGAGATAAATGAAATGAAATGTAGATATTATTAAGAAATAGTGAATAAAGATCTTTTAATGGTAATGGCAGGATGTAGCACAAAAATTGGTGAATATTTGAAAACATTGGCCAAAGGAATAAAGCGTTTAACCATGTTAAGGATCTTCATGAAAGTCCTATTTATAGGCAAGTTTTATAAATTGATTTTAAAAAACTTGTATTTTATACCCAATTTGTTAAATGAATTAAATTTTTCTCCCCTCTCAGTAAGCATGATACGCTAATTTTACGTAAACACATTTTTGCACGTAGTATTTCATGTGAATCTTTCGGATATTATGAAATACTTATGAAAAAATATATTTAATTCTCATGCCCATACATGTGACATATATAAAAAAAATTACTGATAATTTCTAATGTTACACAATAAATAATGTTTATATACTATTAATTTAAACATTATCAAATGTTATTCATTTATTATTGAATTTTAAGGAGTTAACAAAATATACATAAAAAGCGTATGTAAAAAGAATTAAATATTATCATTGTCAAAACGGTAGCTGATTTCAAAAAAGTTCTGAAAATCTGAGGTAAATCAAAATTCAATTTTTGCAACATAAGTTTCACACTTATCTCAGAAATTATTCATGTTATAAAAAAATGTTTCAAATGAAAAATATTTGTCATAAAATTGTCTACACTTTTTGTTCTTAGCATTTTTTTTTATATAACTTGCCGTTTAGCCAGAAATTTAATTTTTGACTGTTGAAAAATAGGTCAACACCATGTGCGTCTTTCTTTATGTGTCTAAATATCATAAATGAGAACTCCGACATAAAAAATGTAGAGGAGCAAAATGAATGACTACACCATAAACTTTTAAGCAACCATCAACCATCACTAGATTTGTTCGATTTTGAAACAATTACAAAACATTAAAAACATTACATTCCAGAAATGAAATGTTGCTGAAAGCTCATAATTTTAAAGTATGCTTTTTATATAACTGTCTGTAGATAAAAAAATGTTTTTTAATTTTATATTTTCAATGTTTTATAAAATTAACGTTTAAAGAAAGTGTATTTCTTTACAAAAGTTGAAAGTCAACCTTAAAAAATCACATTTCAGTAAATAAAACAATACTAAAATTATGCACAGGTACTAGACAAGTAAATTATTATGTTCGTCAACAGACAGAATTTCAATGCCTTCTTCAGAATTGATGCACGATAGTCTTTGACACTCTCGTCACATGGCAGAGCATTTTAATCCAGATCTCCTACATTCACATCTATTGATACAGTTAGATTTACAAGTGCACGAAATGAGTGTTAACAACTCTGGCGGAGCAATGTTTCTGGTCATACACACTGGTGTTAAGGTGTCTCCCTTTCGTATCCATCCCCAATCAGTAGGGTTAATCTCATTACCATTCCATTGCTGAACCTGTAGGTAGACACGATATGAATGCTGAGTTGCTGCATCACTAGTTGGAGACAAAGATGAAAGGTTAAAAGTTTTGCCGACTGTCTGTATGGAAATCATCTGTACCACCGTAAATCATCTAAGGTAGTATAAGTGAAGTAAAAATTCTTCTCCTGCAGTAACTATCTCATCCTTGGTTGAAGAAGGATTGTTGAACACTTTCATGCCTTCCATCAGGGCACTGTCTTTTAGTAGTAGCTTCAATGTATTTAGTTTACCTTTTTTGAACATGACAGAGGTGATGTCACAGCCACTCACAGTATGTGCAAACAAAAGCTGCTAAGGAATTAACATAGTTGCAACAGGCACTCTTTCTAGTAAGAAGTACGAAAAACAGAGCGCCCGCCGCGCATTTAAAAATATTCTTCCAAACTAGCTAAGTTTATTCTTTCCTATTATTTGGGTTTTCTACCACATGTACTATTATCCTCTTCAAAACAAATCACCGAATCTACAAAATAATAGAATTATTGGAAAAAAAGCCTCTGCGCCCGTGACGTTTACGCCAAAGGAAAAGTCAGAGGTTATGTTTTGCAAATAATATAAATCGGAATAAACACAAAAATAATGTATTTTGCTGACGTTTCGGAAAGTAATCTCTTTCCGTTTTCAAAGCTATTTTTTGAAGAACTCTTATTTTGCTGTGTATGTCAAATACACAGCTTTAAGATTCTGTTTATGTTATTTCCATAGATACTTACTACTTACACAGAACATAGAACTGATGATATTTTTTTTTAGATAATGTTGAGTTTGTTAAGTTCTTCTTTTAACATTGGTAACCTCTGACTTTTCCTTTGGCGTAAACGTCACGGGCGCAGAGGCTTTTTTTCCAATAATTCTATTATTTTGTAGATTCGGTGATTTGTTTTGAAGAGGATAATAGTACATGTGGTAGAAAACCCAAATAATAGGAAAGAATATTCGTAGAATGCCACAAATAACTTTCAGACAATATTTAGCCAAGTTTATTTAAAATGTTATTGTCTATTATTTTGCTCCACTACATTTTTTTTATGTCGGAGTTGATGATACTTAGACAGATAAAGAAAGGCGCACATGGTGTTGACCTATATTTCAACAGTCCAAAATTAAATTTCTGGCTAAAACGGCAAGTTATATAAAAAAATGCTAAGAACAAAAAATGTAGACAATTTTATGACAAACATTTTTCATTTGAAACATATTTTTAACACATGAATAGTTGATAAGTGTGAAAAATGGGTTTTCGGCCGACATTTTCCAAGATGGCGGTCGTAGCACAACTTTATTTTTCGGGAACTTTTAGTACCTAGGTTGGGTGACTAAATACTATATGTATACCAAATCTCTTGTTTGTAAGAGTTTTCTTACCTAATTTTCATAAAATGACTATACTATAAACCCGTGTTGACAACAGGAAAGTGATTTAACCTGGAAAGAGACTATATCCTATAAAACTATTACAAAAAGTTTACCAAAATGCACTAATAACTATTGGTATATAATTTTCTTTAGCAGCTTTATCACCTCTATTGAAAATAGGGTAAATATTGAGTCCAAATTTAAGGAAGTGCCGTAGTCTGAGAAGCTAAATTTAAAATAATGGTAGTAGGAAAACATAGAAGCAGTTTCCATTGCAAACTGTTAAGTTTATTTTCGAGTTTCTTTAGAGCTTCTCATTCAATAACAGTTGCAATGTTAAAGTCGCCATATCCAAGAGAGAGAGAGAGAGATCCGATAGGGAATTATTTACTGTTTTTGACCATAACTTCTTATTCTAAGGGCCAGTTTATCAAGGCAAGGTTAACTCGTAACTAAAGGATAAATGTCAGACACAACAATAGATACCCATTGTTTTGTTTGACATTTATCCTATAGTTAAGTGTTAACCCTATATTGATAAACCGGCCCTAAAACGCATATTGCAAAGTAACATAAGTAGTACTATAACAAGGGTAGTGTTATAAATGTTCACTCAATAATTTCAAATATATGCAAAATGGTTGGATTTAAATTTAGGAAATATTATTATTTTCTAATATTGGCATAATATTAAAAATTAAATCTAACTATTTTACAAACAACTGAAATTATTGAGTGAAAATTCATATCACTACATCTGTCGTAGTACTACTTATGTAGTCCTATACTTTTTTACCTATACATTAAAAAAAAAAAGTTATGGACAATAAATATTTCCTTATCGGATCTCTCTCTCTCTCTCTCTCTCTCTCTCTCTCTCTCTTGGATATGCCCACCTTAAGGTGAAGAACGTTCAATGTAGCCTCCTAGTGGGTTATTGATGTAATGAGAAGCTTATACCATGGTTACCCATTCCTCCAGTTTTAGTTTCCATACTCCTCAGATTTAAGTCAAGATATTATTACTTATTATTTTATTATACACATACGGAAATGTACTAATTCTACTTAAAATAAAATGCTTTGGCTTCATGTTTTGCCATTTGATATAAACAAACAAATCGTAACCATTATTATTCGCAATTAGGCCGACAAATACCACAATAATTCGCAGTGCTGTACGTACTTAACATTACAAACAACAGCTTATATAATAGTTGTTAAAATCACATTTTGCCTCCCACCGGCCGACGTAATAAGATGAATTTGGGTCATCGTATGTGAAATACTTGTATTTTTTTATACCCGCCGACCTCCATAAACAATTGCACGCTTGCCAAAATGCTTCTGAGTGAAAGTGACGCGAAGTATCGAGTCAAGGTTAACACCATTAGGATTTCCGTCCAAATAAGCGATCAATTGTTTCATTATATCATTTAGCGCCTATATCCGCCATTTCCGGTTATTGTGCGTAATATTACACATCGCAAGTTGCGTACGCCCAAGACTACCTATGTGTGCAACGCTGAAATTAGAAGAGATGAATCAGGAAGTCCAATAGGATATATGAAAATTACAAGGCGCCTTCGATAAGTTTTCAGTTCAAAAAATTAACGCTAATGAAAAAGAACGTGACTTTATAGAAAAATGTCACCTTTTGTTAATTTAATTGACCGGTATTCTGATTAGAATAACCGTTTATTCTCTAGATTTTTGAAAATAATTTTTATTAATTATTAAAAACATTTGTATTGTTCAATTAATAAGGCGTTTTGATGTAAAGTATATACAAACATTTATATCAGTCTTCTAGGATATAGATCTGTCTGTTCCTCATTTAAATCCTTTACTTCTAATAAATGTATTTAAACTGTCAAGTTTATTTATATAGCCAGCGAATGTTAAGGACTTTTGATTTCACTAGCTAGACAGGAATCATAAGAACTACATAGATATTATTTATTTCCTATTTTGAGGACTGTAGCTTCCAAAAATCTTCTCATCGAGGACCTCAGAGCAATAATTTTTTTGTACCGATGCCATATTCTGATATAAAAGCATATAACTTTTGATTTTTAAAACAGTCTTTTGTTCTTTATTATTTTTAAATTGATCTTTTAAAATAAACATCGTACATATAAACTGTGGCAGGTACCGCAGATAAATAAAACAAAATTGGCAATTTCCTACAAACTTCGGTTATTGCCTAGTTTTTCCATGAGCGTCGGTCGATATGGCTAGACTTAGCGCCCTTTCGTAGGTCAACGGCGTCGCCGGCGTTCGCACTTTGTTTGAGGTTATGCACCTATTTTGCATGCAAGTCTAGCTATTTATCGATTCACTTTTATTTTACCCAGACACGAATCATTAACATTATACAACATTGATAGGGGACAGTACATTTATTATCTGATGTTTTAGGTGCATTATTATTATTATTACTAAAGAGAAGTATTCTATTACATCATATAGGCTTGGGGAAGCAAGTTTCATTTACGTCTTTAATAGGAAATAGTCGTCTTATCGCCGTTATTAATGAATACTAAAATTTGTCACGTTGAGAAGTCACCATATAGGTACCTTTACTCGCGTATGTTCAGATCGCCGTGGATAAATGTCCATATTTCAATAATTATATATACTTTAAACTAATTTGTTTATAACAACACAGTTTTCCTTTGTAATTATGTTGGGTAGCCATTCTTAAGTTTGCTATAACGGGAATACAATTTTGATTTTTGTGCAGAAAATACTAAATTATAAAATTATAGTGTTCAGTAGTAAGAAAGTATGTTTCTAAAACGGAGTTTTAGCGTTTTAAAAATCCACTTTCTTCAAAATGCTCACCTTTCATGGACTGAATCGAGTACAGGGTAACCAATAATATTATTTTCTCAAAATTTGTTTACACTTATCTATATTTTCATTTACATATTTTAGTTGTCTTATATTTATTTAAATATTTTATGACTTTTATTGATACAGGCAAGACGTTATGCAATTTAATTCCCGCATAATCTATATGCTTTGAGAAGCCTGTGTTTGTTGGTTTTGGTCTTATACTTTTTTTGTTTGCCATCGAGCGAGTTAAGAAGTTGTTATGATCCGATTTATTCTTTATCTTGGGATTTTTTATACATAATTCAGAATATCTATAACTGTCAATATCCAAAACTTGGTCAATATATAAGCCTAAGTATTTGATGATTTCAATTGGTTCAACATAATCTTCAGAACTGTCAAAAATGATGAGGTTTTTACATTCGTGTACTATTGTTTTTTTGGACTATTTATACTATTTATGGATTCATTTTCTGAGACTGGATACAAAATATTGAGTTTTTTATTATAGCCTTTTTATTTTCTGACAAAATTTCATTCTGATTATTTTTTTATTATATCTTAAGCCATTTTGTGTCCAGTTTTCAGATATATAATTTCTGACTGTAATTTTGGAAAATAAACACCACCATTCTAGATTCATGTTAATAGTTATTTTTGCGATAAGAAGTACACTAAAAGTGGTAGTGTTTATCCCCACAGAATATTGTCTATCAAGGAGTAGCCTAGATGAGCATAAAACACATTGTGTGGATAAAGAGACATTTTTGCTTATTTTACAAGAATTTTTTAATACTCTAGCAAAATATGGGTAAGATTAATTAATTTAATTTATCTTTTGATGATTTAGATAATTATAACTGATTGAAATTAAGTCATTGTTGTCAATATTTACGTTAACAAATTGTTTACTATTCCTAACTTACTTTACAATGAGTTACACCATTTTGTCACTAGTGATAAATAACCTCATTTATTTTACAACTGGTTATAAAAAGAGAAAATTTAAACTACATTAAAAGGTTGTCGTCTTCAAAATTATTATTAACTGCGCAAGATTTTCTTGCGAATGAGTATTCTCTAAATTACTCTAAACAAATACTGACTGAATTTGGTTAGTTTACAAAACTTGTTGAATAAAAAAATATTTCAGCTCGACATAAGCAGAACGTGGTAAACGCCACTAAAAATCCTTTATTTATGGAAAAATTGGGCCTCATGGCCATACATGTGACCTTAATTGGGATTATGATAAATCCATACTCCGCAATGTCTTAATATAGCAATAAACATGCTTAATAAATAACTTTAATCGCGAAAATTCGCAACTATAAACATTATCTATCCTATCACCTAACTATATTTTTTTCTATTTGTTTTTATTATTACAGTATTACAGTAGTTTTTATTTTTAGGAATTATCTTATCTAACTTAAATATTGGATAACTCCTTTTCCTGATTGTGTATATTTGTCGAAAATATTTATGTTTCAATGTCAATGACATGATTTTTTTGCCCGATTTACGCAAATGGTGTCAGTTACGGGATCAGCTAGATCATGCCTTGTTTTCATCTAAATTTACGTCATATGCATATATATTTCCGTGTCTATTTTTCTTCAAACAATATTTACTACTTTCTATAACTTAAAGCGAAGTACAGCCTCCGTCAATTCTGAGCATACCTCAAAAATAACGTTTGTTTTCCGGTAGCTATTTTCAGACGAAAAAAATTGGCACGGATTCTTCCAAACTATTTTTACTGCACAAAAATGTACAGGCCAGTCGTCAGGTAGTTGTAAGTTATTTCCAGAAAACTGAAAAAGGTTTTGGTCTCTTTATTTTTACCTTCAATAAACCCACAAGTTTTCCCCTAATACGAGAACTATTTTGTCTACTACACTTAAAGAAATTGGCACAAAAATACTTCAGTCACTGTTAATTTTACAGTAAACAGTACTATTACCGATATTATTTAGCATTAAGTTATCTACAGGGAAACTCACTTTAGAAGTTATAGCTTTAAAGCCTTGGGATGTTCGCAAGATATGTGAGTAAAACTTTTTCGCTTTTAATATCGATAGTGTTTACATGACCAACAACGTATTTCTCATTTAGCAAATGTACAACGCACTTAACTTGAAATATTAATATATTAGTTCTCTAAAAGGGGAGGGGAAGTATACAAAGAAATCTACTACTCAAGCAGATTGAATTCACTAAAAGAAGTGGAGAACATTTTGTTCCTGCTGTGACAATACTTCTTCGTTTTCAGAAATTTGGAAATTCGGAAATTTGAGAAAAACGTGGCTCAAAAAATAAATTAGACTAATAATTGTCTATTTCTCAGCTTTCTGGACATAACTTATGAATTCGCTCTGTTTTCTTGTTTCGGTGCCTCAGCGCCTAGCCTATAGCGAATACCAGGAAAAATACATTTCAGATAGCGAAAATCTCCCCATTTCCAGTGTATCAAATGTCGCAAGATATAGGAGTGCTCCGAAGCTCGAAATTAGGTCAAACAAATACAACAGTCTTATTTTTTATTTCAGACAGATAATTAAGTGCATTAAAAATACTACTGCACTTCAAGTCATATGTTTGACCTCATTTACAATCAAGAGCAATTGCAACAAATTATTAAACAATCTCGCGAACGACGTTAATTTAGTGCCTTCGGTATTTATAGACTGACATATATTTTCGACTGCTGAATTAATGAAATCATCTTTTTAAATTTAAATATCGGGATTACGTCTGGGTGTTTATCTTAATTTTTTCAAAATGATTTCCGTTAATAATTTCGCTAATTTACAGTCCGTAGAGGAAGTAGACTCCCAAGAGACTATTTTAAAACACAAAATTAATCCCATTGTTCATACGAAGGGATACGTGAATAGCTTACATTTTGTATTTTCCGCTAAAGTAAACCATTTTTGAATCCCTTAACTCATTTTCTCTGTTTATTTGTTTGGATCAAATTTTGTAATAAATGCCTCCCCTCTCCCCTCGTACCTAGAGCGCAATGCTGTATTCGCGATGACGATACAATGAGCAATCATATTAGGCAAGTTTTTACACATTATGTGCTATCTATCAAAAATACTTATTTCCTGTTCATTTTTAACATTCAAATTTAATCGATGTTTATAAATCATATGACTGCGGCTGTTATTAGAAAAAGCATCGATCAGCGAAGCTGGCGCTCCGTCTTCCATCCGATGTGGCTCGGTTGATGTAAAATGAAAATTAATTAATGGCTGATAACATTAACTAATGAGTGAGTATATAATCGTCAAGAATACGTACGTCATAGTATCAAATTTAAAGGCTCCTGATGCATGGGTAGTAGGTTAACATGGATTACAAGATTTGATCCAAACCTGGATCCAAAAAAAATAGCAAGTTGGTTGAACAAAAGCGTGTGACAGGAAGTTATACTCGGTAGACTTGTACAAAATATCTTTTTACTATCAATTATATTCTATTCTATTCTATTCCATTCCATTCCATTCCATTCCATTCCATTCCATTCCATTCCATTCCATTCCATTCCATTCTATTCTATTCTATTCTATTCTATTCCATTCCATTCCATTCCATTCTATTCCATTCTATTATGTTCTGTTCTGTTCTGTTCTGTTCTGTTCTGTTCTGTTCTGTTCTATTCTATTCTGTCCTATCTTATCCTATCATATCCTATTCTATTCTATAATATTTGTCTTATTAGAAAATTCAGTTCAGACAAGATTTGCAGATGTGACGTTGATTACGTAAACAAGTAATAATATATGTATTAAAAATAGCGCATCAAAATGATTTAGGGGACAAATAATTTAGGACACAAGCAAAAGTCACTTATTTTGTAAGTATTTATTTCATAAAATATTTCTTTTTTTCAACCGATATTGTTCAAGAAGCATTTACTCCGGAATATAAACGTTATAATACACATTTCTGTCGCATTTTTCACATCTGCTCCATTGGATTAAATCAGGAGAATACACCCACCGCATCAAAATAGTAAAATATATATTTTACGTTATTTCTGGTTGTATAGTGCTTATTGTTTGTTGTTAGAATTATCATTGTTCTTATAATTGTCCTTTTTTCCTTAAACATGGCTATTTATTGCCTATTTGAATGATATTTGGCATCTCTTTGAGTATGAAGATGATCCATCTTCGAAGTCATAGAACGTACCGAAAATATTATTCCAAATAAGGCCGTCTTATGGAATACATTTGAGTTGCATAACAATAATTTTTTATCACGTCAGAGAAGAGTTATACAGAAGAAAACCATCCTCATCAGTCCCCAAAATGTATATGTAAATGTGTACATTAAACGTGGGCAGTGCAGTGAAGTGATACAGACTTTAAACTTATTGAACTGATTAAGAATTGTAGGCCACTTTAACGCCACTTTCATAAAGATATATCAAACCACAATCGTTTCCTCGGTACAGAACAATCACAAATGCTCAAAAGAAATCATTGCTTCCCTTATAGCCCTGCAACCTTCAGAATACTCATTAAAAGTGTAGGTTTCTCGTATAAAAAAAGCGAATAAAAGATTGAATACAGGAAAATCAAGGAGTACAGAATGAAATATTACTATAAAATAAGAAAATATCATAATGAAAGCCGGCCTGTAATTTATTCGGATAAAATGTGTGAAATTAATATGATGGTCAAATGACACTATAAAAACATCTCGAGAAGGTAACGTATCGTGAAAACCATTGCCAAGTTATTATCATAAAGATATGCATGTCAATTGATTTAAGAAATGCTTTTAGATAACGTCCCACGACAATTTGAGAAAATATGAAACGCTTACAAATAACGTTTGATATAATTGAGTAAAACATTTGTTTGTCCTAATTTCTCATAAGTATCTTGACCAATCATCATCATATATTGTTAGATAGGTTCAACGTCAGGAGATAAATATATTGACTATAAACTAGCATTTGGGGTTAGATGTTCATAACTAAAAATATTATAAAATAATTACACTTAACCATAGACCTATTACAAATATATCCTAAGATGCCATATGCGTTTACTTAAAATTTGTCTTCCTAATTTCCGTATGCATCTTTATCTCTGCGGCCATATAGAACGTAAATTACAGCTTTAATCTCTCTTTGGGATATCATCAGCTGGAATGTGCTACGACTCCATTGATCAGCTGTATGTGGTAAGTCATTGTCAAACAGTTTGACAACCATCGAAATGAAAAATCAGGAAACAGCGAACATTTTAGGTATAATTTCTTCGTTTATTATAGTGACAATGTTATAGACGTTATTTTGAATTTCATAAAAACAATTTTTCCCACGTAGGTCATCTTTAGAGAGAAGATTGTATCCCCTAAACCCTTAGATAAGGGTGAAAATTAAGATGATTATCCAGCCGAAGTTATTCTTTCCTTAGAGTTAAGAAAGTCCTAAACAAGTTGGTAGAAATGGGAAAGTGTTGTGTTTGAGGAGAATTTGAGAAAAGCCACAGAACAAGGAACTATTTATTGTAATGTCAAAAATTTTATTTTGCTCATCTGCAAACACTGAAACATTTACTACGACTCTGTAAGTCCATGTTGGACTCGACATGAACTTATTAAAATCCGCATGTAAGCACTTATCAGATCAACGCAAATTGCAATCGGATTGAGTGGAAGTAGTCTTCGTACCTAATTAGTCGGCTGGCTGTTAGAAACTGTTTATAGCCATAGCAATTCTAGACAATGGTAAAAGAAGTCGAAACTACTGCTCATATTTTGAAAATAATATTACTCCATGTCCTTTATTGAATCATTAAGTATATTTATTTGAACTTACACATTAATCGTAAAGAAAAACAAGCCGATTAATTACTATTCAGTAAAAACTCTTTGCACAATCTTATTCGTATGAAAACCAAGAAGTTAATAGCGGTATTTCAAAACATTTAATATGTCGATTACCAAATGGCGAACCCATGGCGAGATTTTGCAACGTTTAATATTGCTAAAAAATTAATAACAGCTATTGTGTTTTTGATATTCAATTTGGGCACTTAAATCAGGTGAAAGTGTAGTGCATATAAGTGTTATTAATTCTGTGTCATTGCCAAACGTTTCAGTATGAGCGCTGTATCGGCTCTGATTTTGCTTTGAGAACATTTCAACTGGGAACTAATCACAGCCTGTACCGCTGGCTCGGTTCCAATTTGAAAATAAATTATGATAAAAAATGATAAATGGTAATAACACATTAAGATTGTCTATCCGGCGTAGAAAAAATAAATATGTAATAAATACGTCTCTGGTTTTGTATATTTTTTCAAAGTAAATCGTGAAATTCGCGATCTTCAGAAATAAAATTAACTTCCTTCGAATAATGCCTTGTTAATACCCGGAAGTCTCTTGGAACACACAGCATTGTGTATACATTGAATGAATTTCCTTCATTTTTATGCAAGATAATATCAGCCAGTTTTTATTAAGAAATAAAGGATATATCTTTTCCGTTGAAAACATAATTATGCGCGTTTTAGCGTATTTACTTTAACGTATATCTCATAGCTGGCTATTAATAACACTATTGCGCAACATTCGTAATTGAACATATTGATGAATTGATTTATCACTTGGAGCACGATGGAAAATATTTCGTGTTTGTCCTCAATACCTCGTTTGTAAATTACAACACATACAACCGCGACACTCTTTTTTCGAGTATATCTAATAAAAAACTTGTCAAATTACACAACCGAAACCAAAATATAGTCAAAAGCCCACTACAATTTTAACACTAAATCGTATAAAAACCCAAGTTTGTGTTTAAACTTAATGCTTTATTTAAATTTTACCTTTAAATTTTTGCGTTGCATAAAATGAAAAATATTTTCTTATGATTTAAAAAAGGCAACTTTAGCAATTTTTACTATTTACTTGAATTTTATTCGTAAAACACGTCTTATACGGAATGTCTGGGAATTCCTATTAATTTTAATTGATAATAATCTTTACAACAATACGGAATATGAAAGAATCTTCTTATGATGTGTCTAAATGCTTTCTAAACGAACTAGGGCCAGTTGATGGTGTCCTAAAGTAGATTTTTATTTAATGTTTCAGCAACTCAACCACTAATTAAAACCCATTCTTATGCAAAGAAGTGTTTAACAAAGACAATCTTTTGTATGTAATTTTCATCAGAGTACCAACATTAAAAGGAGAAAAAACAAAAAAATTGGATTAAATCTTCCGTACTCTCCTGGTCGAATTTGATTTTGGCCAAAGACAGACGTGGTTTCTGAAATATTAAATAAAACAATACGTCTAAGGAGCTCTAGCTTAAAGAAATATTTCAAGTCACCAACTCTTTAAAAATCGATTTTGTGCTTGTTAAAGAGAAACGTGGCCCTACAATTTTATTTCGCAGTGAGCATCGTAGTTTGCAAGCTAGATGTACCAACCTACTAGGTTATCGCCCCTCGTTTAGTAAGTTACCTTATATTTTCAACAATCATATATAAATGATTTTTGCTAGCTATACACAACCGAATTCAACATTTACATTGAATGCAGTTAAAACTGTAATATATTTTTAAGTCATCAGTGCTCTGTAAATTAGTAACAACATCAATTATAAAGGTACTGAATAAAAGCGGACCAAGAACTGACCCTTGAGGGACTTCCAATTTGGTGTTAAATTAATCGAATTTAACACCAAATTGGAAGTCCCTTACGTCTATAGTCCATGCAAGCGCATAAATTTGGCAAAGACCCAACTCTGGTTACATTAGAAAGTTTTTTGAATGGATCTAATGTTTATCGTATCCTTAAAAAGGCGACAATTTTCCTAACGCTGTAGTTGGTTGAAATATGGGGATGTTCCATTTGGGTTAAATATTTCATACTTTAAGGTTTGAATCTCTTTATAGTCCAATCTTCACGCATTCAAAAAGGGGATTCACGTAGAAACCTTTTCTGCCTTTCTTGTTTTAGATTTTCAGTTGTTTAAATAAACGATAGAGCAACTGATTAATTAGCAATTCACAAACTAATAAAATATATGAAAAATCTCAAATGCATTTTACTCTTTATAAAAGAGCTTTAATTTCAACCCTAATAGGTCACTGTATCTTGAATATTGATTACGATTTTTGAAAGTTTCTGCAAATTTCGGCAGTCTTGACACACGAAGATCGCGCTGAATTTTCGTTTATATCTTAAAGATTATAACATTCAGACAAAGACAAACCATTAAATTATCTTTAAAATAACGAACTTATTACAAATTGTAAAATGGCTTCTCCCAAGTAGTAAAACAGAAAATTAAAATTATCATTTTAACAAATGTTCTTTTTTTATTTGTATAGTTTGTAGTAGTATAGTGAACTGTGGGTTTTAAATCAGTTTACTCCATTTAGAAGCGGAAGTATCTCTTCTGCCATCTCGTCTCTACAAGTTTAAATTCCTTATTTTGAAATTTTGAGATAACTGTTTCAACAGTCTCTTTTGTACTGCAAATATATCACCCACGTTTCTCAACCATATCCTAGGAAAATACTTTAATTATCTCTTAATCTCTATTTGAACACATCATGAATAGGCCGTCATTGAAAGGTGCGACAAGGATTTTCCCAATTGCGGTTGATTTCCTAGTTTAATACTTGGCAAACGGTACAATCTAGGAACTGTTGTATTAGAAACATCTTACTGATTTGTTGTCTGAAGTAATAAGGTTGTTGCCGTTTGACGGATTCTTTGGGTCGTATGCTCAATACCACTGCTGCCTTTTCGTTCATGAGAAAATTGACCAAATAAAACATTAACTAATCAGGTTAACCACCAATAAAAATATTAATCATCCTTATCTAAAATAACCACTTTATTGTTATCGGCAACAAAACGGTTCATCATATTTTGTTAAAATTTTGTACACGAGTAGAGATCTTTCCAACTTAAAGAATAGTATACTTTATCTCTGAGCCAGTGGGGGTTAGGGAAGATTGGTGGGAGTGGGTCGGTAGAGGAGGGTGAGGTAAGATCATAGGAAAAGACGGAAGGTACGGGAAAATGATGGGAAATTGGAAGGTGGAAGAAGATGGATGGTATGTGAAAAGATGAGGGATACTACCGACTAGTATTGGTTAACTAAGGATATTTAAAAATATTTGTCCTCTACGCACTTCTTTGAAAAACCTAAACTAAATTGCACTTTTCACTGTTGTTATAATTCCTTCTAAAACGCCCAACTTCTGGGTTTGACATCAGTAGATATGAAGAAGTCGATTCCTTTGCTATAATTAAGTTTAAATACTACTGGAACTAACATACGGCATTGGTGGGCATGACACTATTACAACTTTTATAATCGCCGGATTTGTGTGATGGAAGTATGTAAATGTTTTAAAGAGATTATTGCCTTTACCTATTAAATCTATGATCCGTTACCTACAGAAATATATACTATGCGAGAATGTCTGCGAGTAATGGGAATGTCCGTGAATTTTCGAAAGCGTTTATTCTGAATTTACTGACGAATTTTTGGAAACGTTCCCCGAATTTATTTTTCCGCGAAGTTCCTAGAACACTTCTCATTTTAAATTTGTATTTTGGCTGGCGGCACTAATAACTAAGAAAATGGCATTGAGGAAGGATGGAATTGCTTGATTGTGTTGGTTCCCTATGTTCTTTTATTTAATAAAAGTTTATATTAATGTGTAGACTTTTTAAAATATCTAAGTATTTCTATTTGAATTTGGTATATTAGTTGTAAATCGTTATTTCCATCCCAAAACAACCACAAATTCCTTGATTGTTGTTCTCATTCTTTCACGTTTGTTTTAATCTGTTCTTGTGGAACTTCCCCACGAATTCTTAAATATTTTCCATTTACTGTAATTAATAATGTGCCGACACAAAATAATTATTGCCCAGTGAGTATCACAGATGGTATCTCTGGTAATCAGAGATCGGCATAAGAGCTTCTACTTTTTAAATCGATCAAAGTTATATAGTTAAATAATTTATAGATTTTTCTTATTCTAGTATTTCTTTTTATGGTACAACTTACTTTCTAGACAGACCGTGTATATGTTGACAAACTTTTTTGAGCAATACGTCTTGAAAGCCGGTCACAATTTGTTTAATCTCGTTTCCGATAAACATATTGACATGTTAGGCGCAGTTGCATAAAAACAACCGACCTGGTTCAGTTACAATTCTTTTTCAGTAAATAGACTTCAAGAAAAGTACCAGGTAATTGGGTTAGGTAAATAAATAATCAATGGAATCAATGATAAAACTCGTAAGGTACATGTGTCAAGCAATATACTGGTAATTATGTAATACGTGTGCGTACAGTATAAGTATACGGCACCGGCATTTATTTTTTTCAACGGTGGACGGCCTTAACCTAGATAG
This sequence comes from Leptura quadrifasciata, assembly GCA_963675555.1. NCBI lineage: Eukaryota > Metazoa > Arthropoda > Insecta > Coleoptera > Cerambycidae > Leptura > Leptura quadrifasciata. Next base: position 38,227,358 of record OY776681.1, on the reverse strand, counting down.
GAATCAACTTTGAGCAAGTCTTACTTACATAATGCCTGGTTCGAAATACCAACTTCCTTTAAAAGATACATTTTTTTTAACCTCATTACAAAATTTATGTGCGCGAGTCTCACAACGTTGCTGATTGCTCGTTCCACATTTCAGTTCACTCTCGATTTCTCGTTAAAATCAACAGTCTACAATAAAAAAAACCTGCGAAATTAGTTATCGATTTTTATAATATACAGCCACCAAACGCTAATGTTTTTGTATTTTCCTAGGTGTGTCACTTTATTTGTTTTCCTGCTAACTTATTTTAGTGGCTCGTACTTTAACGTAATCAAATTATTTTTAATATCAAAACAAACGCCGTGAAGATGAATCTACTTTGAAAAAAACAACTCGTTTATATTTAGGCAGCTGTATTAAATATTCCGCCTAAGAAATGCCATCTGCACAGAAATAGATTTATCGATTTTATATTTTGGGACTTGCGAAAATACTGACCTGATTTCAGAAAAATACTGCATTCAAATGGTTTAGTTTACAATAACGAATTGTATTGTTGTTTTAATAGCAAGAAATTTGTAAATAACGTATAAGGAAACTGCCAAGTGAAAGGTTTTGTAAGTAATTTTTATAAAATTGTAGTTACAAACACGTAGAACAGTTATGAAATGTCTGCAGGAAAATAAGGAAAACAGGAAATACTTTGGCAATTTTAAAAATACATTGTTGTTTATACGTTTCTCGGTTCACAATGGCGATTTTGTAGATCATAATTTTGTAATTCATTCAAAAACTAGTTGCTGATTTGCTTCTTATTACACCAATTTGACAATCGTTTTGAAACCCATGCATTTGTCCTAAGTTGCTTCCATTTGTTGTATGGTAGGTCCTCGGGTAGGTCTGACATCATCTTTTGCGGTTACCCATTCAGGCAATAGTATTTTTGTCAACATCTCAGTATATAAAACTTTATTTGATGCACGTTGCTGAATGATGTTGGTAGAGATGACTTGAATATGGAAGACCCTATTTCTGAGTTTGATCCTCGTGGAAATTGTCTTCGATATCTCAATTGCTCCAATTTTCCAGCAGTTGCAGTTGATGGCTTCATCTGCGATAATTCTAAACTGAATTCTAATTGTATCGACACTTGACCACAACAGTTGACATATAAGTGTGGGCGTTATATTGGCTCTGCGTTATTCCATGGAGTTGCTGAGTCAAAGGCTCGAATTAATTTATTTTGTTATCACGCACTGCTCCTTCATATTATCAAATATTCTAATCCACCAACCTTTTTTTTTTAAATATAACTCGTTCTTAGAAAACTAGGAGGTAATTTTAGAATTTGTACTCATAAAAACTTTTTGCCTTAAAGTTTCATCAGTAATTAGTACCCGAAGTATGTAACTCATTTCCATGACACCCTGTATGTTCACATAAGTGGAAAGGAATACATTTTATTCTCTGAATTTGATTGTTTGCCACTTAGGTAGCAATATTATTCTTTTATTATCGTTTGTAAATTCTACCGTATATAAAATAAATAAAAATAACTTCTATTACCCAACAATAACTTTAGATTACGATATTGAGGTTAATAGTCACATTGTATACAGAAAATTCTTTTATAGCTTTGTTCGACACAATTATTTTGTCTCTTACATAACGCACTTGAAGACAACTTCAGTTGACTAATATTTAGTGAGACTTTTTACAGATGAAGAACATTTGTAGATTTGTAGAAAGTTCTTTTTAACCAAAACTCAGTTTGATAAAGCATTTGTATAAAATTTTATATGATTTATCGATTTTTTCCATTAAACGTATATGTACAGTGCGTTTGAAAATTCAGTCCTCTGTGTCACATGAACGCAAACAAGAAAGTTAGGCATACCAAAATTATAAAAAACCGAAAAATATGGATAGGCTAGTTAAGAAATGAAACGTTACAAATAAGTCCCTATTTATTCTTTTACATTGCTGCATAGCGCTGCGTCAAAATATTATTTTCCAACAACGGTGAAGCAGTGTCTTAGCCATCTCGGCCACCAGACCTTAATCTCATCGATTTTTTACTACTGAAATATTTGAAGAATAAAATTTATTTTACAAAAGTTGGTGATAACAGTATTGTCTCCATATATTTGGCGCCTTGAAAAACATTTGTAGCGGTACTCCAGTAAGAAAAAGTGAACACAAATCACAATAGTTAGTTAACAGCAAACATATCAAATGCAAATAATTGAGATATTATAAAGGTTATACAGAAATACCGATCCAAGTACCTTTCCCCACCTATTCCTGATTTTAGCATGGATAAATCTGTACTAACAAAATCCGCATTTTACATTGAGAATTGGTATTGTGAGATCCAATACGTATTCTACTAATTTCTGAAATATATTTTTAGGATCACCACCTACATCTACATTCCCTGAAATTTCTTTGGAACATATTGTCTATTAAAACAGGTGTGATTTAGCTTCCGTTTCCATTATTAAAGGTAATAATCTTGTGCCAGGGTAAGTAAACTTACCACAAGGCCAGAGCAGCCACATATTATGACCGAATAATCTATGGGCTCGGGTAGTGGTGAGAGAGAGGATTGGCTACCATTCTTTCGTGATTTTTAAGGTGTAATTCAATGCAGGTCGGGGTATTTGCCCGCTGAGTAGTTGTTTCCTGCAAATCATATATCATGATCTATGGGCTCGCCAAATTTTTAAAATTTTGTTCACGTTTGTCACAAAACTGGTCCTTGTCAGCTATATCAGTTTCTTATTTCTTCATTAAGTCAGTCAGTATGATCCACCATCAAGAGACAGCGTTCGTAAAATTTTCGTTAGTTATCCCGACAACCAACCCGTGACATAATTACGGTTTATGAATAATTAAAAATCATTCTAGATGTTCACTGCATGGTAACACCTATTGGCCACGTATAAAGTGATATTTACCTTGTATTATGTTTAAAACGTCAAGAAATAGCCGTCCAGTACCTACCGGAAACGAAAGTTTCCCTTGACCTAAAAAGACCCATTTCGTTTCATAGTCGACGTATTACCACACAATTTATTCAGTACGCTATAAATTATTAACTTGGTAATTGCTAATCACGACTGGCTATCTCCGAAGCGTCTTGGAATTTCGAAATTACTTTTATTGTACCATTTATACGTGGGAATTACTTAGTTCTTCCTCCAGTTGTGTAATCGATAGATCAAATACGGGCAGGCATGTCCGCGTTAAAATGAAATGATAAAACTTTTATAACTATTATTTTATTTGATTTTCAAAAAGAAACATACAAGAACGTATGAAGTATATCAAATTAGGTCACTAATAATAATAACCCAATAGTTCAACAGTAATTATTGACTATATGTATAACTCATATGAAAGAAACAGATACCAAAAAAAGAAAAATTAAAGAATCAGCAATAATCTTATTAAATGAAGATAAGTGCGTATCGAATTGTTCTGTAGATATTTGTACAACCTGGCTACCAATGTTAAAAGAAGAACTTAACAAACTCAACATTATCTAAAAGAAAATATCATCAGTTCTATGTTCTGTGTAAGTAGTAAGTATCTATGGAAATAACATAAACAGAATCTTAAAGCTGTGTATTTGACATACACAGCAAAATAAGAGTTCTTCCAAAAAATAGCTTTGAAAACGGAAAGAGATTACTTTCCGAAACGTCAGCAAAATACATTATTTTTGTGTTTATTCCGATTTATTTTATTTGCAAAACATAACCTCTGACTTTTCCTTTGGCGTAAACGTCACGGACGCAGAGGCTTTTTTCCAATAATTCTATTATTTTGTAGATTCGGTGATTTGTTTTGAAGAGGATAATAATATATGTGGTAGAAAACCCAAATAATAGGAAAGAATATTCGTAAAATGCCACAAATAACTTTCAGACAATATGAAAGAGATGTTACGTGAAGTGCATTTGACTGCAAAAATTAATGATCATAATATAATAATGGTAGATATCAATGAAGTACAAACAAAATACAAAAACGAACATGTGATAATAAAGATGATTATTAGAGAACTACTTTGTCTGGTTGCCTAAATACTTTGTTTCCACAAACATCCTGCGATTTTCTAAATAAGATCGAAACCAATAATTTGTTGCATCCCTAATTCCGTAAAAACCCAATTTAAAAAACCATATTCTGATGTTGTAGGAATATACTCTTGCCACATATATTAAACTAATTGCTCTCTTTATTGTACCTACTAATATATTTGAAACTGGTCGATAATTTTGTGGTACTATGAGACTTCTGAAACTAAAGCATTAACTTGACAAGACCTGTAATATATTTTTTGTTTCAGTCGATAAAGAGCAGAACAACTACCTTCACCAGCTTTTATCAAGACAAAGAAGTGATCTACAACACCCCAGCCTATGTGATTATGGAAGAAGAAAGTCAGTTTACCCCACCACAACTGGTACGTTGCCTTTCATTTAGAGTTAATGAAACCAAAACATTAGTTATTGATTTCACGTAATAACAGGGGCCCAAGTTTAAGTCCGGATGATCACATTTTACGACAGACGTATATTTAATTTTCGATTATTAAACATTCCAAAATTTCTGAATGAGATTTTCTTTATATCTCGAACAAAGGACAGGTAGGTGGTAGATGTATTCAGCATCATTTCAATAATAGTTTGTGACGCCGTGATCATGTTTTAAAAATGTCTGGGATTTTTGCAATTTTGGTAAATTAACAATTGTTTAAATAATTTTACGGTGTCCCGTAATAACGTGCAAAAATTTAACTGTAGATTCCCTGTTGAAAATTAAGATGGGTTCTTCGTATAAATTTTTTCAAAATAACCCTTTCCCGTCCAGCTACACCCCCCTTAAAGGGGTGTGCCAAAAAACGCTTTTTAATTTCTATCTCAAAATAACGTAATCGGAAAAGACGAAATTTGGCACATCTCGATTATTCATCAGAAGGCATCTAACTAAATCAGAGCTACACAAAGGGGTGAAATTAACTACCCTTCTTGAAATTTTGTAAATATTTTGCTGCCTGCTATTTTTTTCTTCAATTAAAAAAAAATAATTAAATATTATTTATTTATTTTGGTTAAGACTGCCCAGACAGAAATCCAATTATAGGGCAGGAATTTTAAAAACATAAAAAGAAAACTAAATAATATCTAAAACTAAATAACTTAACTAAAAGTAAACAATTAAATGAGTAAAAATTAACAAAATAAGTCTATGATTAGTATAGTCCTAAGAGTTGTAATCTAATAGTTTAGAAGTTACAGTTGTTATGCAGAATTGAGAACCACATTTCGCATTTTGGATATACTAGTATTAAAAATATCTATATATTGTATAAAGAATCATAGTTGAACACATACGGTGCAGAGGAGAAAATAACAGCAAATTTGTTCTTGGTGCAGGCAAATAGAATAGAGACGAATGCGAGCGAGTCTGCAAATTAGGAACATGAAATCTGATGCAACTAAGAATTTCAGGGCAGTCAATAGTCCCATTTAAAATTGTAAAAAGGAATACAAGAGAGTGATACGTCCGACGTAGTTGAAGATCACTCGTGTTGAATCTATGTAATAAGTCACAATGTGGAAAACCTCTCTCTGGATAATAAAGAAGAAAACGCCTCTGAGGTTTTTCAGTGCTATATTTATGATTTTCATAACCAGGACTCCAGACTATTGAAGCATATTCAAGTCTTGACCTCGCAAATGAATTAAAGATAAGTTTCAGTATACTTTCGTTAAATTCTTTACAATTACGGATAATGTAGCCTAAATATTTGAAGGAATTAGCGGTGATTTGATTGATATGGCTAATAAAAGATAATTTTGGATCGAATATTTCTCCTAGATCTTTGAAATTACACAGCTTTTCAGTTCTTCATCAAAAATTGGGAAATTTAAACAATTTAAAAGTTATAATATAACTCTTAAATTGTTGTTTAGTATCATTCTCAATTTGTATCATATATTATATGATACAAATTGAGAATGACATTAAACCAAGTACGCATGGCGTCATCTATTGGATATATTAGGAACTGGCCTGGATCGTTCCCCATTTATAAGCACCAAATGATCATATCACTACGTAGTATTGTCAAGTTATAATTTGACACCAGCCTACTTTTAGTATTTTAAACTAATATAATTGTGCTCATCGCTTTTGATTGATCACTGAGGCAGATATATTTTAATTATTTTCTCAAAAATGGTCGATTTTACGAAATTTTTTCAATAGATAAAAAACTTTCTAAATGAATTATAATGTTCAGTTATTTTTTTTATTGAAAAAAATAGCAGGCAGAAAGATATTTACAAAATTTCAAGAAGGGTAGTTAATTTCACCCCTTTGTGTACACGCTAGGTGGATGAAACGATTTCGTTAAATGCCTTTTGATGAGTAATCGAGATGTGCCAAATTTCGTCTTTTTCCAATTACGTTATTTTGAGACCGATTTTTGACACACCCCTTTAAGGGGGTGTAGACAGAAAAGCGTTATTTTGAAAAACTTTATACGAAGAACTCGCGTTAGTTTTTGACAGGGAATCTACAGTTAAATTTTTTGCACGTTATTACGTGACTCCCTGTATAATTATAAAACGCTTTATAAAATTTGTAACATATACAAGCCATAATGTCAGATTTATATTTGCCTGTGATGAAATTTTGCATTCGGTTGTTGAGTGAATCATATGTTTACCAGCATATCCATCCACGGTCTATATGTCGAAATATGATCGGATTTTCAACCAAATTAATACACATTGATACATTCTGTAAGAACCAACCCTCATGTTGCATATTTTTCTGCAATAACAATACCGTCGTGGCAGATGTCTGTGTTAACTTAGTGAATTGAATAATCACAACGCAACCCTTTTTCGCACGTGTCCGATGGGGGTGTTTTCAGAAAAACATCGAAACTGCATAATCCTGAGCAATGTGTCATTCTATGTGTGTGCTTTGCAACCATATCCAACGACCGAAAGTCGATACAATGCGTGAATTTGGTAGTATTTCAGCTGCCACGAGAGGTATTTCCATATGCATCCTTTTCGGGTTGACGCTGACTTGTATTTGCCAAGAAAACAAGAAAATAATAGTGGTATAATCGTTAATATTTCTACCTAAAAATTGAAATCCTTACCTGACCAGCCGAGTGGGTTTATTTAGTTATTTAATCTATAACCAGTATAAGAGCAGCCTGCGAATATAATATTACAAATTTTTGTAGCCCTCCCTTCTCAAAACCTGTATCGTTTTATGAATTTTAAGTAAAAAATACGCATCCCTTTCACTGCCCGACCCTTTATAAATGGTAAGTCTCCTGTTATTACATAACAAAGGACCTATATTGGAAAAATTACATCAAACGTAGACCAAAAACTAGTTTAAAATGACCATTTACTCGCTTGAGCTGTACAGGAAATTTTTTAAATCTCTAGCTGACCACTGGTCACTATAGGGACGTCCGGTTTCAACCCTTAATAGATAAATATGTTAAATTCCAAACTGTGGGAAAATAGTCTTAATTCCGTTATATGTATCAGTGCTAGTGGTCACTCCGCTGGTCATTTTGACCGTGTAATTTGAAACGTTTTCAAATTTGTTCACAGTATTCGTTAATGTATTCTAATATCAGTTGATATTGCTTTAAAACTGTGATATCTCTATCGATATTATAAAGTACAAAATACTTTAATATTCTGAAAATATATATATATTTCTATATACAGGACGTTACAAAAAGACGGATTAATTATAGTTCGTTAAAACATGTTGTCATTCATGACCACCTTTCAGTTTGGCTCTAGAATAATTTTGAAATTTGATATAGAGATATTACTTGGACGTAATAAACTTTGGAAGTTTAACTTTAAAATAAATCAGAAATATACAGACAGTTTTCATGGTAACGAAAAGAGATATTCCAATTATGTAACAGCCAACTATTAGATATTTTTGGTGGCTTTATTTCGTCTTTCAAATGTTGCCAATGACTTTTTTGAAAAGAACATAGTACTTGATAAAAAATCGATTACTTTAATTCGATCGCAATAGGACATATTTTATTTATGCGTCAAAATAAAATACTTAGATAAGCAGGCGTTTTCTTCAAGAATTATTATTTTTTTCTTATGAATCCTCAAATTCAAAAAAATCCTTTTCCTAAGTTGATCAGCAGATAACGATGTAGTGGATCAATAAGAAAAAACAGGAAATGGATAGGACACATTTTTATATATACCAAAAAAAGTCCTTAACATGATAATTTCGCAGTCTTCTACCACCTTGAGGTCTGACCACCAATATTGAAAGAATAGCGCCCAATGTAATGTTTTTGTGAATATTCATTTCTCTACCATTTTATTCTGAAATGCAAACGACTACTAAATTCAATTTATTCACCACACCAATTTAGAAATATCAAACTAATAGAAAAATTAAAACATAATATTTTTAGTCGCAAACTCCTCTATAAAATCTTTATTTTACTATAAGGAACGTAACCAAATTGCTACTCTCCGGGCTATGTGTCCCGCCGAGCGCTGAATTACAAGTTAAAAGCCTGGCGCGTTAAGTGTAATAATTGCATATTACCATCAAAATGCTAATGCTTCGATTGCAACAAACACCAGCCGAAAAACTGATCCTACTTAAAGGAGCTCTCGTGCCAGTCGTTACACACGACTTGCAGACTGCAGTTTCGAGCTGTTGGCTCTCGTCAGTGCAAGGTAGTCATGTGACAACCAACACGAGGATCACTTGACTACTTAGTATATTTCGGTATATTTGGGATAGCGACATGTAAAATAGTCAGCAGGCGCCATCTAGCAGTCTAGTGTCTGTTGCAATCGAAAAATAAATAGCCTAACTGGGCTTAGCATAATTCAAATGTGCTTTTAGGGGGCGCAATATTTGTAGTCGCAAACTCCTCTATAAAATCCTTATTTTAAAATTATAAGGAACGTAACCAGACTGAAACCAACAGCTACTCTCCGATCTATGCGTCCCGCCGAGTGCAGAATTACAACTTACAAGCCGTTAAGTGTAATAATTACATATAACCATCAAAACGCTAATGCTTCGATTGCAATAGACACTGGACCGCTAGATGGCGCCTGCTGACTATTTTACATAGCGCTATCCCCTAGATACCGAATGTACTAAGTAGTGAAGTGATCCTCGTGTCGGTCGTCACATGCCTACCTTGCACTGACGAGAGCCAACAGCTCGAAACTGCAGTCTGCAAGTGATGTGTGACGACTGGCACGAGAGCTCCTTTAAGTAGGATGTAATTATTACACTTAACGCGCCAGGCTTGTAACTTGTAATTCAGCGCTCAGCGGGGCATATAGCCCGGAGAGTAGCTGTTGGTTGCAGTCTGGTTACGTTCCTTACAGTAAAATAATGATTTTATAGAGGAGTTTGCGACTAGAAATATTATATTTTAATATTCCGCCCTCTAAAAGCATATTTAAACTAATAGAAAAATTGTTCGCAATTTTTAAGGTTTTCTATCACAGCACCTATCAATAAGTGTCATATTGGAGTGGAGTTCTAAAAAAAGTCTTTTCTCTTTTTACCACTATTTTGTTCCTATGAAAATTAGAACAAGAATTACTTCTTATGTTTTATCTTTTATTCTATACAGAATAGTTCTTCTAGGTTCGCATCAACAATCTTCATCTTCTAGAACAATGTCAGAATTTGAGCATAAAAAATAGTTATAATGTCTGATATATAATGAACATTTCAATCCACAAGTAGTTCTTTTTTTTTGTGAAGTTTCAAAAATATTTACATGACATAATGTGGAGTACTGCTTAAGAAAAAATATAGACAATTGGCTTGGTTACCATAGGCAACGCATAAATGAAAAAGCAACCTTTTTAAGTAAAATCAGTTACATTGCTAATTGAATAACGGTAGGTTTTCCCTTGTTAAATCAGTTAGTACTAATTGGTTTTCAATGTGTTAGAACAACTAAACTTTGTCTATTTTTTTCCTCTATTTTACTATTAATAATGGAGGTTGTCAGCTCCACTATTGATTCGCCGATTTATATTGATGCTCCTAAGTATACTTAGATTCTCTTTACCAACATTATCATTGTCATATTATAAAATCATTCGAATCGACCACAACATGCTACGCAAGGTAATACTAATAACATGCCCGTTGTCCATAAGAGGGCCATAATTATTTTTAAAAATTACTGGTAAAGTCAGCCACACCTCGATTATTAGCAACATTTCTGGAAATGCCACAAATTAACAGATCAGTTTATATTACAAAAATTAGGACAACCATTGACTTTTTTTTTAAATATCTTGCCAACAGTCTGGCAAACATCACATATTGTCATTTATTCCAGTATCAACCCAGCATCATTAATTACTATTTCAGAACTTGGAACGATGTCAACATTCTCACTAATTTTGAAAAACTTTCAATAGTTGTGTTTATTTTCGTTAGCCATGGCCCCTGAAAGTTATTTTCAGTTTGTGTTCTGCCTCCATTCCGTTACTAAAAAAACGCTGTTCGTTTAGTTCCGGTTAGGTCTATCTTCTCTATCTTAAATCCTCTTAACCTATTATGGTACCTTTACTCTCATTTAAATATTCGACTTGTATTTTCTTTATCCTCCAAACCAGAAAAGGTATCTGTTACATTGTTTTGGTTGAAGTGGTCCATTTTCATTATGTCTCAACCCTAATCAGGTGTTAGATCTTTTGTAGGGCTACTTGTAATTGCTTTGTTGTGACTAATATTGCAGATTCCTACCTGGGACCCCCATCTCACACCTTTTTATGTCACAAATCATTGTATGCCGACCTCAGCAATCTGACGATGATATTGCCTATCTAGGTGACTAGAGACTTGAGCAGATAAGGGTGAGGGATTTTAATCTCAGTTGTTGTAGGATTATCAGAAACGAATGTAGAGTCGTTATTGGAGAATAAAAAATGATTACTCGGTTAATATAATATGTACCTTTATTAAAATTGAGAATTTAGTAATATTTTGTAGAACCAGTCACAGATAAATAGTTAGATGCTTTGAAACAGTATTAGAGGCAAATTCTTACCTTAAACATTTTTGCGAACCTATAATAAAAAAGATGCGATTTAACAACAAACCATTCAAATCAAAACAACAAATATACATGCCCTATATTGAAAAAGTACCCAAATATTTGCAAACGTGTTTTAAAAACATCATATAGCAATAACGCATAAATATTGCTGCACCACAAACAAATTTTTCATCAATCTCAAATCTAAACGACGGCCAAAAGATGAAACTAACGCCATAATATAAAATATACTTCAATAAAAATGCAAAAATTAATATAAATACAGTAAACAATAATTAAGTTAAATGATTTAATTACATGCCATTGTTCGGTTTATTAAAATAAACTGTGGATTTAAGGTAACCCCATAAAAGCAGCTAGCAGCTCAGATATCAGTGCCTCAAAAGTTACCCAGCGATAGCATTCCTGAAACATATATTTACAAAAGAAACTACAACACTCGAAACAGAAATTACTTTATTAACTTAATATCCCTTGAAAGTTGGACAGAAATTTATCAATAGTACAAATATGCTTCTGGAGGGCAGAATGTTAAAACAATATTTTAGTCGCAAACTCCTTTATAAAATCCTTATTTTACTCTGAGGAACGTAACCAGACTACAACCAACAACTACTCTCTGGGCTATGTCCCCCGTCGAGCGCTTAATTACAAGTTACAAACCTGGCGCGTTAAATGTAATAATTGCATATTACCAACAGAACGCTAATTCTTCGATTGCAACAAACACCAGATCCACACCACTTGCAAGAGTGGGACGACTGGCACGAGAGCTCTTTTTAGTAGGATCAGCCTTTCGGCTGGTATTTGTTGCAATCGAAGCATTAGCGTTCTGTTGGCAATATACACGCCAGGCTTGTAACTTGTAATTCAGCGCTCAGCGGGGCACATAGCATAAACTGTTGGTTTCAGTCTGGTTATGTTCCTTATAGTAAAATAAGGATTATATAGGAAATTTTATGTTCTAGAAATTTATCAAACCGATAATTTAGATACAAATTTTGAGACATTTATTAATATAGAAAATATTACATTGAATTAGCTTTTCAGTTGCAAAAAATCCCAATTAACACGAAAAACAACTGATGAAATTGAAACGAATTCTGAAGAACTGAAAAAACTACATTGGCTAAAACGAATTATTAATTATGTTAATATCATACAGAAATATAAAAATTTAAAGAAAACCCGTAACTCATTAATTAATTTGGAAAAAAGGAAGCATTATTATAATATCATTAGAGATTCGACAAATCAGCCAAGAGCTGTATGGAATATAATAAAAAATGAAACTCCACAGTGAAAACCGCCAAGTCAAATAATACTTGAACATTAGGGTAAGGAAATATCAGATCCCCAAAAATTAAGCAATATATTCAATAATAATTTCATTCAACAGATCCAGTACATCCTCTAACAAACTAAGTTCATTCTATTTAAGTGATGTTTGTGAGAAGGGGGTAATAGATATAATATTATCCGTCTTCATGAAAAAGTACTCAGGTCTAAACAATTTTCCCTGTTTTATTGTTAAAGATGTTGTCACCATATTGCAACTCCTTTGACTTTTCCTAATTTGCTAAAAATGGCCAAAGTTAAGCCCACACATAAAAAAGGAAACACAACGGAAGTTAACAACTATTGACCTATTTCCTTATTGTCAATATTTTCTAAGATCTTTGAGAAGGCCATGCATATTAGGATAGTATCATATTTCAATCATTTAAAATTATTTAGTGAATCACAACACGGATTTAGAGCAAATAAATCGACCACGACCGTGGTATACCATTTTGTATGTAATATTTTAGACTCACTGGATAACGGCCAGTGCACCTTAGGAATCTTCTTTGATTTTTCAGAGGCTTTTGACCTACTGGGCCATTCAATTTTGTTTAATAAATTAGAATCCTATAGCATAACAGGCCTCGCTAAATGATTCTTGTGCGGTAGGTCACAAGTTGTTGAAATTAAAGGTACAAATCGATCTATTTTAAACTTCTAAAAGAAGCTTTTAGCCTCTCTCCTAACCTTTGTCAAAACGCCGATGATGTAAATGTTCAATTGATTAATATTTTCAAAATTAATCTAATTTATTTCCGAAATCAGAGTAATACAAACAGTTCTAGTCTTCTTGTTAGACACAATGGTACCTCCGTTAAACAAGAATCAAGCACAAAATTTCTTGGTGTACACATCAATAAATATTGTAAATGGGAAACTCATATCAATACATTAGCAGCAAAATTGGGCATTATTAAATATTAAAAACTTGGTGAGTTTTTCATCATGCAAAGCATTTTATTTTGCATATGTCCAGAGCCACCTGTCATATGGGATAATGTTTTGGGGCACTGATGGTGAAGCTAGCAGAATATTCATTTTACAAGAAAATAAATCGGAATTATGAATCATGCTGATTATAATGATCATTGCTATTGATTTTTTCTAAAATCAGACATTATGACAATATATTCACTATATATTTACAATACAATATCATTTGTCTATGATAATTTAAAGAAATATGCAACAAATGGCTCCATAAACATGCGCACTAGACAAGCACACTTATTAAGTATTCCAAAGCATACATCCACACTGTAAATGAAAAAAAAGCGCAAAACACAAAAACGTCGTAAAACAGTTCCTCTGCCAGGTTTCGACCATAAGTAATGTACGTGTGCTATTAAATATTAAATGATTTTTTTTTCTCGATAATTTCGTCACGCAACATGCCATGGCATATAACGTTCTATATGTAGAAAAATGTGCTCTTTCAGATGTCGTTCTTAATAATGGGAGTTACCATTTAAAATTCGACGTGTCTGATTGAATTTTTGTCACTTCTCTAGTAACAATTTTGAGGAATTTATTCCAACTTTTACGCGCCCACTGTATATATTTTACCATCGACATTTCAAAATTGAGTTTATAATGAAACATTCCACAAAGACATGTTATTTTCAGTATTACGCCTCTACTGTCCAAAATCAACAATAAGGCCAATTCCTAACGGCGATCGCCCTGTTTTGACAATCAGCCCAATTGCAACCCGAAAATATGCAAATATGTCGCCTTGAAAAATCCGTTTGTAAAGCTCGACCTATAACGAGTAAAAAAACTGCGAACTGTACGATCAAATAAATCAAAACATTCCTGGTGGTGAATTCGAATGCAAATTGAAAGACAATCTTCATGACACCATCGTACCTAAAGAAGTAACCCAAAGTTCTCACGTAGGTAGATCCTTTGATCAAAAGCAAAATCGCTATCAACTAACCAACGGTCAACTTAGGTAACGACATAATCTGGAATTGTACAGGCGTCCAAGTGAGTGGTGGTTGTCGGAAGGTGCTTGCCAAACGGTAGAAATAACTGGCCGATCCCTAGGAGTGACCCCGGCCCTTATAATAGATATGATTAATGGGCAGCGAGGTCACAAGGTCACGCCGGACATCAAGGGATGAACCGGACATCGGCGAAGGAATTAAAACCTGTTCGATTGTATTACAGTGCAGGATCCTTCCACATGCTATGGGGTGTGTTGTTTATTTACTACCCTCCGTACAAAGCCTGCGTAACTAATGACGCAGGGTGGTTCTAACGTGGCGCTTTACGTACTGTCCGATCCTCTTCCTTAAGAAATCGAGGAATTTAGACTCGTTGCGCGCTCAGCTGACCCCTGGGAACCGTTCTAATAGTTTTAATCCTTTGAGGACTAGTTTTCGTATTAAGGAAAAAGACATTAATTTTATTTTTGGGACGGGCCAGGGTGACTGTCGTTTTAGACCATTTAGTTCTTATTAATGTATGGGAAGATAGTTTGTCGAGGTATTGTTAATTACGGTGTAAAAAATGCGTAATATATATGTCATTTATTTTCCCTTTGAGGTTTACACAGAATCTGTAAATAGAAAGAGTTTATCAGTAAAAATTTACTATTGGTGGCGAGTCCTCAGTTTGCCCACATAGGATAAATTATTAATTATATTCAGTGCAATTCACGAATTAATCACAGAAATAACGCCAGTTAAGAAACAAAGTCGAGGAAAATTGTTCTCTATATTTCTTTTGCACGGAGAAAAAGCTACACTAAATTTAAGATTAATACACTTTATCCTTTATCTAAGAATATCTGTCTTAGCTAAAGTTAAATAATTACTCTTTTCTAATAGTGCCTTATTCCTTAGAATGAAATTAGCTTTTTCTCTATCTAAGAATAAGCTATCAAGAAAAGAGCTCCATTAAATTAGCACTACTACTTTAAAATTTTTATATCGTCTTGACCCCATTAATTGTAGCTTGTTTGTTGCGAATTTGTTGCGGTGAGAAAACATTTGTAATATTAACATCACAGTGAAAATAGCACCACTCACAGAAATCACTTTAAAAAGTGCACAACAATTTTCTTATCACAAAAATAGTTTGTTGCGAATTTGTTGCAGGGAGAAAACATCTGTAGCTCTTTATTTTTTAAAAAGTAACCCATAATGATGCTAACTTGACAGTGAGGATAGCATTATCACTAAGAAATCGCTTTTAAAAAGTATGCAAGCATTATCTTATTATAAACATTGTGATTTGTTGCGCACCAGTAATAAAAAAAATCATTAAAAGGCGCTTTTTTCTAATAACTTCTGGTGATACGAACTTGATAATCAAGATAGCTGTAAAACTCGTGAAAATCACTTTTAAAAAAGAAAACATTTTTAATCCATTTTTTGTCATTAATCGTGCGCAGCAAATTATTTTTATGATAAGAGAATGTTTGTGCACTTTCTAAAGCGATTTCTGTGAGTGGTAATGCTATCTTCACTGTGGAGTTAGCATTACCTATTTTTCAAAAATAAAGAGCTACAAATGTTTTCTCACCGCAACGAAAAAGCTACAATTAATGGGACCAAAACTATTTCAAAATTTTAAAGTGGTAGTGCAAACTTAATAGACCTCAAGAAAAGCATGGTGATTGTTTTAAGGTAAAGATAGATCTCATTCTAAGTGTATTTTGTTTATTATTCGAATACCTAATATCACATATTTACTATAACAAATTTTATATTTGAAAAGAGTTTATATTTAATTCATTTAAATTTTTAGCCATATTTGAAATAAATTCTAGCGTGGCTCGACAAAAGTATATAGAATAATTTGATTAAAAAACATTGAATATTTCATTTTAATTAGATAAATATTTTGTAATTAATATAGATATTCTAGTTTCAAGCAGTGCTAGCAACTCGATTTAAATATTGTATGGTGTAGCTTGATTTCAGTATATGTATTTTCTTTAACATGTACTGGGATTTCTTGTATACAGGATGTCCGTAATTTCGGTCGTTAACTTTACATGATGATAGTATTTGTAAAAATATGAAATGTTTATTAAGCATTTCGGGACACATGTTATAGGGGCATTTTTCATAATTTTGCAAATCCTAACAACATATAAAGTTGACGTCATCGTCAGGATTTCCAGACACCTTGTAACTTGTAAAAATGTAAAAAAATATTTTCGATCTATAATATGTTATATAAAAACCAACAATATCAAACCCCTCTTTTTGTTATTTAATATGGAAAAATATATAAGTACACTTTAAATTTTAGGCTGCCATTTTACAGTTTTCAATTTTCGTTCGTTTTATAAGGCGACAAATTCTGGTGGTTCAGAAAAACCTACTACCACTTTAATAGGTTTTTCTCTAAATTTATGGAAGTACAATTCTAAAAGGTTTTCAATATAGACAAAAGACTATGAAACTAATGTTTAATAGTGTACAATATATGTCTACACAAGATGTGTTTACCATAAATATGACATGAGTTTTCTGAAAATTATGTATCAAATGCCTATGTATTAAAATGTTTTCAGCATAGGCCAGGAAAAATAAAAACAATGTTGTTCATACATTTGTATTATAAATAAAAGTAATTAACAATTAATAATAATGTATAATTTATACAGAAAAATATAAATTAATACTCTTGTAGCAACGAAAGTCAATAATAACGTAAAATGTACTATTTTTATATAGTTTCAGCAGATCCTGAATATGGGATTATAAAATGCTGCAAAATAAGTTCTTAGATATGAAGCGATTCTATTTATATTAAACGGAAAATATAAATAAATGCAATCTCTTTCGCAATCAATGAAACAGTTTATTATAGATCACCCTATTCTAAAACAAAACGAGTTCTAAATTTAATGAATTTGAGTTGGTTGGGAAACTGCAAAAATTATAAATACTTACTTGAAAACAACGTTAGAAGAAAATTTTAACACGGCTTGTGAACACAGACAAATTTATTTTAAGTTTAACTTTCAAAAGTTTCCATTATTCATTGAGATACAGCTATAGTAAATCAATCTCTTAATAATAATTCAATATCCTTGTAAAGTTGAAAAACTATTTGAGTAATAAAACTGAATGAAAAATATATGCTACTGATTATCTAAAAAATTCAAAAATTAAAGCCTATTATTGCTATTTTTTTATTTTGTTTCTATCTCTAATAATATCGTGTAGGAAAATACACATACCACCAATTTAGAAAGCCAAGTATAGGATGAGAAAAATTAAAAAATAGTTCACATCTATTTATATTCTCCTTTTTTTAGCAAAACTGCTATTACAGGGAAAATATATAATAAAGCACTGTTAAGCATAATTATGTTTACAACTTAAAAAAATGTACTTATGTGTGACTGATGCAACAATACAAAATTTTAATTGAGAATGCTAATACTTGGGCAAAGGTATATCTTTCTTGGTTCGACAAAAGGGTACTTGAAGCTGAAATTAATCTCATTTGAAGTTAACAATAATTTCTATGAAGTATATATAGTAAATCTTATTTAAGTATAAACAGTATTATTATGAAATTAGTGTATTTTGAAAGAAACTGAAAATTAAAGCTTGAATGATAAATTATATAGTTTTCTCTCAAAAATACTTTTTAATTAATTAAAGCTTGGAATTAAATAAAATCTTTTCTTAAACAAATATAAACTTTAATCTTAATCTAAATATAAAAACCTCTACCTAAATCAACTGACACTTGGAAGCCAATACTATATCGATTTTTGATCGAAATATTATTATTATTATTTAACCCAAATTTTTATACTTATATCAGATTTAAAATTTTAAGTATAAGCCTACTCTTAGATTAAGTTTATGATTTTTTCCGTGTTGAGATTCAGCTACAAGCGAGGCTAAAAGATTCTAGATACTTTATCTACTAAAATTAATAAAACACTAAATGAAGTATTAAAAATGTTTATTAATGTATTATACAGGGTGGTTCGTAAGTAATGGTCCATAGAGCAACAGTGGGTCTACCTCATTTTAAAATGAGATAGGTTTAGTATTTTTTAGTTAAAAAAAGAGATAACGTTACGGGTAAAAAAGTTAAGAGTACATTTACACCTCAAACAATACTTATGTGGCGCCCTCTAGGATCTACACAAAAAAATCAGAACAAATTTGAATTTTTCATCTCAAAAAAACCCCATTCGCCAGTTTTTACAACAATACTTGAAAACTTCAAAAGTTATATGAGGAACTTAAAAATATTATATTGACTTAACACCTCTGTTAATATCAACTTTTGTACTAAGGTAAGTTTAGTTAAATAGTGATATTTTAATGTCAGAAACTCACTGTTGCTATATGGACCATTACTTACCGACCACCCTGTATACGCACCAATTGAAGCATTGAAAACTTTTATAAATTTATATTATACACGCACGTGACTCTAGGGATCAACTTCTGTTTTTTTTTTAATATCTCGCTAGTTAAGCTAGAATTACCTATTATAATAATTATCTTATAGATTTAAGCCATACCAATGTCTTCATTATTTTGTATTTGATTTAATCTCTAACCTTTTATCTAAAATTATCTGGCATAATCTAAGAAAAAAATCAGTTAATTATTGTAGTTGAATTATTTTCAAACTAAGATGTCCATATCAAACACAAAGAGGTATTTAATAAAGCAATATTTGTTATAATTTTGTTGTTTGGGCAAATTAAATACCTAGCGATACCCAAAATGTCTGCCTAACAAGCTTCCAATTTTATTAGATGTCGATGTGCACTGTATGTGCATATTCACCACCACACAATACAAGACTTGTTTCAAGTTATTTAAATATTGTTTTTAGACAGAAGTGGATAAGAATGAACGACAATTTAATTGACCAGCTCGCCCACTTGATATGTCTCCAGCAGAATTTTTTTATGGGGTTACTTAAAAATAAATTTACAAAATAAACTGCATGCTAGCTGGGTAACAATTAGTTGAAAATTATTATCCTCCTATGTTAACGCGGAATTTACATGTCGTTGCGATATGATTTATCAAAACAGAGGAAGCTTTAAAAATTTGCTTTAGTTTTATTTGTTTTAAAATCACATTTGTATTTTTTAAATAATAAGGTCATGTGCATTCGTTTGTATAAATAAATCTTTCTAAGAATTAATTATTTTTAACAGAATTTTTTAGCAAATTGCACGTATAGTAAATAAATCAATTACACCTTAAAAATACTGCATATTATAATCTTAAAAACATTGTGTACCGAAAATGTGATAACATTATCCGTTTAAAAATAACCTTAAAACCCTGCAATTATTGAAAATATCAGGTATTATCTATTCGAAACTCGAATCCTGATATGTGTTCCTTTACCAGCCGTCGGCCGATTGGTTAGAATCAATAATAATGCGGCTTCCATTCTGTTTTTGTAAAACTTGCGAAAACATCCAAAACAACCCTTCTCTAAGGGTATAGCAGCGCCTAAAATCTGTCAGAACATTCAAAGAATGATTAATGGTTTCCTTCTTGGAATATAATAACTTACTTTACTGCAAAATATTATAATTATTACATTGAATTATAATTCTGCGGCCGGAGTGTTTTCAAGAAAATGTGCACTCGCTTATTCACTTAAATGTCTTGGAACAATGGCTATCATAATTAGATCAGATTTTACATATATTAACTTAAACTGCCCTCAAGGAACAAATCTTGGCCCCTAATTATTAAAGTATATCATGATTTTTTTTGTACATAAAAAATGTTTACACAGATGATGCATACTATATATAGTCTAGTATACTTTAACACTTGGCGTGGGTATGTATGAGTTAATATATCCGTACGATTTCATTTTCTCGTGTACACAAAGATCCAGAAATATTATCCACGTAGACAATGTTTCTGGACTATTGCTTTAACTTTGTGTACAATATGGGAGAAAATGAAATCGTACGGAAATATTAACTCATACATACACACGCCAAGTTAAAGTATACTAGACTATATTTTAATATATTGCTAATTTCAGCACTAACACTAAAGAGTATATTTTAAACATAGCACTAATCAGTCCTAAAATTACACAATGCGTCTTCGCTGACTCGATAACCTAATTTTTCTATCAAATAAGTGTTTTTATGTTTATTAAAGTCGGGGTTTTTACAAAAGCAGCGCATTTGTAATCTTAGGACAGCTTCTAAAGGTTCTTTGTCACGCAAGGATCCCTCCTTGGGCTCCTAATAGTCCCTCATCTAAATGACTGTCCCATCGATTTCAACGGGGATAAGCTTTCACATTTTACGACCAAAATTTTCCATTTTTGAAGTTTTCGGCACCCTTTTTCCAGGTTCCCTACCCCCGAGTCCAGCAGATTCCGGTGTGTCAGACGTAGACAGTTCTTCCAGCGGCCACACATCAACGGACGAGCTGAAAGCAAGGTTACAACCATCGATACACTCTCCTGTAGGAAACCTTTTCTCAAGACACCCCCTATCCTGGTCATCGCCCGCCCACCATGGTCAAAGACCACCAAACCACATGTCACAGCAGTTTTACCAACCTTTTGCCACAAGTAAGTATATTTTAATTCAAGATATTTGCAAACGTGGAAATCATCAATCGTCTGTAATGATGACGCGACTTGGATTTATTTTTGTTCGTAATATAACGGACACCTTTGATCCAAGTTATAAATTTTCCCAGGAAGCGTACATACATTAATGTTTTGTTATTCTTTACCCAAGCCAAGTTTTTTATTTTTAAATCAAGCCGGCCCGTCGTATATTTATCTTGCACAGTTTCCTATTTTGTGGATTTGGCAGAGCAACACTTCTCAAATTAGGGCAGGTCATGTTTGTCAAAAAAAATAAGCGCATATCATATGCAACGGTAAGTAATCTTTTTTTATCTTTATATTTGTGTTGCTATGTCAGCCAGTAAATATTGCCAAAAATGCTCCGATTAGAATGTGCTAAGAAATGATAAGGTAAAAAAACCTTGTGTTTTGTTTATATAATTCGGTACGGTACTACGATAACACTGGAGAGTGTATCTGAAATTTGCAAGAGAAATAAGAGATTTGAAGAAAAAGTGTCGTGTGCAATGTGTACTTTACTTTGAATTTTAATATTAGCCAAAATGATTAGCATAGCGGCGGTATCGGAGGGATAAAAGGGGGCCGATATGTTTTAATTGACGTATTTTGTTTTTATTGTCGGTTATTTATTTTTAGATTTTTATCAATACTTAAAGCCTATGCCTTATAAAGAGCTAAACAGGAACACCACTCGGTTTTTAATATACTGGACAATCTTTGACGGGATTCGAACTATTAGTGCTACGCTACCTGTGAATTGTGAAATAGTTGTGTATTACACTCGAATCTCTGCGCGTATCGTCAACCATGTTGGCATCATCTGGAGATATCTAAGTTCAAGTACTTTCCACAAACACCAACGCACTCTAACATTATTCTTGACGCGTGCTTCGTCAGACATGATGAGATCATCAGGACTTGATGAAATGATGGTGCCAGCATGATTGGCGAAATGCACGTCCAGAGGAGCATTCGATTGCGCTGTTCAAATGTTTCATGCTGTGGAGACTACTTTAGATGCCGGTTTGAGCTAAAGTTACAAATAATCGCTATAACGGAGCCATAATGTACATTAGTGTGTCCTACTTAAAACGTCTGGAACCATTTGATCGATAACTAAACTAGGTGTTTCAATTCTGTAGAAGGTATTCACTAGAATAAAATACAGGTACTTTAAAAAGTCCTTAACTGGAAATTATCTTTGAAAATGGAATGCTATAAATATCAGTATATTTTTAGAAGCCTCTTTCTAGAGTCCTTTCACTGAACTGAATGAAAACCAAAAACGTAGAAGATTGGGGGTTTGTCAGATCATGTTCCATGAATCAGATGAAAATCCTGATTTTTTAAAAGAAATTATGTGGACAGATGAGTCAAGTTTTTCCACGGCGAGAGTTTTTAATAGAAAAAACAGATGTTCCTGGGAGAATAAAAACCAAAGACACAAAGGTCAAGCAAATAAATAATTGAGTAGAAAATCAATCCACGTTTGGTGCGGAATTTTTCAAAACATAGTAGTTGGGCCTATATTTTATTATTTTACTTTGACGCGACAAACATATCTCGAAATAATTGTACCAGAAGTAGATCGTATAATTCAAGAAGTCCCTATGGGCGTATTATCTAGAATGATTTGGCATCAGAAGGCAGCGACTCCACATAGCATTTTAGAAGTTTGGGAACATTTAAATAAGAATTTCTCAATACTAGGTCCATTCGATGGCCATCAAATAGCCCTGATTTGACGCCATTAGATAGCTTTTTATGGAGGTTTTTAAAACACAAAGACAATTTTAATCATAACCACAATCTTCAGGTCATTAAAGCAAAATTTCAAGAAGAAATTAACAACTTAAACAGAAACCATAATAATGCTATTTGCAATATTTTCCTAAACTTAAGAAGATGCTACGAGCTTTGCATTGAAAATAATAGTGGCCACTTTAAACGATTTCTTTAATTGACTATTTATGTAGTATTATTTCATTATAAAGAGTTTTCTCTTGCTTTGTTAAATCTGTTTTTTAATAAATTAAATATTAAGTTAATTCTAATATCATATTAATTGTTTACACGTGATTATAGTTAGGTCATATATAATTTACATGTTGAAAATAGTACTTTTCATACGTGAAAGCGTTTTCACATACTATTAGCGTGCGTTAAAGATTTATCACACGCTATGTGAAATCAGTAATTTTCAAACGTAATTAGTAGTACGTAGTTAGTAGCACTTTTCAAAGCAGCCGTATAAAAAACTTTTTACTTTACTAGTGAATGAACAACTGTTTACGGTTGTCGCTATGGAGTTAATAATGACGGTTTGAAATGTCAAAATTGAATAAACAATAAAATAATTATTTTCGTGGCCTAAAAATTGTTGGTTTTTCATTGTGACATCGGAAAATATGCAGGGCGTTTCACTTGAAAAAATTGAGAAAATCTCATTTAAAAAATTGTAAATTGAAAAATAATTTCTGGAAACCCTGTATATTTTTAGGAAGTGAAAATGATTCAGAAACATCACACAGATGTCTCGTAACGGGTATTTACAAAAAATTTTCTTAAAATCCATAATAGTGACTAGTGATTTTTTCAAAATTCATCTGCAGATGGCATTATTTCAACAAAAAAATCGCTACATCCAGAGTCTAGAAAGAGGCTTCTAAAAATGTACTGATATTTATAGCGTATCATCTTAAAAAACGGCAGTTAGTTCTGTGCAATCGTCTGGGTTCTGTATATTTGAAAATAGTTTTCAGTTATACACTTTTTAACTAATTTGTTTACCTGTATTTTTTTTATACCTAGTTATCCTAGAACTAGTGCTATCGAAGTCATACGTACTATTATACATTCCCCTTGAACAACGTGAATCAATTTACAAATAACTGAACGTGACAGTTATTTTGAAAAAAAGCTCTATTTTCATTAATAAAACGACATACAACGTAAGTATTTTGTCATGTCTTATACCAATTTAATTTTCTAGAGAATGCGTGACGTTGCAAATAAACCAAATTCATTATTAAGCTGGGTACAGACTACATCTGCAACGTGTAATGCAACATGGACGCATTGCGCATCTCTGTTTACAGTTCTTTTGCATCGTATCTGTAACCGAATATTTCTTTGTGTTCGCGTCAGAAACCGACATGCAGTGCAACGTGACCTGCAACATGCAACTCGTGTCCACACAGGTTGCATTACATGTTGCATTACCGTTGCATTACGCGTTGCAGCTGTAGTCTGTACCCGGCTTTATAGCAACATGCAATTTCAATATCCATTTTGCGTCATTTTTGTTATGTATTTAAGTAATGTTATTATGTGATCAGAAAACCTCAGAATATAAAATGCTTTTGCTGTTAAAAAAGCATATTATGTATGTTAAACAAATAAGTGTTTCATTAATTACACTGCTAAACTTGTTTGAGCTTCATTTATCTAGTTAATTATGTTTAAATTTCGAGTTGAAACAGTTTTTTATGCTTACTGCGAATTAATTTATTAAAAACGTTTTTTGCTACAAATATATGTTCGTTCAAGGTTCCTTCGTTAAATTATTATAATATCTAGTCTGCAACGCAATGGAGGCCCAAAGTGGAACATTCACCCAAGCCCTGTTTTAATTCATAAAATTTTAACGATTATTGATTAGTCATTTCGACAATTTCCTTGCAGTTTTTAACACAAAACAAAATTGTTATCACCTGGTGACGTTATCGATAATTTCGTTTTTGTTCTGTCGCCATTTCAACAACCAATTTCACCGATAGGGATCTTATTATCTGGGTTGCAAGTTGTTGACGTTTCCTTAATTTTGAACTGTTATGAGTTCTACGAATTTTTAAAAGTATTTCGCAATTCTAGCTTTGTCGAATTTGTAACCCATGGAGCGCGTTTTAAACAATTAATTTATGACAGACTTTGCCTTGGCTAAATTCCAGTTAAAAAATGATTCAATTGCACATAAATGGAATAGGAAATAATTTTATGACCAGGAATAAAAACTTCATAAATATTTATAATATCAATTTTAATATATGGTAAAGATGCAATAACAATTTTACTGTATTTCTAAGTACAGATTTTCTTGCATAAACTGGAAACCAAATAAAGCAGAGATAACTTATATGTACTACACATTGATTTTTTTATAGCTCTCGCAACCTCGCCGGATTTTTTTGGCAGGAGATAATGAATTATTTTTAGATAACAAATATGCACAGAACTTTTCCCGTTGGATCATTGTTGAATAAGAGTCAAAGTCGCGATGCGTACATCACTTTCGATAAAAACATATCGCAATTTTACAACAAACATTTTTGTACGTGGTTACGTAAAACCTGACCTCGCCCAATGTCACGGATGAGACGACGAAAATAGAATGCATGAGGTTGGACACTCTCGGTTTCTATGCAACATGTTTATACGACGGAGACAATTGCTTAAATTTAAATGTATTTGTCATTTTTTTAAGGAGCATGTTGGTAAATAGGTAACGGGGTTTCGTCAGGCGGATGTATGCATATTATATACCAGTGGCCAAAATAAATGCCCATAGAATAGATATTGTTACTTAATATTTCTCTGGTGTACCGAATTATTACCAAAGATCCTTGATGTCGTATAAAGAGTACTATTATTATTTTATAAAAGGTTGAGATTTTGATTCTCAGATTTTTATCGTTATTTTAAGTTTATATCATTAATATTCGGATCACACTATTTAATGCAATAAAGTCAATTGTTATTATTTTCATGGCACTTTCAAAATGACGACTAAAATTTTGACATTTCAGATTTAAACCGAATGGTGACGAATAAAGACTGAATAGGCAATCTGTAGATTTTCTGTCGAAAATTAAGACTGGTTCTTTGTATAAAATTTTTCAAAATAGCCCTTTCCTGATCAACTACGCCCCCTTAAAGGGGTGTGCCAAAAAACGGTTTTTAATTTCTATCTCAAAATAATGCAATGGGAGAAAGACAAAATTTGGTACATCTCGGTTACCCATCAAAAGGCATCTAACGAAATCATTTCATCCACCTAGCATATACAAGAAGGGGTGAAATTAACTACCCTTCTTGAAATTTTGTAAATATCTTTCTGTTTTTTTCAATAAAAAAAATAACTAAATATTATGATTCATTTAGAAACTTTTTATCTCTTGAAAAATTTTTTTTAAAATTGACTATTTTTGAGAAAAAAAATTAAATTACATCTGCCTAAGTGATCAATCAAAAGCGATTAATTTTATAATAATAATAAACCTATTTTAGCACTTTGCTATTTCTTACAAAAATCCAGCACAATCCTTATCATAATATTAGCATATAAAACTAAGTAAAACAGAAAAAAAGAGTATATATACAACAATTTCATATCATATACATACATATATACATATATACGCATATACACACATACATAACATTGCAAAACAAAGTTTTGTCTACCTCTTGTGTCGTGATCACGTATGTTTTCAAATATTTTTAATATATCTTGTAAATATTCAGGTTCTTCTCCCAACCTAATTTTATGGATGAAAACCAGCATATTATGTTAGTGTAAAATACTAAAAGTAGGCTGGTGTCGAATTATAATTTGACAATATTACGTACTGATATAATCATTCTATAAATTATACACAATTATATTAGTTTAAAAAACTAAAAGTAGGCTGGTGTCAAATTATAATTTGACAATACTACGTAGTGATATGATCATTTGGTGCTTATAAATTGCACGAGACATTACAAATTAAAGACTAAAATATTGAAAAGCAAATTTATTAGTAAACTAAAAAAAACACAAAATACACAAAAGATGAATTTAAACAGTAAAACAATTTAAACATGAAGACAGCGATTGTTGTTTTAGATATTAAAACATTTGTTCAAAATGACGACCTGCAACTCGAATATACGTTTGCAACCGTTTCCTAAAATTGCCATAGAAGCTATTTAATACATGTGGAGAGTTTCGAACTTCATTGACAGCATTAAAAATGCTCTGTCTTAAAACTTCGGCGTTAGGGACACGTGTCGAGTAAACAACATTTTTAAAGTAGCCCCAAAAGTAAAAATCCAATGGATTCATATCTGGGGACCGAGGGGCCATTTAATTGTGACTTCTCGTCCCCTTTCAATCCATCGACTTATAAATATTGAGTGTAGCCATTCTCGAACCTCTAAAGAATAATGAGGTGAGATGCAAGAGGTAAATCGTCTAAGTTGATACAGGTCATTTTGTAAAAAGTTTAAATAAGCTGGATCATTTAATCTGTTTGGTAACTCAAAAGGCCCTTTTAATTTATTGCCTATAATTCCGGTCCAAATATTTATTGAAAAGTTGTATTGATATTTTCCATTTATAACGGCGTGAGAATTATCGTCGCTCCATAAGTGCTAGTTACGAGTTTTAAACTCCATGTCGAGTAAAGCAGCCATTCATCTGTGAAATAGTACTTTTCTTGTAAAATCTAGCGGCTTCCTAAGTATAATTCTATAAAAATCAAGTCTTACTGGAAAGTTACGAGGAAACAGCTCCTGTATTCTCTGTAAATGATATGGGTAAAGTCCTTGTCTTTTCAAAATCCTCCATACTGATGTTCTTGCTATGTGGAATTGAAGAGCAGCCTGTCTAATACTACATTCAGGATGTTCACCTATATTTGTGCCTCCATTGCATCTCTTATTTGTCTCCGACGACCACAATCATGACTTTTTTAAAACACTCTCTTTCTCTTAACCTCAAGTGAATATTAGAAAAAGTACGAACATTTGGCACAGTACGAGTAGGGAACTTACATGATATCGTTCTTTTGCCGCTGAAGCATTTCTTTTACATTCACCATAAATTAAACGTATGTGTGCATATATTCCACATTACTAAAATCATGCATTTTAAAATCTGGTTAGAAAACTACTAGTATTAAGTAGTCAGGAATAATTATCTTATTATTGCAAAGGCGAAAAACAACGTAATATTGTCAAATTATAATTTGACACCAGCCTACTTTTAGTATTTTACACTAATATAATTATGGTCCTCATCGCTTTTGATTGGTCACTTAGGCAGATGTAATTTAATTTTTTCCCTCAAAAAAAGGGGATGTAAAATGAATTGAAAAGTATTCTTATCTTGATACAGGGATGTTTTCGTAAATTAACTCTCCATACATCGAAAAGTTAGATAACATATTATTTTTCACTTTTCCTTGCTGCATACCTTACTAAAAAGAAACCAAATAGATTTGTGTTCATCTATCTTGAGAACAGTTTGGAGATATTTATAAATATTAGCTTGGTTTTGCTTGATTTGTTAATTTGAAGATGACGTCTATTTTTAACTATCGACACATCCGGAGATAAAAAGAATAAAAAATATTTTTAATTAAGCATTTTGACACATATTAGCTATAAATTACGTTAATCGAGTGTTTATTGCTGGAAAAGTATTTGTAACCTTTGTTAAAGTCGACATTTTATCGTAAAGGCAGGTCAGTGCATGTATATTTTTACATATAAGAGACAGATTAGTGCGAGATAACGATAGCGATATTATTTACACAAGTGATCATAAAGACTGTCTCGAGCTTTTTTACGTGCTCTAATAAATAACGTATTTAGCCAGGCTTGCTACGAAAATAATTCTATCAACATGTTTTCGTTTTTTATTTTAAAAAATGTGGTGGTTAGGGGGAGTGCTAGGATCCTATTCTATCTATTGTTACAGAACCTTAGTCAAAATTACGTAATGTTTACCTCTTTTAGGTCTCGTTTGTCCGTTTAGCCTAACATAATTGATTACGTGAAATATGGGTAAATGGGGAATGAGACGATACGCGACGTCGGTAATACGTCTTAAATATTTTAACGCCCAGTCATGATGATCTATTAATTATAGAATATATTTTCCTGGTAACAGGTAATTTAAACATGTTCCACTTTGGTCGTTGATACGCAATATCCACCTAACCAGTTATCCTGTCAATTGAAGTTTGTCTTTCCCAAAAATAGCTAATAAGGTCTATTAAGTTTTATCTACATCAACGATTTACTTATAGGTTATTAAGTTATAAATCATAAGCACCAAAGACATAACTAAAACTAAACATCTATAATAATGGAGGAGTAGCAAAACATTATATAATGGATATAATGTTATCCACCCTCACCCTTTGTGTGATTTTTACTGCCAGTCAATTTTCCATTCTGCCTTGGAATATTTCAAAGCGCCTCAAGTATTTTACGTTTTTAAAGAAAAAATATTTTTTTTACTTTAATATGTTTACAAAATATTTATAAATGACCTATAAAATTGTCACGTACGATTTTCCTGGGGCATATATATGATACAATAGTATTTATTATATTTCGTAGCTGTTAAATAACCATATGTTAAAGCTTTTTTCAATGAAAATTCCATTGGAATCAGTTGAAAAATATGGCGAATATAGAACCAACCGCATGGCTTCAAAGTATTCTGTCCCAATATCTTGACTTCACTAGCGTTCCTTCAGTCGAAGTTATTAAAACTTATATTATTGACTTCAAAGTTAAAATAAAACCTATTTAGGTAAAAACAATTTTGTAGTCAAGAATTGTAAAGTCTATTCTGGTTTAAACGTTAATTTAGAACTGAATTGGTCATATTTTTCTGATCAGGTGTAACAGATTTAAGGAGAATAGAACAATGTGTTTGGGAAAAATAGCTGACTGTTTTTTTTAATCTGTACTCTCAAGATTACAAACAAAGAAAACGACCCGACTATAGGGCAAAGACAGTAGTCCTAGATACGAGCTGATCATATGTGCTTTCCTTTCAGTTACTTAAAGTCCTCGAGATCTCAAAATCAAAATTGTGATAGGTGTATAACTGACAATGTTGTTTTGAATTCATTTTATTTTTCGATGGTATGGTCTGAGTTGTATATAGATAATAAAATAATAAATAATATAAATAAACACCACAGAAATTAGACAACCCCCAATTTCAGAAGCCGGGGGCTTGTGCGGAAGGGGGTTACACATTGAAAAAAACGCGGACATACAACCATTTCCTCTGACGGTGCCAGTGCCGGAGCCAGGATTCGAACCCGGTGGTGCGATGTCCGTGCGATTAATTGCGATTGCCACCTCGCGCCTTAACCCTCTCGGCTATCGACTAATGTTTAATTACATTAGTTACTTTTTCTTTTGCACTCTCGAAAATTGTGACAGAGCAGTAGTAAATTATATGAATAACTAGATACTGGAAGGGCAACAACGTATATACACCTTTGAAGCGATTTAGACAATAAAACATAATTTTTTTTTCCAGGAACGAGACCTAATTCTATTTTTAAGTAAGTGTAACTTACAGGACATTCTATGAAGTAATATTTATCCTTTAGTCAAAGACATATGCTTGGAAAGTAGGACAGTAAAATTAACGTAAGTTATACCTAAAATTGGAAATAGCTGTGACTATAAGGTTAAAGTTTTAACTTAAATCTGACTACAAAGGCAAGACAAAATTTATCTATTATATTTACGTTAAATATTGATAAAATTTCCCTATTTTTATGCAGACAAAAGGTAGCAACTACAAAGTTAATAAGTTTGTCTAATATTGCGTAATATTTTCTTATAGATCGACTTCAACATGCGCTTCAACTTAATAGTTGAAATATAAGAAATAATAACGTAAATATTTATTCTAAGTTACACTAGTGTCAATGGCAAGCATTTCTTAAGAAAATATTACCTAATCATGGCTTCATAAATTACTAATAAGTCCATATGCCTTCAAAGTTAAGTGTAATGGTTGCAATTACTTTATATCGACTATTTCAGGTTATTATGGCTTTAAATTGGTAAATTCAATTAATTGTGCTGCTTGGGTTGTGATGGGACAGACACAAAGACAATCAGTCACAAGTTTTAAAGAACATATATTAGATTTGATGCAATATACTGAAACATTTATTAAGCTGTTAAATTTCTGTTCTATGCATTTATTATTATTATCTGTATAAATCCACGTATTTTATCTAGGATAATCATATCATTTAGAAAATTAATGTCCATCTAAAACGAAACCCCACCAAATTATTTTGATAATTTTCATGTTCTGTTGTGTCAAAAACAGGTGTACAAATTACCCACACATATTTTTAAAACATGCGGGAATGAGTGTTAACTAACTTGTTTTATGGAGTCCCCTGTGCATTTAGATTCTATCCATCATTTTGAATTCATTTTAGAATCCCATGTTTTCTGAAAAGTTAAGATGTTAAATTGTGAAGACTGTGGTGTCTGTACTTTATATAATCGGGATTGACTTTAGCTTTTTGTTACAAACGAGGGGTGAACTTAGTTTTACTTCCACGTCCAGTGGAAATATAGTAACACAAAAAAAATTTATTTGTTGAAATAGGCTTAAAATGTCATGAAACGTCGAGATTTTAAATTTAAGCGAAAAAAATTTCCTGTCTGTCTGTCGGTCTGTCTGTAACTTTACGCACGTTTACTCTGGAACTGTTTATGTTATTGAGTTGAAATTTGGTAGATTTATGTATTATAACGAGATCTGGAACTAAATTATATTTTGATCTAATTCCGTTGAAGGATTCTGCGGTAAATTTGGTAAATAAGGGTAAATGGACAAAGAAAGTAGTCAAGAGTCCATAAAATTGAAATTTAGGGCATGTACGAAAAGTCAAGGTTTCAAAATTTTGTTTGGCATCAGCCACCCCCCACTATCACTTCCAATACCACCCCCACACTATTAAGAAAGGGAGTAAGAAACATTAAAATGTAATTTACCGTCTCAAAAAATTTATTTGCTTTAGCCGCATCTCTACCACCCCTCACCCCATTATTAAAGGGAGTAAAGAATTAAATTGGGATTTAGTGTGTATAAGACTTGGATACAAAATCTGGATGTGGAAGTTGTGATTCCTTGGGCAGCGGTTTTTTGCTTGTAAACTGTTTCTAATTAATAAATGCATATTTCTATAAAAAATACATATAATAAAGAGGGCAGCAACACAATAATCTTGCATTGATGTTTGCCTCAAGTAAGCTAGTTCCAATTTTACTATCTCTCTCTGTTATTCTGGAAAAATAAACGTTATTGATAAAAAAATTATTTGAAAAGCATAACATTATAGCTCCATAAACCACAGGTTTAATGTACCTTTCGGATATGACCTCTACGACGCAACGTACCAAAAGCAAGTTCACATATCTTCATTAAGTTTACCACGATATGAACCAGATAACCCGAACAAAATCAGCGAAATAGATTATTTTATTGTTGGTAAGATAATCTATTCTTAACAGATAGCTAACCGGAACCATTCGCTTTGCATAATATTTTGCGTGCTAAAATATATAATCGCTGTGATTGTTGGTCTTTTTAATTATCATATAATTTGCTCCATTCCTGAGGCTGACACAAACAAGTATTTTATCGCCTTTTATATTTGACCTAACCTAACAAAACCATTATGATAACATGTGCATGCCCCGAAAAAAAAAACGTAAACAATATGCTAATGTCATACGAATTTAAAATTAATTGTCATAATTAAAATAACTGGCTATCATTCGTCGTTTAGCAGAGTACTATAACCTAGGCTAAATTTCGGGGCCCCGCAAATGCCGTCATGTTCTATTTCGAGAGCAAGCAACTGCACTTTAAAAAATTGTAGGCGTTAGAACATCAGTCGCACATGTTTCATATATTTTTATCGGTAAAATATTTCGATATAACTGAAACGATTGTTTTGGCAACAATTGCATATGCACGTTGTTTGTGTGAAAATGACAACCGATAAACGAACTATCTTGAGAGCGTAAATGAATCTTAGCTTTACGATACAAAAAGAAAACTCTGATATCACATTAATAATGGGGTGATGTCAAAATCAATATTTCTGTAGTATAAACATCTATAACACATAACAGCATGTCACGCTTATATGTCAATGAAAATATGAGCAAGCCCCCAACGGGATATTAGTAGACCAATTAGCCTCTTACCTATTATGTTCAAAGTATTTGAAAAACTAATCGATAATAAAATGTAGGAGACAGTGGTCGTTACTAATTGAATTCCTGAACACCTCTTCGACCTCTTAGTTTGGATTTAGGCATAACCATTCTACTATGCAAAACATTTTAATAAACATATTTTTTACACTATTTTCAATTATAGATGGAAAAAAGTTTCCACCCCCTTAAAGGGTGAAAATAACCCCCGGGGTTGGTTTCACAATTCCGGCCACCTACCACCTTCCTCAAAGAAACGCATTCTACAAAATATTGATTTTTTCCCAGGAAAAAAAGAAATTTGCACCCCTTTGAAGGGTGAGAACAACCCCCGGGGGTGGTTACAAAACTCTGGTCACCTACCATCTTATTCAAACAAACACCTCCTGTAAAATTTCAACTTTTTTCTCACAAAAAATATCAATTTTGGAAACCTGGGTGGTGGCTGAGGTCAAATTCCTCGAGGAACCTTCCGTTCTAGGGGCGAGCGTAGGTGCGTCTTTACTATGTGCATACTTCGATATGCGATGTAAAGCAACGTCAGGCTCGGTTAGTAGTTGGATGGGTGACCGTTCCAGCGAAGACCGCGTCCTCGTCTCACACAGCGGCTTGTATATCAGTGTATGCGCGGAAGCTATACAACTTTAGGCGAGGGTTGTATAGGGGATATACCATCCTTTGGAGGGGATGTAAAGCCGTCGATCCCTTGTCTATTAAATGTTAGGCAAGTAAAAGATCCCTACTCTACTTAAGGGAAGAGGTTCGGCAAAGTTCCTGGTTGGGGGTAGCTTGTCTACAGGCATCGGTGTTAGGCCTCAGTAGCGGAAATAGGCCGACGTTAAATAAATGTATAAAAAACCTTCCGTTCTACTCGAGGGAACAACAATTAGTCGAGAAACTGGGGAGAATAAATGGGTTCACGGAAAGGGGGACTTTGGGGGCGGTTTTTGGGCAATTTGAGGGGGTTGCCGAGGTGGAAAAATTGGTTTGACTCCTGTAATCGATTCAGCACCCTCGAAAATGGGGGAATATTGTCTAGTCGCAAACATTCTGTAATTTCATCATAAATCCCGGCTCTTTAAATAATAAGTTAGATGAAAAATTAATCTGAGGACACATCAAAATAAAAAGGCGTCAATAGAATTGAAAGAGATAGAGATGATATCATATTCTCGCAAGGCAATATAGTTAACAAAGGTATATTTCTTACTTTACGGATAGAATAGGATCAATTAATACATCAGTACAGTTATCATTACAAAGACATCTTCCTGGATCTATATCTACCTGCTGGGCTGGATTGATTGAAAGTTTAATCGAACCGATGAATTTAATTTTCAAATCCTATCGACTGCGCCAATATCATTCCGACTAAGAAGAGAGTTGTTGAAGAGTATTGCATCTATCAAACACAGTATAATTTGGAAGATAATGAACGGTAATTAATAAACTATCTAACTTGAGAGCATTAATGAGCCTGAGCTTTACCGGGCTAGAATCAGTCATACGTAATGTTGATAATGCAGACAGAAATATGATATCACTATTAAGAACAGCCGTTTGGTAATAAATACATGTTAAAATTTAAGATATTTGGTATTGATTAGTAACTACTTTGAACTTCCTTGAAAATTGATAAACTTTTAGTAGGATGTTTCTCACGATATCGATAACCTTCCGAAAAACATCTCTGAAGTGTGTAGATAAACCGGTATAGTGACAATGAACTAATTAAATGCTTAACTATTTTTAAAGAAGAATCTAATGATTTTGAACAATGTTACGCTAGGCTAAAATCTTGGTAGACTTAAAATTAGTATAGTGATTAAAACGAAACAGAAACTAGAATTAATCCTTTATTTGTTTTGGTATTCTGTGATCTAAGAGTGCTATTTTAATTGTCATTTTCGAGGACTAAAGTAAAAGAGATCTGTACTTTACTCCTTGAAAATGGTTATTTTAACAGCAATAGCGCACTGTGAGACTGTGAAGTGCAAAAATTAAATAGTTTGTATCAATATACCACAAAGCGAAAGTGCTTTTTAATTCCTCCTATACTTAATTGATGCTTCACACTTGGTGACAAAACAGGCACTTAGTCCGTTGGTATAATTATAGTACACTATGTATAGTGATGGTATAGCCACAACCTTTTATTAGAAAGTAAGTAATATTTAACGCAGTGTCACCAACAGATAGTTACTGAAAATGTGTGAACAAAAATAAATTAGGACTATTTTGCAGACATCAGTTTTACGAAAATTGACAATCGTACATAATTTATATCCTTATTTCCTTCCAAGATTTAATATATTATTCACATATTAATTCGGGAATTGTGCAGTAAGTTTGAATGAAATTGTAGTGTTCTAATATAATCTTTTGCAATGTTTTTTTTTATAAAATGTTTTAATCATAAAAACATAGTAATTACCTACTTCTCTTCAGAGAAACGGGAAAAAAATAGAAAGGATATATAAATAGCCATTACTTCATTTGGACAGGTTTTTTCGTATATTGGTAGAGATGGAATTAGTCAGTCTTAATAAATAAAAAGTAATTAATCCCAAAAATATATAATCAGCAATACTTTTAATGACAATGGCATTTCTTAACATTAATATGACCAAATAATTAAACGAAGTTTTAAACGCTATTTCAAACACTAAAAATGATAAATTATGAGCCCGACCCTGCGTTCCACACGCGAAGCTGCTATAGGAAAACGCCCAACTATTTTACACGAAATTTAACATATTCGTATTCGACACAATACTTTAACAGGAGCAAATATTATGCACACTTTTCAGTTTTTTTCATGTTATTTTATTTTATACTACATCGTATTATATTTTATTTGAATATTTAAGTTCCTTCATAGAATATAAAACAATTTATAGTGAATTTGGGATGAATGAGTGGTACGTTCGCGTTGAATAATCAACGAGAAGAAAATTTTACAATATAAAATGTAATAGGTCCTTGACTTAAGTTTGAAGAAATCAATTCTGAATTCTATTGGCTTGTTTTTAGGGAATGTGTAAAATAAAAATGAGGATATTTAATGCACTATTTGACCTTGATAACGCATCTTTAATTTTCATAAACGGCGGAGTAAGGACGGATAAGCTAGATTTCGGCGGCGTTTAGATATTACGCAAGTAATTTGTAATAGAATGTCCCAGAACATCGCAAACAAGTTCAAATGAACACAATTTCTACGTACAATTTTAATCGTGAGTTATAATAGATTTTAAATAAACAAACAATTAACATACATGTTATTGCAATTCAAAGTTTTCCTACGTAAACCAGTTGTCTAGCCGATTTAAAACCGTGATTAATACACATTAAACCGAGCCTTCGCGACAAAAAGCCAATTAAGCAGATGCAAATATAAAGCGCTGATCAAATTAAACATAGAGTTGTTTATTTCACACTTTAAAAAGCCAGACAAGAAATGTTAATTGTTAAACCCGCCTAACCAGTTTTCAACAATAACAGTCCGTATCAAAACTGACCTAGGCTAGCGCATATTGTCGTGATGATCTAGCATCTAGTATGGCCATGCCGGACTGTGGCGTTATATAAGCATAAGCCAGCCGTGTCTTGTCTAGGCCACTAGATTACTGTTACGTTAAACGCCGTTACGTCTCATTTGTTCAAAAACAAACGAAATGCTCGTTCTTCGAAATGCCAATCCACTTTTACCGGGCAAACAAATAGATGTTAGACGAAAAATAAATAGCGCATTAGCGACTCGTCATGTAAATAATTTTATAGCAATAATGAACTTAAAGTTGCTTCATAATTGGTGTAGAAATACCTTGTTTCACAATACGTAAGCGCTTACTAGCCATTGTTTAAGCAGCAAACGAAAATTAAACATACAAAGTAAGAACGGACTACGTCACCATCAGGTTTGCCTAGGCGCAGTTTCAGCGTTACGGTCGTCCTTTAAAATTAAATGATTTTAATCCGTTTCCGTGATTGTATTATTTTGACGTTGTTCAAACTTTACCTTGATAAATTATTGGATGAATATTGATAAGTCGAGGGATATTTCTTTGTATATATGCTTCTATTCCCAACAGCGCGTCTCTATTTAAAAAAAAATTCGGTGTCTATGCAGCAAAGTTAGTCTTAAATTTTTCCTCTGTAGCTTACTTCAAGGTCGAATGCTTCAATCTAGTTCGTTTTTATCCAATAGTTTCTTCATCTGATGGATTGTATTAAACATCTACTGTTTCACTAGAGTCAGAAAAATACTGTAACATCAGTAGTCTCACAAAATTAAGTTTAATTTATTTTGATGCTAATGTCCCTTCAGCTGCTGATTGATATTCAGGTAAATGCTCTTCAAGGATCTCAGCAGAGGTTTTGCAAATTTTGGTCCGTCAAGTGAAATTCATCATCAATTATATTACCCTTAGAACATGAACTTTAAAGTAAATTTTGGGCAGTGGTAATAAGAAGTTGATAACCAATTGGCGTTCAATAACGATATTATTAAGCTTTTCTAAAGTCTTCGAGATTGTTCTGTATTCAATAATATTTATTGCTATAAAGTCCTGAGTTTTTCCAGCACAAGTACAGCTTTGTCACTAAGCATCCCACTACTACATACTTATTCTATTTTTCTTAGTTTATCTCAGAGAATAGATACTCAACAACAAGTGGATGCAATATATACAGGAATCCCTTGGTAGGGCGAAGATGAAGACAATGTCATTTTCTGTGGAGTGATTCAATTTAGTTGTTTCCAAAATTCAATTATAGAGTCAACTATCTGATTTTGTTACAGAATGCAATCTAAAGAAACTACCATCTGGTAATTGATAGTGATGAAAGTAACAAATCGTCGCGACTGCTGCCACCTACGGCAGCAAAAAGTAGTTTATCGGTAAAAAAATCACGTTGAATCATTATCCGGTATGGAAAAATGGTAATTACAGCGACACAGTGTTCTAGAAGCAGACACTATAATCAAATACCGCGTAAAACGGAAGCAATTCTTGAACAGCGAGTGCATCCAGCAAGCGGGTGACCTTGGATTTGCGGAAAGTCGCAGGCGATGTCGATGAACTACTGACCGTCCCAGCTTGCAGTTATTTAGATGGCTATGAAAACGACTCTAGACAGCCCCAAACACACTGGCAATTGGACTGCGGTAATTGTGGTGGTCGCGAAGGAACACGCGACGGTGAGTTTGTGAAAATAATTTCACATCTCACTTATTACGCCCCGGGAATTCGTTATCTTTCTGATTATTTGTTCTTATAAATCGAAAAAGTCTTAAAAAACAAAGGATAATGTGCCACCTGGACAATGTTAGCTTCTTCACACTCACAGCAAACCAGTGCCATGAATCCCATACCCACACAAGTCATTTCGGTTATTCATGCCTCGTTTTTCTTCTGTACACCGATCTCCATCATCATGAATAAAGCGATTTTAAACGATCCTGACATTGGGAGCAGATGCACTTTTTTGGCATCGAATGCTATAATTATCATTCTTCTATATTTATTACAGTGCACTCTCGCTCTCAGTTGGCTACGCATTTGTAGCCGAGTCTTATTGGCCAACACTCCTTCGAGACACCAATCACAAGTCGTTTCCTCAAACGAGTCATGCAGTGGCGTCACATGAAAGATACACCGGCTATTTTTGTCGACACGCTTGGTACTTATTACGGGAAGTTGCGAATATTTTATTTCAAACGTTAAATAAAATGCGGAATGCTGCTTTGAGGAAGGCGT
Source organism: Leptura quadrifasciata (assembly GCA_963675555.1). Lineage (NCBI taxonomy): Eukaryota > Metazoa > Arthropoda > Insecta > Coleoptera > Cerambycidae > Leptura > Leptura quadrifasciata. The sequence continues at coordinate 38,188,484 of OY776681.1, read as the reverse complement.
GATTTTTTTAATTTACGGGCGTCTTTTCCGTCTTTTGCCTTTGACGTGTCCTGGAAATGAACATTCCAGCGACGTCGAGGATTGTACATTCAAAGTTATTATTACCCTTGTACAATCTTTTCACCGAAAATTTCTTGATATTTTGTGGCTTACGGAATTTTATGAAATTCACATAAAATACAGCACGCTGCTCACGATAATTGACTGTGAAGTTGCAAATGCTTTTTAATTAAAAGATAGGCTTGCAATTTAATCGTTCGACAATTCATTCAGTTTTGGAAAACTATTTGAAGATGTGTGAACACATATTTTCAAAGCATCGGGCGATTTATGAAATATCATGTTTTTGAGGACCTGATGAATGTACGTAATTTAATCTACCAAAATTCCATCAAAAACCCCTAGTATAGCAAAAATATGTTTTTTAATGTCGTCAAGAGCAAACTGTTCTTTGTAGAGGGTGTAATATGAGAATCAATGGTCTAAATAATTTTTGTAACTTAAAATACTTGACAGCAATTTTCCATGTTGTAAATTTATTCAATTAAGCACTACATTCACACCTCCGTGTGAAAAATAGTTTTCAAGTATTTTAATTTTTAGCTGAGAACCATACAAACATTTTTAAAGTAATTTTTTTTCATTTAGAGCATTGGTGATATTACACCCTCTGCTTTTGACGACTCTGCAAAACACTATGTTGCATATTGACATTAAATAATATTAAATTTATCCTTTGCATAACGATGTCAAAGATGCTACTTCTTCTTCCTCTTGTATATCTTCCTCTTCTACCCCACTGTCTTCGTTGCTTTGCAAGTTTTCTAGTTCCTCCATTTACAATCAACTTGTTTCCGTTAATTTTCTCGCCATGTCCTCGTATTTTAGCAAGTTCCAAATGTTTGCGAAACAATTTATTTTCCTCCCTATTCTCTCGACATAAATCATTGATACAGCTATGGAGTGTTGCTTAAGACTCTCTAATTTTTATATATTGGAAAACAGAGTTAGATTTCTTACATATATGAAACAATCTCCAGTACTGTAGGAGGATTTTCCTTCCTTCCTATCTTATAGATATTATTGAGATCTGCTTCCACTAAGTTTATTGAGTATCTGAAGAACTTTTTTGGCTGAATCTCCGTTAGTAAGATCTTTTAAACCAAATGTTACTGTATTGATGCATCTATCTTTTCTTTGGACTTCAATACAATGTTGTTAAAGTACTGCTACTTCCCCTTCTATTTTTGTTGCTCGCTTGAATATTTTCTATTGGCTTTTCAGTTTTTGTTGATATCTCGACTTTTTGTTGCTTACTTGCTTTCACTAATAATTTGTACAGTTATTTGTCTGCGTTAGGCCAGACACTTCTGCCATTTTATGTTAACAGGGGTTTAACAACCAGTAGGACAAAGGGTCTGACCCTGATTTTTGTTTTTAGAATTTTTGGTTTTTGGTTTAATGCGTGATAAACAGTTGTCAGCTAGGTAACAGTTTGTTTTATAATTAGTTAAGGCACTTTTTGCTCATTTTAACACTTTTTTGATAGAGCACTGAACCGCGCTATACGATACATAATTGACTGTGTTTCCAAACACATGTTATACTCCTTTTGCTGTTATATAGCATTAAACGTTGAATTTTTCTCTAAAAGTTTCGTGTTCTCTTCCGAAACGAAACACAAACAAGAAAGTAGACAAATCTAAGTCGTTTCTTTTAACGATGATGCTATTTCAAGAGTAGGTCAAATTATTATAGTTCTTAAGTGAAAAAGAGTTGTTTGAATCATAATCGACCATAAAGAATTATTGTTATTTTCGCGAGGGGGTACATGTAGTTCAGATATCATCGCTTACATTTATTTATAAATAAACATTATGAGTGGATGCTAAAAAAATAACGTTATCAGTCATGACACGATTTGCTGCATCGAGCCCTAATTACCTCGAGAACAAAAAAAAACAACCAATTATTTGTACAGCCTGTCAATAAAAAAAAAACATGATAATGTCCGTATCAATGTTGTGTAACATGTTTTCTAAATACCACCAACTATATTTTTAAATAAATACTGTAATTAATATGAGAAGCATGATATAATTTATCGAGAGAAGAGGCTTAAGGAAAAAACAAATGCAATCAAGCCATTTCCGGTCGCCATACGTAACGCCTTATAAGAAAAAAACAAAAGAAGCTAAGATAGGCGGTGTATGCAAGCGACCAAGGCCAAAGCTGTGCGCATGTGCATTTCTATAATTATATCACTACAAAACTGCAAGTGCAAACGTGGACGTCACTGAACGTTCGGGGGGTGTAAGGGGTACTCTGCCGGGGTGGACGGCCTATTCAAGGTTCTCAATAAACAGGCAGCCTGCATACGCTCACTGGCTCGGAAGTTTAGACAGAACGCAGCACAGGGTGTTAAAAATTGTGTCTCACATTTGGCAAAAGTTTACAAGAGACATTGCAGAACCTGCATGTAACACTCAAACAGGGTAATCATTCCATATAATAATAATAATAAAAAATTGTCTTTATTTACGTAATCTACAAGTTAAAAAAAATATATCCTTAAAAAGTGAACAAATATGGAGGAAACACACAGAAAAGGCAATTGACACACTATGGCGAAGTCTAGCAAAGATGCTACTCATACTCAACCAAGACTGAGTCAATGTGACCTTCCTTAAAATATAACTATAGATATAAATATTTATCTTACAAAGATTGAGCAGTATTAGATTAAATTAAAAACAAAAAAACAATGACGAAACAAATTATTAACAACAAAGCAATATGAAGTTTAAAACAAAGAACAAAACTAAATTAACTATGGGCATAGGCAAGATATGTGTCAGTCAAGAATATCGAATAATACTATTGCTTCAAATATAAATATTTTTGTGATTTTGTGTGATTTTCATTGAAAATAAAACTTCTTTTATATATGCTAGTATGATGCTTTGAAACAACATATTTATTTTTAAGTGTAGTAGCCCTATCTTGTTATTGAGGGGGAGTTAGTGTTTGTTAAGGTTTTATGAACAAAGTTACACGTGATGCTCTCTTCGATTGTTCTTATTAAGCCAATTGTGTGAAATATGGTCAAATCGTCAAAAGCCAAATACCATTCGACAACCAGATTTTGAATTTTTTGTATCCTATTTTTATCAAGTTGATCAAGACAAAACCATAGATAATATCGCAGTAATTAAATTGAGATAACACAAGTGAATCACATAACATAATCCTCAATTTATGAAATGAGAGATAGCGATATGAATATATTAATTACAATATACGCCCTTTGTACAAGTACTAATAATTCTCAAGTCAGAAAAATTACTAGGATCTTTGATTCTGGCTAAAGATTTACCAATTGCTACTTTCCCTAGAAGCGGGAAATGATTTTGTTTAATACAGCAGTTAATAATATAAGCAATGTATGGATCAATGAAAGGACTACAGTATTTGAACATAACAGAAGATATATAATCAACTCCATTAGCATTAGTTTTAATATTATGTAAATATTTATTAACCTCATCAACCGTAGTAAATTTAAATTGAAAAGAATTATTTCAATTTTTATAGGCATTATAAAATTCAATTTGTTCATTACAATAGTTTGATACGCTTTGTAGAAAAGATGCAAAATAATTATTAATTTTATTGGGATCAGCTAATTCTTCGGAAAAAACTGAACGTACATTGGCTGATTTCAAAGCAGACCAAGTGTTACGGGTGTTGTTTAGAAGGAAAACCGAGTTTAAATATCCTCTTTTTTCTCCCTTACCATAGACACAGTGCTTATACCTAGTCTTATCAATATCAGCTCTAGTCCGTTTAAATTTTTGAAGTGCCCTATCTCTTTCTTTCATAATTATTCTCAAATTTGGGCTTAACCAGGGGGCTTTAAGCTTTGTGACCCTAATATTTTTAATTGGAGCATGAGTATCAAACGCGGTGATAATGAACTCATTGAATAGGGAAATTTTAATCATTTTCATTAATTATATTATGCCAAGGTAAATTATATAAGTCAATTAAAAACTCATTTAGTACAAAATTTTTAAAACATCTAAAAGTGACAAATTTAGGTTTCATTTTGCATTTAAGAGTTTTTATATCACAATAAATGATCAGAAATACCATCAGCAGCAATAGTGCCAGGAACAACGTAACAGATCCTCATTGTTTATAAAAAAATGGATCAATCAAAGCATTAGAGGTACCCAGTTACTCTGGTAGGTTCATTTTTAAATTACATGAATTAAAACACTCTTCAATTGGATTGTTAATAATTAAAAAGTTCAGATTAAAGTCACCAAGACAAAGAATTGTATCAAAAGATGGACACACATTAGACAAGATTTCATCAAAACTATTTAGCAAATTATTAATATTAGTGAATAAGTTTGGTAGTTTGCCAGTTCTTTGTCAAAAATCAAATTGAATTTGGCTAATTAGAGTTTTACAGAATGTTAAATGTTAGAAATATACATATAACATATTTATCTGCATGTGCGTCGTTATTTTTTTTTTTCCTTTTTAAAATACGAGCAACGATTTGAGTGGGCATCGAACGTCTATTACATGTAGTTATGAGACTGGTGGGTTGTTATCGCGTAGTTATTTAAGACCCTGTCTAAAACATTTGTATCTTTGTTAATTAATTTAAGAAGAAAAAGTCTAATAATATCTTTATACTTTATCTTTCACAAACAGTACTGAAAATTCGTATATTATATTTACAATTTTTTTTGACGAATACTTTCCATTGTTATTTGTGCCATGTATTATCCAAGTTGATCTATTTTTAGAAACTTCATCGCAGATATCGTTTCACTGTAAAAAAGTTTGCTCCAAAATGCACCTTTGTTGATCTGTAAGAAGTCTCAAGAAATATTGAACAGAAAATGGTAATCTTTATTTTTCTGACAATATTAAATCATGGCACATAAGTATCTTTCGGATCATTTGCTTTTTGTTTACAGATTTATATGGCCGCAAAAAATATGTTAGAAGTAATTTATATTTTAAATTTCATTGACCTCATAAAAACATACTTACGAAGAGTGATCTTGAGGCCAGTAAGAGTATATGTATTAACGATCGAAAAAATGTCAACAATTATCTAAGAAAAAATGGACTTTTGATCATTCATTTAACATAATAAACATTTACATTTATATTTTGTTGTATTAGAATAGGTAATAATTATTATAACAATACGCCTTCTTTGATTTAATGCTTTAAACAGACACCTAATACTATTAAACAACACCTTAGTAGGTGCCGGCAGAAAAGGATTCAGCAAAATAGAGCAAAGGTACTTAGCTGCGGTTTCGGCGGTAAACTCTAAATTTATGTTCCAAAATTCATATCAAAGGCAATCTTTGGAGGCAACAGATTAGACGAAGCTCAAAAGGGCCAAAGACAAAGTTAGTCACAATTGAACCACCGCACTTGGCCACAAGTAACTAAAGTAGTCATTTTTACGTCAAATCACGTGAACTGTCATGAAGATTCACTGACCTGACCGTCCAAAAGCCCCAGACTTGATCCACTACACACGAGCAGTATTCAAGGTTGTAATTACATACCATAAACAAGTCAAAAATTCCGAGTTCTGCACTAGCAATATTCTTATGTTATTACGGTATATGTGTTTATTGGGCCATTAACGAAAATAAGCGGTCAGTAACGTTAACATCAATTTTCCTTGGTGATCAATGCTAAGGAGAGTCATTCACGTTAACTTCTTATATAAGTCATTATTGTTATTAATATTTTCACGTAAAGGAATTCACATCATTGTCCGATCGTTTTCATTATTGACTAAACGGAAAACCAGAAAAACACTCGGGTGCTACTCAATCGTTAACGGCTATAACCAGCCAGTGATGTTTATATCCGTTTTGATTGGTTTTAACTTCATAAACCGGTAATTCACGTCATATATGTAGATAAACGCCACTGACTGGATTTTAGCACAACGAAAAATTATGAAAAACCCGGAAAATGCTGAATTTGACTAAATGATCTATAAATTCTGCGAGTACGCGACCATTAACATTTGAGTTTCGTCAACCATGTCGACGTCTTCTGAGACGACTAAAAGGTAGAACATGTTCTGACAAGAACTCATTCATAGTTCCGTCCCAAGTTTCATAATTTTCTATTCTAGAAACATTGCGAAACTTTCGTTTTGTTGATACATTTTTACCTTATATTTTAGGACATATGCCCGTATAGGTAATTCACGTCACCCTCCTGATATGTATAATGTCGACCATAAGATAAATAAAGTATTAATGTGCACACTCACTGCCAACGATTTTGATACGTAAGATTCAACTTCATCCCTTTTATAAATATTACACAACAAAACAAACCTTATTTTATAACATTTTGTAATTCTTACTTTTCATTAACCTGTATTTACCAAGTGATCGTTACGTACACTTTTACAGCATCTCATCAACAGCACGAACATTCTAATTCGATTCAACACTTTCCAAGAATAGAAGCTTGCATAAAGGCCATGGAAAATATTTTAGATAACCTTCTTATACAATTAAATCGAACATTGGGGTTATACCCGTGTTGTTCAAAACAGTTTACCTAACTAAAAACGTGTCATTTTAAAGTATTCAACCACTGCAACTAACTATACTACAAACTATGTTTTATTTATCAGAATGTATGTTTATCTTATATATTCTTTTGCTTATGATTCTTAAGAAAACAAATACAGTTAAAGGTAAAAAAATTTACTAGAAATATTTTTTTAAATTATTCAGTCATATAATATGTAAATCTGAGTATTTTTGATTTTTCTTTAATTAATGATCAAAGAAGAAAAACTAAATTGTCTAATTACTCAAATATAAAAGTTTGCCCTATATTATAATACGACCCGAGGCATCTTCGATATGCCTACACTCAATTCGGGCACGTATAAATGTTAAACAATGTCATGACATGAATGTCGATGCAAGAATGATAATATTTAGCAACATTTTATCAAAAAAAGTAGCAGGAAGGCATGGCAGGAGCGCAAAATATAAGGAAGAAATACAATACAAGTGGTGGTTGATGGGCTTAAATTTTACGCTTGGCGCCTCACGTTGGGCCACCAGTTTTATCATTGGCAATGCGGCAAATATGAACAAAAGGAAAAAACATACTTGTGAGATAATTAATTGCACTATGTTCTGCCCATATACTTTCAAATGATTAAGAGATTGCAAAAGTTAAAAAGAATGTGTAGTATTTTGTAATGTTCATTTGCCAAATACTAGAAGAAGATGGCGAAAAACTGGTACCACCGTAAGATGTTGGAAAACACTTTTTGACTGCCTAAAAATTGCTGAAATCAGTTTCTGTGGCAGAATTTAACAGAAAAAGCTTTTACAGATAGTTGAGGAACGGAAAAATTGGAAACTATTTTGAATGAGGCATAAATATAAAGAAAGAAATACAAATGGTGGTTGATGGGCTTAAAATTTATACTTGGCGCCCCACGTTGGGCCACCGGTTTTATCATGGACAATACGGCAAATAGACCAAAGGAAAAACACATATTTGTGAGACCATTGATTGCACCATTATACGGATGTTCTGCCCATATATTTTTTTTTTTATATACATTTATTTAACGTCGGCCTATTTCCGCTACTGAGGCCTAACACCGACGCCTGTAGACGAGCTACCCCCAACCAGGAATTTTGCCGAACCTCTTCCCTTAAGAAGAGTAGGGATCTTTTACTTGCCTAACATTTAATAGACAAGGGACCGACGGCTTTACATCCCCTCCGAAGGATGGTATATCTCCTATACAACCCTCGCCTAAGGTTGTATAGCTTCCGCGCATACACTGATATACAAGCCGCTGGAAGATGTGTGAGGCGAGAACGCGGTTTCCGTTGGAATGGTCACCATCCAAGTACTAACTGCGCCTGTCGTTGCTTTACATCGCATACCGAAGTATGTACATAGTAAAGACGCACCTACGCTCGCCCCTTCTGCCCATATACATTCAAATGATTTAAAGGTTGCAAAAGTTAAACAGAATGTGTAGTATTTTGTAATGTTCATTTGCCAAATACTAGGAGAAGATGGCAAAAAAAACTGGTACCACCGTAAGATGTTGGAAAACACTTTTCGACTACCTAAAAATTGCTGAAATCAATTTCTGTGGCAGAATTCAACAGAAAATGGCTTTAGCACAGATAGTTGGGGAACGGAAAAATTGGAAACTATTTTGAATGAGTCATAAATATAAAGCAAATTTAAAATTATAAAACAAAATATGAACAAGCCCGACAGAAATAAAAATATATATATAAAGTATCAGGTGAAAAATTGTCATCTGTTAAATGCACTAGCCATGGGCACAATGCGAACAGTCTTTTCTGTATTTTTTTTTATGTTTCTCCAATAAAAATTAGGAATAAATTGGTCACTAATTCAGCATTCCGTGGTAACAATATAGGTATTATTTCTTTTATGCAATAGATATTGAATGTCGTAGTGAATGGTGATTATAACATGTTGCAGCATAGTTAAAAAGTCGGTAATTACCCAGTTAATGAACCATTTCAAAATTGAAAAATAATTTTTGTAAGGAATCTATCACTAGTATCATTCCCGGACTATCCGTCCAAGCGCACATTTTTCGAGGAATTGTCTAATTTCCTTTTAAGATAAGCTAATGTTTAAAGTACTTTTAGCGGGTCGATCGTATCACTGTCTGGCGGGGCGGGGGGGAAAGCGAATAGGCGGCCCTGCAGCGAACGTTGACCAGGAAACATCGTATATAACCTTCAAATGATTCTGTCCTTGGTTAAAATAGATGCATCGCAGCGCAACATTGCAAAGTAGGCTCTACTGCACTCCTTTCGCTAAGTAGGCGATGATATCACGACTCACGACGTGTGCCCTCACTTGTTCGCACAGCAATCCGAGATAAAGCAATAGATCAGATCAGGGTGACTAGTAAATTTAACAAATGAAAAACGGAGAGTTTCATTAGGCATACACGATAAGTTACTTTTTAATTAGGCATTAATGCTGCAGACGACGGTTAATGGCGTGTCTAGATGCGTGACCTTTGGTTTTGTAACGCTTACAACAAGGAGGCCATAGGACGAAAACAGCGTTAATAAAAGTGAATACGGTTTAAGTAGGAAATGTCATTTTAGTTTATCAAATCTGACTCTGGGACATAATAGCTTTCTTAGTTGGATAATTACGAAACGAAAAAGGAAATTGTGTGACATTTTTATTGTACGTCTTTTTATAACACAAGGAAATGCGTTGTTTCAATGATTTAGATGATTTACACCATAATATTCTATTTCATTCGATTCTGAACATCAAGACTCTTTTATTAAATATTTTACTGCAAAATATGACGTCGTCTTATCGTGCAATAAAAAATGTTTGGTTAAAAATTTATATGTATGTTCTTTTTATCATTTAGAATCGATTTAAAAAAGAGTACCATTACCTCTCTGACACTTTCAGGAAAGACTTCATTATCATACATAAACTTTTTGTAAGTCTTTGTTTATAAAAGCCCGCCGAATCGATCAAGGCTAACGAAAAATCTCCATTGTAATTAATTCAAAGTGAATTCAAAAATCTAGGTAAACAGTGGGAACCCCGATTGGAAGGGCTGGCTGCGTTGGGTCCCTTTGTGCACCTTTTGTGGAAATGTAGGTCATGCGAAGGCGGGTAATTGTATGGGGTTGAGAAGCACACTCGCACAGGTAGATCAACAGTTTACTGGGGTGAGGGGCTCCGGAAATCAATTATGTTAAGAAGGGTATTTGCTAAACAGGTAGTCAACTGATTTGTCTTCATCTTTTACCAAATTATAGGCCCTGTCAGAGTGTGGTGTGTTTACAAGAGACTCCTACGGATTTATGACAGCAGTTATCTCTGTATCGCATTCCCACGCATATTAAATATAATTATTTATATTGACATGACTGCCAATTATAGTTTTCAGATAGGCATTTTCATTACATATTGCGTCAGGATCCCAAATTTTGAAAAGGCGATGACTCCACCGTATAAGTACTTAGCAATTAGTACTAATATACGATTGAAAATAAACAAACGTTTTTAATGCAGTTGCTGACATCAGTGTCCAATAGTTACCTGTTTATCCGTGGCAATGTCACGGGTCCGATGATCCTTTGTTTTGACGGCATCGACCCACTCCAAAGTTGAAATAAACAATTTGGTTTGCGAAAAAGAAAACATTGTTAATTCGGTTTAGTTAAAAAGTCGTAAAACTGCTTCATTTGTAGCTGCTAACAAACATACTTTAGTTTTATGAATTAATTAAGTAAATATTGGCGAAAATAGCTCTAATTAACTGAAGCTCCCGGCTTTTGCTTATTTTACCGCATTAGATACGCGTTTTCACAGTGAAAATACACTTTCATTTAGAGAGTTTCGTTGTATGCAGTTCATACTGTTTACCACTTACTGTATTGTGCTCATGTTGAATGAGAAAAATGCATTTAATCGCCTCTGATGCACACTGCCAAGAAACAAACGCATTCACAATTGTGGTAATAGGTTAATCAATTTCAAAGTATATTGTTAGTACAAAAAAATCACTCATTATGCAAAGTCGTCAACTCAATAAATTACAATTTTTTACATAACTAATCGGTAACAGCCTGACTATTTTTGTCTGCAACAATTTTAAATATCAATTTCACAGTTTTTATTACTTCTTCGAATTGAAGGCAATAACAAATTGCGGTAGAGATATCTGCACGTTCCACCCTATAGTGGAGCCGAAAAGAGCACATGGTAGAGCAAAAAATCAGCGGAATTCTCGACATACCATGGAAATATATTAAATTTTATCCGTTATTGCCTCGTACCAGAAATGAAAACCACGACTAGGACATACTGTGTAATTGCCATAGTCGACCAAATGGATTGAATGTGTGAACATTCCTATTAATTCCTAATTCCATTAATACCTAATAATTTGTTGACTGCTGTGAAACAGGCAGAGCTGTTATAGACGAAGGTCAAATATTCGGGTAACCCGTCATCCAGTGGCGCCACACATATATTTATATAGGTATATATATACTAATAATGTTCATACTCATTTTATAAAATAAAACAAAAAATAAATATAATTAAATTTGTTTCTACACTCTCAGCCAAAAAGGAAAACTGGAATTCTACTATTTATTCTTTTCGGCAAGACTTTAGTCAAGCACTAGTCAGTTGAGTATAACCCCTAATAGTAACTAAAATTCTGAAGTTAAAAAACACGTACACATTTATATTTTAGTCTCTCCAGCTCCTAAATATGAATATATACACAGTAGAATAGGGATAAACGGTATAGTAGATTGCGGTCGCAGTGAGACGGGAGGTCGTGAAGCTTGCTACTCCTCCGAACGCAGACCTGGATTTAATATTTTGAAATTTGATGACTTTAGACAGTGGAATGCGGTGTCCATGCCTGTTACAGAAGCACATTGCAACATCGCATTTCCGATCAGGTAAAATCAACTTCAAATTTTTAAATGGGACACATCAACGATACCGTATTCGTCAGAATTTCGCAAATTGCTATATTTATAACTTTATTAGTCTCTCGTTGATGCCAGCTTGATTGGTAAAACGTTCACCAGTATACTATGCAGTATTTTTATTTTTTTTTAGAATATTTTCAAGTGGTGCAACACACTATTAATAAAATTGGATTTTTGCGCTTTCTTTCCGTAAATGAAACGAAAATTGTTTAAAAGTTTTGAAAACTAGAGTTTAATTAAACCCATTCATTATCTACGAACTCTATGGGCTGCGCCAATTTCTTACATTCCAAAAATTCTTTTGATTGCATCCGCATTGGAGACATAATTAACCTATGTTTCTTTTGTTTCAGATTTAGACCCTTATAATAGCTACCTACTACAACAACACCACCAGGTACAACAGAGCCATCACATGCACCATCACAACCAGTCCCCCTTCACGACGCCGTCACCCCCCTCCCCGCCAATGAGACACGCCATCCCCACCTCTGTAATACAAGCAGCGACGTCCAGCATGTACGACGAGTCGTACATGCTCGGCTTCTCGCCGAGGAAGCTCAAAAAAGTCAAGAAGCAAAAGATCGGGGAGCCCGGCACCGTTAAGAGGAAAAGCAGGGAGGGCTCCACTACATATTTATGGGAGTTTTTGTTGAAACTTCTCCAGGACAGGGAGTACTGTCCAAGGTACATCAAGTGGACGAACAGAGAGAAAGGAGTTTTCAAGTTAGTTGACTCGAAGGCCGTGTCCCGGCTTTGGGGGATGCACAAAAACAAACCAGACATGAACTACGAGACGATGGGTAGGGCCTTGAGGTATTATTATCAGCGCGGTATTCTGGCAAAAGTAGACGGTCAACGGCTGGTGTACCAATTCGTAGAAGTCCCCAAGGATATAATCGAAATAGATTGTACAGGAGCTGCGTGAACTATACCTAGTTTTTTAATTCCCCCCTCCAGCGGTATGAGGAGCCGCTGTCTCGAAAGTACAACAAAACACAAATTATTTATTTAGAGAATGGATGAAAACTCAAGTTTTTATTAAATTGTATATAATAATGACTCAAATATATATATATATACAGTAACAACGAATTTTGCACTTGGATGCACTTTCAACTTTCTTTTTTAAGATCTCATATGTACAAAGGTGTATCTAAAAATCGACGTCTATATCCTGGAATTGCCTGAACGATGTCGCATAGGACTGCCTAGAAGAGGTTGTGATGTGTAAAAATACTTTATAGGGTTGTGGTGTTGATTTTCCAACTTATGTAATCCCGCACACTATTTCATACGTTATACAGCATTTATTTCAATACAGGTCAAGTTCAAAGATGCGAAGGAACAGATTTGATTTGCAACATTTGATTCTGGTATCGGTTTCTGACCAAAACAAGGACAAACTAACTATTGTGTACCGCAAGGTGCTGTTCTAAGGCCTTACTTACAAATATTTATCATAAAGTAAAGCCAGGTTCCTTATAAAATGAGTGTAACTTCAGCGATTATTTGTTGTATCTACATCAGTATGTACCACAGGGAACTATTCTGGGGCCACTTAAAGAGTTTTTCTCAGGGCTGATGTTGAATCAAAGTGTTGATGTACTTGCATTGCATTTAAAAGTGCTTTTATTATTACATAATCCGTTGTACAAAAAATAAAAAGTAACTCGTTTTTTGCACACTAATGAATTTTAAAAAGTTATTAAATGTATATAAAAGTTTTATCATAAATGATGGGGTGAATGTGTTATTGTTGTGTTTTAGTATGAAATAGTGAAGAATTGTTATAAATATAGTAGATTTTTATAAATTATACATAAGCAAATTTTAAAGAAAATATATCAATTACTAGTAATAATGAAACAACCGTAAAATAGTCGGAAATTATGTGAAATGTGATAAGAAAAGACAAGGTATTTTGGGAAAAGTCTTTTTGGAATTTTTTTGTTACATATATATTTTAATAAAAAAAAGGAAGGTGCTTTAAAAAATGGATAAGAAGACTGCGGAGGTGCCTAGAGATTGACAGATAAACAATAGATTGTCAATGAATATGCTCTCTTTAATTTTCATTTTACAGAGTGTTCGGCAAAATGTTCTTTTGCTTCTGATCTCAGTTTGTACACAACAATTAATAAGGGTGGAGTAAAATCAGAGGATAAAAAAATTGCCCGTTTTCTTGAAAATAAATTCATCCCAGAGGTCTTATTTTAAGGATTTGGTCCATATTATTGTGGATATATTCGTATAATCACGTCGTCTTTACGGTTAGAGCATAGTTGGGATTAGAACGGTTGAAAAAAAGTTATTGGCAATTTTAAATAATAGTCTTCTGGAAATTTATGAGTAGTATAGATTGTTGTAAGGGCTATCTCGATCCGTTCGATTCCTTTAATGAGTTGCGACATCTTAAAAATGAGAATTTCCCTAATGATCTTTATTCAGAAATATTTAGTGGAGCGCCTGGAGCGTTAAAAACATAAAAACCTCGGATTACAGTTACAGTGAATGAAATTAAAAATAAATATATAGAATGTTTAGCTATAATATATATATATAAACGTTTAACCATATAAAAATTTGTGATCTTGTTTTTGAAAAAAAAATGATAATTGCAATAATTCAAATAGGTTAACACATATTAGGCTGTAGAATATTTTTGTATATTAAATTTAAGTTAACGTATATATGTATATAGAGATATTAATCGGGAAAAAGAAGTAAATTAAGTAAAATTGAATATAAAGGAAAACTATTATTTAAATATTTGTTTATTTAAACATTTTACATTTTTGTCCATATCAAATATTTTCTTCGACTTCATTTATTTGAATGATTGAAGCAACTATTTTCGCTGCACTGTAGACATCAATCAATCAATCAATCAATCAAAATAAATTTATTAAAATTATAAAAGTATATACCTCCCCAGAACCCACCCCGGAACCAGCCGTGCAACCATCGCACTAATCGCGGTGGCGGATTACAAGGCCGGGCGGACCGGGTCTGGCTTGGTTAAAAACAAGTTTTTAGCCTTAAACCTAAACAGCTTTTAACAATATAAATAAAAGTAGGTAATAACATTAAAATATCCAAACAAAAAAGATTTAAAAAAACTTAAACCACACATATTTTTAAACAACTTATTTTTTAATTTTGTAGTAGACGCAAGTACCTCAATCTAAACGAGGTAGTTTTTGCGAAAGCATGAACACCGGGCTGCGCAGCGCTGACCTAAACTTTGGGCTTTAATAATTTTGAATTTAGAAAGTGATTTGCACTGTAGACATGCTACACTACAGTATAAGCCTCTCTTCCGACATCCACAAGCAGCTCCACATCCCTTTTTGCAATTACAAAATAACATTTGCACTAGATTATCCGGAGCTGGTAATTGATTCATTGTTATTGGGATGAATATATTATTGGAATACTTCCATCCCCAATTTTCACTATCTACGTCATTTCCTAGCCATATACGGATTTGCAGGTACACTTTTTTTAGGTGCTCAAATGCTGCATCAGTTGTAGGAGGTAATGAAGATAAAAGAACACTTGTATTTTTGGCTGATGCTTTTATGAAAGAATTGAACCTCAACGTATTCAAATCTCTAATTTTTGACAGAGCTCCATATAAACCTTAAATACATTCTACATCCGCTTGAAATATATTATTGGAGTCTTCGTTGGCATTTTAAATACTTTTACTGATTCGTGTAAATCAAAATTTTTGGCAAACTTAATTTTCCCTTTATTGAAAAACGCAGATGTTGTATCACAACCCGTGGAAGCATGTAAAAGACACAGAACAGATTTCGGAAGCGATTTTTCTAAACTTTTTGAAGAAAATATTTTTTGTTGGACTTTGCCTCGGGATGGTTTTAGACACGATCATCATCCACTAATACCGTTTATATAACCAAGACGTCAATATCTTCTGCAACTATAACAACATTTTTGTGTCTAAATTAATTGCTGTATCAACAATTAATTTGTCTTCCACTTGGCATGTAAAGATATTGTTATAAACTAATTTAATTATTAACATTTCTATCAATCGGGTTTTATTTTTGTTATACGTCAAAAATTTATCTTGAGCAATTTTCAAAGGCATGTTTTCATCGAATTCAATATCTGTACATTTATTTTTCAATACGCGACGATTCCTTCGGATGATTTAATACTGTCTTTCTTATATCCATCAAATATCACGTGTACGTGTTACTATAATATCTTACATAATGCTCACATATCATTTTAAAAGTTTAATTCAATTGCCATTTGCAGCGATATAGTAACATGTCTCCATCAATAACGTAATGAACATTTTCTACACTTTTTAAAATAATTGAAATTCCCAGGAATAACTCGTAGAAAGTTTTTTGTCTTTCGCCGTTCGCCATCTTCAATTAGAGCAAGCGGATATGGTGCCAGTTCATAATTCGTATAATTTTTAAGCTCTTCATCGGTTTTTTAAAACATATATACGTTGAAACAACAGCAATGGATCAACAGGAATCACATCGTCATGGATTTTAATTTTGTTATTTTTCGTTATCTTTCTTACATAATTTCAATTCCCGTAAATTTTGTCCTTCTATTTTCTCCATTGCCTTTCTTCAAAAGCATCATAACAATTCATATCTTTATCTCCAGTAATTGCGGTAGAAATGGACGTGATAGCATTTGTATCAGGAAAAGGTTTGTGTTGTTTGAAGAGGTCCACCAATATTTTTACATAGATATCATCTCTTTCTATTCTAGCATCTGTCGAATCACTGTGTTGATGACTATTATTGAAAGATATCTCACAAAAATTTTCTATGACTTCAATAATATCTTGGCTATAAATAACTCCTCTGATCCATTTATATACTACACTTTCAGTAGCACCACGTTTTCAAGGTTTGCTCAGTAGTCTGTCTGATCACTTGCAATACCGGGGAAAAAAATCTGAACGTCTAGGTGTGAAATATCCTTCCGTAAATTCCGTAGGGTCCATTTTATAATGTAATTCTTTCATATCTTGCACATAAATTTGTGAAGCCTTAGTGTAGGGTAAATGTCCTGATACATGAAATAATAGAATCATTAGCTCAATACTATGTAAATGTAAGTTCCAATCTCCTATACGGTCGGCAGCAAAGTCCTTCAGTATTGTAACCATTCGAAAATAAGTAATCCCTAATTTCGACGTTTTATATTTATTTTCAAAAATTGTAGCAAGCGTTTGAAATCCTTGGTTTTCAGTTATTTCAGTATAGTTAAAACATTTCGGGGAATGGTAGCTCAATGTGTTAAAGCGGCTGGCTAGCAAACTGAGTTGCCTAGCGAAGTGGGTTCGATTCCCGCAAGGCGAAATAATTTTTCATTAAAAAAATTGCCTCAAAAGTGGTTCGGAGTCCACATTAAACTGTAGGGCCTCGTCTCTCTTTACCTAGCACAGGATCCTTGAAATCTTCCAGGGGATTACTTCGGTAACTTGAGAGGCGGTTAAGAAAACATTTTAAGAAAACATTTTAAAAACATTTAAGAAAACATTTCAAAAATCATGGATTTTTCTTCGCCATTCAGTAAATTTACAAAATCCGTATTGTGCTCCATAAGATTTTAAAAAATCAATTGTGATAAAGCTTGCTGTAATAAAGTATGAGCACAGGCATCTTTGGCAGATGTCTTCTATGTCTATTTAGGTGAAATTCAACGTATACATAAAAAATACTATTTAAAATAAGATTATATGCTCAAATAATAAATTGTTTTATAGTTTTTTGTTTAAATAATGAAAAAATTGAGAGCACAAAAAAATTTTTGGTAAACTTTGCAATTTATAGTATAAAAAATAAAATTAAACTCGACCATATAAATTTATTCACTGTAACTGTATTCCGAGGTCCAAACCCCCAGGCGCTCCACTAATTCTAAACACACTGTTGTAACCACAAAACTATTGAAGATATTAATTTGAATGGATGTTGGCAATCAGCTAGACATTTTACCATCCAATTTACACAAGTTCTAATAAATATTTTTCTCAAAAACTGAAGCTCATCAAAAATATAAGAAAAAAAAATTAAAAGTAACCATTTTACAGGAAAATGTCGAAGAAGTTCATGAAAATTCAGTTAACTCGTTTACAATATATCCAATCAAAAAGCCGATTGGGACCTTTTTAGTCCATTTAACGAGGTACAAAAAGGCCAGAATATCAAAAGTATGTAGGATCTTTTTCAATACATTTCCTCTCCTGTTCTCGAGGGTGAGAAAAACGATGGTGATGGTTTCAAGTTTTGAAACCCTTGCGGGGGTTTCTTAGGTCAACTATCGTTGAGTAATGGTTAGTTTCCCTGATATTCCCGTAAAACCCCCGATCCGACGAATCTCCGCATGTATAGGACCGACAGCATGGAAGAGGGGTGGTTTTATACATTGGGGGTAGTTGCGGGAGGGTAGGGTGACAAATAGCACCTCCATCATGATCCCTGCCCCCAAAAACCCACACAAAAAACCTTGTTGAGTCCGTATTTTCTTATGTTTTTGAGATATTGCTATTATGGGAGAGTTCGGTCTGGGGCACTTTAATGTAAGTTAACGGAGTTTATTATTATTCCCAAAAAAAAAACTCAATCCGACAATCCATCGCAAGCCCAAGACCGAGAAGCCGGAAATCGGGGTGTTTTTCCTTGATAGGGGTAGTACGCAAAGATTTTAGAACTCGAAACCATCACCATCGTTTTTCTCACCCTCGGAAACGTAGGGGGAAATGTATTGCAAAAGATCTTACAAACTTTTGATGTTGGAGACCTCGTTAAATGGACTGTTTTTGAATGTTTTTCAATAAAGATTTCGAGGTTGGAGCCTACCATTGTGAGTGGAAAATATATTAGAACGATCCAATCTTGAATGCAAACTTCGATTTGAAAAAACTAGAAAAAAAATAGTTTTTCGTAGTAAATGGTCTACTTATTCGTTTTGTTCTCATTTGGGTATTAATAATTTTTTAAATTCTATTAGCTAAACATTCTTCTCTAAAATTAATACTTTACGTGATATACACAACCAACTAAATATTTGCCATTTTTTCTTAAAAACTATTTAAAAAAATTGCTTAAATGCCATTGGTCAGAGTACTGATGGGTTGGAAATTTTTGTAAAGAAAGGTGTAAAATCTTTTTTTACAAGAAATGCCTGTTCCTAGAGCTATAATTAAATAAATTTATGCCGCAAGCGGTAACAAGATCACAATTCATAATTTTCTTGGTTGGTTGTAACTTAACAACATTGAATTTTCATGAACATACGCTTTTTGGAAACTTTTGCCAACATTTTATATAAGTATTGTAAATGGTAAAGTAAACTATGGGCATACGGGCTCAAAGTCCCATATATTTTCTTATGGAAGTTCATTCTTGGTTTCAAGATCATCGTAACTCAGAGTCAAGAGTCAGCCAACAAGATGTGATAAAAAAATAGGTCTGCCTCTAGCTATATGGTCTTTTATTTCAACAGGTTGTTTTTTAATACACAGTCT
The DNA here is from genome assembly GCA_963675555.1 of Leptura quadrifasciata. Lineage (NCBI taxonomy): Eukaryota > Metazoa > Arthropoda > Insecta > Coleoptera > Cerambycidae > Leptura > Leptura quadrifasciata. The sequence continues at coordinate 38,169,362 of OY776681.1, read as the reverse complement.
GTTTTTATCACATCTAGTTCGCCAACCGTTGGCTTTGAAGAACCTTGTTATCGTCCGCTGTCACTTTGCGTGGATAACCTTGAAACCCAGAATGAACCTTGATAAGAAAATATATGGGATTTTGAGCTTGTACAACTATAGCTTAGATACTTAGTTAATTAATAATTTATAAGGATGCAGCAGGTCTCAGGACTTTATATAGAGGGTTCTTGGCACAGGACTTATTATTTGTGAGTAAATTGTGAAAATAGAGCGAAAAGTTTTGATTTTCTCAAAGCAAAAGATTGCAAATTTAAGGCTGTGTCCATTTTTATCGAAAATAGACATGTCCGGTCCGGTCTGACATTCATAAACTTTAAAAAGGACATTTTGGCTTTTTTGATCATGCAAAAATAGTTATATCACAATTTGTCTAAGAAGTTGACGAGAATCAAAATATACCATACAATTTATATTTAGACTATAAACTTCCATATACACTTTTCGAACGTCTAACCTCCCAACTAATATATCAAACTAAAATTCTCGCCAATCGCAAGGATATAAATAAAATGATAAAAAATTTTGCTGTTTAGATTTTAATTCGAAAATTATATTTGATGTTTGAACAGCTCAGACATATTTGCAATGGTGAAAGGGTTTTGAACTATTGTAGCTCTTAACTGATGAAGGCTCATTTAGTTCAGGAACGAAGAATCTCAAGGCTGTTAATGCGACCAAATTCCTAATATAGAACCTGTAGGATTCTTTTACCGCCAACTGTCAACCACAGTTCACGATGATTTTCGAAAAATCAACCCTTAACGAGCAAAATGTATATAATAAAGATTATCGTACTTACATTGATAAATTTTGGGTCATTTTGAGCTTTTTTATTTTGTAATTTATTAATAAGTGTACATTCTGTATAGTATTTATTTTATAATTTCGAAATATCACATTTAAGTTTTTTTTTGTAAATTTTTTGTAACTTTCTGTGATTTTTATAATTTTAGTTGTTTCTAAATTTTTTTCTATATTGTTAACGTATGTACCTAAATAAAAATGTGTCTTGAATTCTACTACTCAGCGCAAATCAGGACAAAAAAATATATATTAGATATATAGAAAAAAAAACTAACCCAGGATTTCTCTCAGTGAAAAATTTATACATATTAAGAAAGTAAAGTATGTGTAGAAAACTATATGTATTTATGTGCACAACAAACAAAAAACTTTTATTAAACGTCCAAAAACATGTGATATGTCTGCATGATTGTTAACTGTCATCTTTTTAGCATAAAAAATATTTATTATACATGTTGAATGTTTTTTTGTTTGTTGTTTCTTTTTATCAGATATGTCTATCAAACTAAAATAACTATAAAAAACTTCCTTGTTTACTTACCAATTATTGCAATCGTAAAATCGGTTCGTAAATAAGAAGTGACAACTATTATCCCACTTCTGATTTGCTGATTGATCCACATCACTAACAATTTAATACATATGAACGTATTTAAGACCATGTAACATGAAATCATAAAAAGTATATTAAATATTTGGTGATATTGCAATAGAAATGTTATCGATACAGTTTGTATATATAGAATAATTTTTATTATATCGCAAAAATACCTACCTTTAGCTGCTAAGAATTTTATTGATTTTTAAATATAATATTGTATAGTTTTTATTTAGTTTAAGACAAGGTACTTCTTTATTATATAGTTTATTGTAATATTTTGTCTTTACAAAAATATAATATAAACAAAATCGTGTTTGCTTCTTTTTAAAATATCCCCAAAAATGTGATTAGCGTTTAAAAAACGACGCCGACGTCAAGTTAATGTAAATGAAAATGGACTTGGATTTATATTAAATTATTACATGAATACATCATACCATTGACCGAGGGCTACCAAGTTTTTAAAAATTGTCTGGGAACCTCCCATAAGTTGGTATGATCTCATTGGCCCCGTTAATGAGACAAGGGTCTAACTGCGACGTTATGGTATATCACACAAATCAATATTTTTAGTGTCTGAGAATGCAAATGAAAACGACTTAAAAATAGTGAGAAAATAACTGACCAACCATAGGAAAAGTAGCAGTCAATTATTTGCAAAAAAAATTGACGGGGCTGCGCACTGTGGGGAAGAAGGCATTATAGTGAGTGCTTAAAATTCGATTAATTCGCTTTATTTGAATCAAAAATACCAAGAAATCTGGTTTGCTGACGGGATTTATTATTAGAGGCCATATTATACATTTGCAGGAATTTTCATATTGCAAAATTCATTTTTTCAACGGCGAGAAAAAAAGAAGAAAATTGCTTTTTGCAATGGCAAAGCTGTGATAACTTATTTCCGCCACCTAAATAATCTTGCAAACCTGTTTATTCAAGTAAGGTAATAAAATGAATGTTAAGTGATCTCTGAGACATTTCCTTTATAAATGGTCCTTCACTCTGCCCACCTTGTCCAAATTTCCTGCAAATAACTGACCGCAACTCCCTTGGCTAGCCAATCATTCTTCATACTTACGTAGTTCAGAGAACCAACCGCTCACAATCCAAATCCCTAGTCTTATATCTTGTGTATTTGGAAAAACTACTGGTCAGGCATAATGCACTGGTATTCTCAAAAAGGAGTAATGTTTACATCTATACTTGGTGAGACCTTGAAAGCTCAAGTAGTGAAGGGATGTTCGCAGGAAGGAGTTCCCTCCCCACTCCTGTGGAATCTTCCAGAGGATGAGCTCCTCAAGACACTTAGAAGTAATATTTTTACCCCCCAAAGTTTTGGTAATCATATAGTCATCACAGTAAGGGATAAATTCAATAAAACGGTTAAGAAGGTAGAATGTAGAATGCCCTAAATGTAATTTAAACAGGTAGAAAAAAAGGGATTTAAGATGTCCTCAAAAATCGCCGCAATTCCATTCAACAGTATTTAGGGCGTACTGTACAAATTAGTATGGGAGATGCTTCTGTAGGAGAAATTGTTGCGAGAGGCTGTCCGCAGGGAGATGTAATATCACCACTGCTATAGAACATCGTTCTTGATAGTCTCTTGTGCCATATGGATATACACTGCCGTCATAAGACCAGTGATAGCCTATGGAGGTATCGCTTGTGGAATGAGGCTGTCAGGAAGACACCTCTTCTACAGGCGTGCACAGATGGCATTTCTCCCCGGTTTGTCTTCGACAGACTCTACATAATATAGACGAATAGTGAGAACGAGGCTGCTAGCAAAGGTGTAATCAGCATCTTCACAGACGGATCAAAAAGAAGGATGGCGTAGGATGTGGAATATACTCCAGAAGTCTGCAAATCCAATATAAATGGGGTATGGAAGGGCGAGCCAGGGTAATACAGACGGAACTGGCGGGCATAACTATAGCTACAAAAGAGATTATCCGTAGACAAACTACGGGCAAAACCATCAGGGTATACACAGATTGTAAACAGTCACTACTAATCCTGAGAAATTAGAAAATTACCATAGGAGCAGTATGGGAATGTCACCAAGCACTTGTAGATACCTTCAGCATGAATACCATATCGGTATGCTAGGTGAAAGGACACGCACAGTGCAATGGCAACAAAACAGCCGACAGACTGGCCAACAAGGCAGCAGACCTAAACATCTTTGGACCTGGCCCGGCCAGTCTGTTACCGATCACGGCGACAAACAAGTAATTAAAGAGAACACCCACAATGAATTCAAGAAGATGCGGGATGAAACAAGCAGCTAGGGAACTACTAAAATATCCCAACAGGAGTACAGCAGTGGAAAACCTGGCAATGTCCAATGTTTTATAACGGGAATCCAGACTGGATGCTGTCCTTTAAGAAAACATCTACACAATGTGAGATTAAGCGAAACACCTGGCTGCAGACGTTAACAAGAAGATGATATGGTCCAACATGTACTCTGTGACTGTTCTGCAGTCTCATCAATCAGATAATCCATTTTGGGAGAACGTTGGCTTACTTTGGCCAATGTAAGGGAGATGCCCCCAGGCAGAATCACCACCTACTTCGCAAGATTAGGTTGGCTGGAGACCTAGGCGAGGGTCTCCCTAGGCGGACTAAGTGCAAGGTGCCCAATGGGGCCTAAGTGCTATGGTTCAATATTTTTCTTTGACTACCTTCCCAATCAATTCAAATTCCATTCAGCAGGAGAAAAAAAGAAACTCTCACCTCTAATACTCTCAGGTGAGAAACTAAAAATTAGATGAGGTGAAGTATCTTGACATCATAATCGATTCAAATCTTACATGAAATCAGCACATTGACAAAATAAAATGGAAATTGGAAATTACTCTAACTGTAATAACACCAATTTGTGGAAAAACTTGATATGGTGCACTGGCTGTACATTATAGTTCTAAAACATATGAATGAATACGATGAAAAAAAACGCGAAATATGAGTGGTTTTCCGAGTTTACGGGTAGTTGCTGAGGGGTGACAACCTTGAAAATATCACCGTCATGTTCAGCGCCCACGAAAACAAGGACCCATGTTTCTTTCCTGCTCTTGTGTTTTAAGCCTTTTTCTGCAACTTTTTCATGAATTATGTAAACAATTCATTCTTCTACATGAAACAAGTAGGCGTTATTCTTGTTAAGTTAGTTTTTATACCAAAATAGTCATATGGACAAAAAAATAATAATAAAATGCTATGATATAAAATATCTTTACGTGTCTACACCCTCCAGTTAACACACCAAACGTAGGTTCAATAATTGCAACACGAATTGTCACTAATCACTGATTCGTTAATCATTAAATTGCTTACAATATTTGGTCCTTATAATAATACACTAATTATAAATTTTATCTACTATAGACTCACTACTATAATTCGCAATTTGTTACTGTTCTTTTTCTCATCTGATCACTTGGCTCATCTCAGGAAGCGCCATCTCTGGTCCGACTAGCGAACCATCATCCTATGCCTAGCTTCTCCGTATTGGGAGATTCGCTCTCGTCTAAGAGGGCGTGGGCATGAGCATAACACTATTATGCAAATGGACATGCTAGGCCTATTTCAAACGACAATTTTTTAAGGTTTTCTTTTTGTGGAAATTTGCCAACGACGTGAAAACTTGTCAAGTTCCTCAAACAGGATGTAGACATTATCAAATCAAAATTAGTTGAAATAAAAAATTCCACCCAATTTTCGTTTCGTTTTGATTGCATGTGAGTCCTAATAAATTTAATTGTTACGTTGCTAGAAGGTATACCGTAGCGTCGTGGACAATAAATAATAGGACAAGTCTTATAACATATTTTTGCTGAAATCTAGTTATTTCCATCCAGCTCAAAAGCTGGATGTTTTATTTGGGCATCTTACTACGTATTCAAACACGGATTGACACTAGGCAAAAGAGTTGTCTTATTATTTATTGTCCACGACTGTACGTCCCAATTTGTATGGTCCATAGCCTTCGCGGAGGCCCTCGCGTCCTTCGCACCAAAATTTAGGATCACTCTTTACGTGAAAGTTGGAACAAGTGAAATTTTTGTAAAAACTAATCTGACCTAAACGGTATCAACATAATCATAATGAACGCGAATTGGAAATTTAACCAAATTACAAACCAAAATAGCAGGCAGTTGTTTTTAAATTTTGTGTCGCAGTTCCTACACTCTCGTCTCTAATATTCGACATTCGCTTCTAAAATATCACGAGACGCCACTGTTAGCTGTGCCATCAATCAATTATGGACTGAATAGGATTTTCTTATAATTCTCTAAAATTCCTAAAATAAATTATACCACTGAACATATACGTTGCGCCACCTACTGTCCAATAGAGAAACTTCCGTGGCACATCAATAACTGCAAACTGCCGAAAAGTATGTTACTGGGGGTGAAAAGTTTTCTACCCCATCAATAGCCCAATATTCTTTCCCTGTAAATTTTTAAAGATGTAGATGGCCTCGCTGTCATTTTCATTCATGTCTTGCTTCATTCATGGTTTCGGTCGTGTAAATTTGTTGTGATAGTAGTAAGTGTAAAATTTAATTACGAAATACAGGAAAAATAACATCAGTGATGAAAATAGTCGAAGAAGAATTAGAAGTGTCGTTTCTTGGGGTTTTAAAGATTGGGTAGTGAACATTAGCCTACTGCCCACCTATAAAACTCAGAAAAAGGCATGAGAAATACTATAAAAAAAGGAACAGCGGCCGCAAGTGGAGGTTAGTGTAATTTATTTTGAAAATATATTCTAATAATAATAGGATAAAGCTGGTAATGAGAAAAAAATGTTTAAATGTTTTTAATCAATAATGCTGGGTTAAATTTAAATTTTGTGTGGGAGTCGAGCGGCATCCCACTACTTGTGCAGGGCCGCTGCCGAAAAAGAATAGGGTGGGGCCCGACCCACTCAACTTACTTCCGAAAGCTTGTTTAGAGTAATTTTTTGCTTTACAGATCGATATTTCCAATTAAAACATTATGACAAAGTGTAATTTTTCAGGGGAGCGATTTGAAATTCTGAGATTTTAAACTTTGTTACTAAGTAACGACTAAAAATGCGGTTCATAATACTACTATGTGCCTTACTTTTCGTTTTTCAACAAAAAGAAATTATATCATTTAAAACATTTTATTGTCTTTACAATGGACCATTTTAGTGTGACGTGTAAAGCCCCTGCAAGTAGGCAATCTTGTAGTACATAGAGTCATAGTGCATTCAATGAACATTTATCCTGTATTACTGTGAACCTTATGTGCATTACATATGAGTACCAAAATTAAATCGCATGAACAGTCGTCCCATATTTCATATAAATTCGTATTTATATGGAAAAGTGTTTACTTACATAATGATTTCTACGTCTGTCCAGAACACCACGTAGTACGTAGAAATATTTAAATATTTTGTATAAGTTTTCATTTTAATAAAATGTTATTTTTACTTGCTTTTCTTTAACTCATAATGTAGTAATAATCTAACATAATAAATTGATATAAATATATAAATTAATGAAACTTTGCACAGTTACTAAGATCGGATGACAATACAGTATTCCAGCGTTACTTTTGTAAATATTCGCACGTAGGGGACGCTGGGGGGTGAAAATTGATTAAATATACCATCCAACCGGCACCTCCGGCAAAACATAGAACACAAAAGGTTGGCGTTTTTTTGCCTAATTCGCCTCGGACAGCAACTCTTGAACTTCATGAACATTTGAATAACAATAAAAAATGTTTAGGTGTCTTTATGGACTAAAGTAAGGCGTTTGATTTGGTTAATCACGCTCTGCTTATAAGAAAACTGGCATTTAGGGGTAAGCTGGGAGACTGGCTTGACTCGTACCTGTCCAACCGCAAGCAGTTTAAGATGTAAGGTCAAGTGAATTGACTATTTACTATGGAGTTCCCCAAGGCTTAGTATTGGGGCTGAAGCGTTTGTGGGGTATGTATCTTTATTACACATAAAATGTTGGTCACGGCACCAATGAAACGTTTGTGACCCCCTCTGTATATTTACTAAAAGTAATCCTGGTAATTATGACTCCAGTAAATTAACTACTATTTATTTATCTGGAGGATAAACAAATAAAATTGGCCATTTATATATATATATATATATATATATATTATAATATATGATTTGCAGGAAACAACTACTCAGCGGGCAAATACCCCGACCTGCATTGAATTACACCTTACAAATCATTAAAGAATGGTAACCAATATCATTTGTCAACTCCTTGACCAGACATAGACCGGTTTTGAACTTATTAGTTCTCATCAGTATGCCATAGGTCATGGAGCAGACAAATGATAGTGGCCAACCTGCTAGTTTTATACAAACTATAGTAAATTGAGTAGTGGTGAGAGGTATATATATATATATATATATATATATATATATATATTTAATTTCCACCAGGGATACAGTCACGGGTTCAAAAAAGACAACTCTTTTTTAAATTCAAGCTTTCGAAACTTTATTGTTTCTTCCTCGGGAATTCTACAAAATTTGAACTTATTATAATCAAAATTATTTAATACAAGTGAAAGGTACTTACTAAATTGAGGTTAAAATTGAAATTGACAAATCATCAAGACAGAACAAACACAACTATTACAAAATAAATCACACTTGTGAACTACATTTATATTGAATTTAAGTTAACACCAAAAATTTTTAATCCAAAATAGTTTCAGCCACCTCGAAAACTGAACAAAAACCAAACGCCAAACCTAACAGATCAAAAACTACTAATTCTCAAATGTATTGTACAGGGTGTTATTTCTGTGACTGCCATTGGCATGTGAATGCAACAAATAAGTGTATAATATACTGAGGCCTTCAATGTCATTTCTGGCATTCATAGCTTCAGGTTCATTAAAAATATGACACATTTCTAGAAAAGTTCTTTTTTGAACATTCTTTTCAAAATCCAAAATCTTAACCTCGTTATAGTTGAGGTTATGGTTGAGTGATAAAGCGTGTTTGGCTAACATTGAAGATTCTTTGTTAACCCTCACGTCGCTTCTGTGTGATGTGATCCTATCTTAAATTTTTCTGCTAGTTTGATCAATGTACTTTTTTCACAATCATTACAAGAGATGCAATATACCACATTTGAATAATTCATCAAGTCGTCTATGTCTTTCAGTTTAGTAAAAAGATTGTTAATCGTCACCTTATTTTTGAAAGCTAATTTGATGATAGTAAAACTTGAAAACAACTTCCTAAATTTAAGAAACACATGCGCTATGTTCGGTATAGAGAAATAAAACGTGTTGTTACGAACCTCCTGGTTTTCACCCACCATCGGCACAACCACGTCAGGGTGTTCATTGACTACGTTGTCTCGTGCAACAATTCTACTGGCTATGAGTTTTTTTACTAACGCTGGTGGATAACCACACTTCGTAAATAAATCTGACAAAATTCTTAGGTTGCCCGTTACAACCGAGGTATGTGAGGTATGTGTCTTTTTTGAACCCGTGACTGTATCCCTGGTGGAAATTAAAAATTTTTGTTTTTAACTTAGACAGTCGTCTAATATTCGTCTCTGTATATATATATATATATATATATATATATACTTTAAAAAATTAATCACTCTGTTAATTTAACTACCTGGTAAGCTTGAACACAAATTAGGTTTAGGATTACTGGTATGACGAAAAAGGTAAAGGTGAAAGAAAAGACAATACTTGATGGGAAAAATATTCAAAAAAAAACATTTTATTTTATATAAATTGATGTAGCAAATAGCTGTACATGAAATCAAAAATAATCCAAATATTTGAGACAATTGTCTAAACATTATAATAGGAAAATTTGCGTTGCCGTAGTAATCCATACTATAGATATGCTGAGTGTTTTGACGCAATAACAAGAACAGACTTATACAAAAGTATGATGTGTTATTTTGATAGTAATTAGAGTTATGGCAATGGCTTGGTAATGATAGTTTATAATTAGATCTGTTAGCAATCGCTAGGTAGTAATGGTTTGCAATTAAACAAGGTTGTCAGCAATCGCTATGTAATAATAATTTAAAATTAGAGTTATTAGCAATAGCCAAATAATGAATCGAATGCAAAACAAAGACAAGAATTATGTCATGTTTGTACATTATGAAAATTAAGTTGAAAAATGAGCATTAAATACTCATGTAAAATATCATAGTGTTGAGGAAATATACTTTATTATACACTGTTTATTGATTGAGATTAGAGTAGGAACAATCGTTCAGATAATCATATTAATTTTGCTGAGGTGAGAATTTACACTCACGTAAAATCTTTTAAAATGCTGGGGAAATCTCCCTATAATAATTAAAACAGAAAAGCAACCAGAAGATTGCCTATGATTGTCAACCATACGAAGCCGCCACTCCACGAAGGTAAAAAGTGGTGTTGCATCACCCTTCAATTGAACAAGTGACCAGACAACTGCCTGAAATATTGACATACCTCGTTGTAACTGAACCCAGTTGAGAACCGAACAAGCCAATTGGGCCTTGTCAATGTTTCAAACTTTTGTTAACGCATAATACGCCGAATTCATGTAACTAATATTTTTATCGTAGGTAAATGTTCAACAATCAGACAACCTTGTGGTTACAGTAGGAAAATATTCCTAGTGTACTTAAAATATAAAGCATTCTTGAAAAACTCTACGTGAGATGTGGTGGTCACGAGAGTCAACTATTTGTTTTATAAAAACTGCAGAATAATTATTGACATGAAGTTTGACTAGCCTGTGATAAAGTAACTTGTTATTGTGTCTTCTCCATACTTTGCACTGTACAGATTAAGAAATATTACAAACAGGGAAGTTTTTCTGAGCTACTATTATTCACAGATCTTTCTAGAGCTGTCTATGGTATAGAGTTTTGAGGTACTTCATGTCACTTTGAACGAGTGTTCAAAATGCAAAAAAGGCAATCAGAAATATAATAGGCATTAATAAGGCAATATCATGTAGAACTTACTTCAAACAGTTGAAAATCTTGCCGCTTCCCTGTATATACATTTTGGTGATTATTACTCTTAAAAAATTAAATATTGAACAGCTTTTACCAAATAACTATACTCATAAGTATAATACTAGGAGGCAATCTTATCTATTAATTCATATGCATTACTTGTTCCTTTATGAGAAAATTCCTAAATACATGGGTATAAAACTATTCAATAAGTTGCCTGATCACTCAAAACAAACTAACAATGTCTAGTTTAAAAAAGAAGTGAAACAACAACTACTCGATCATGTTTTTTACAACATTCAGGAATTTCTAACCTTTGATTTTCAATACGTATATTTTGTTTTATTGTTGTTATATTATTTTATATATAATAAGTGTTTTTGATTTATGTAGTATATTATTATATGTTATCTATGTGTAATCTGTATGTATCCTTGTATTCTGTATAATCGACGAGTTCGATACCATTTCTTTACTTTTTTGTACTGATCTTATGGACAATAAAGCATTATTATTATTATTGACGCGAGTGCTTGATTAAATCTGCCTTTAAATTAATGCATTATCGAAGCATTAGCGTTTTGATAGTAATATGCAATTATTACACTTAACGCCAGGATCGTAAGTTGTAATTCAGCGCTCGGCGGGGCACATAGCCCTAAGAGTAGCTGTTGGTTGCAGTCTGGTTACGTTCTTTATAGTAATATAAGGATTTTATAGAGGAGTTTGCGACTAAAAATATTACATTTTAATGTATTAAATTGTTCTCCTTTATATTTTATGTGTAATAACTATAATCTACTGCAAGATAGGCTTAACATATTAAACTGTAGCATTGACTAAATCAAACACATCGATGTTCCCACTCTGTAATTGCTTACCTGTTGGGTGGCTGTATGTAAATAAATAAATTACCCTCGATCCTGAAACAGTCTCATCAGTTTTTAAATATGTACGTACATACATACATAATCTTTGTTATTTTATTTATAATTATTAAGCTAAATACTTTTACATCTCAGACGAGGCTTTCGATCATGTCATAGATAAAGAGTGTATGTAAGTAATCTTTATAAGTGATATGCCACCAAGAAGTCACAAATCAATAAATTCTCGGCAATTAACACATTGCAGAACAGAAAAGATTTAGATCATGTCAAGAACAATCAGTAGTATCAATAGAACATATAATAAATCAAAGAAAAATAATTAGAACTTTAAACTGAAAGATACACGACAGAATTTAACAAAAATACACGAAAAAGTGTTTTTTAAGAAATTATCGTTACTTGTGTGCCTGCTGATTGTTTAATACACCATTCTAATACAAACCTTCATGTGCTAAGACCAGGTTCAGCATCTGACCCATATCGATTCATAAATATTTCTTATGTCCAAAGTTTACTAGGTGGAAATCTTACATCTATATACCATATCTAGTTGTGAAACACTTCTTATAATATAATACTTGCTTGCATGAAACCTGTTCAAATGGATGAGAATTTGATTGAAGATATTAATAGTACATTATATAACGAGCACGGAAAGTGGCAAATTACGCACAAGCGGGAAAGTTGCGCACGAGGCGTCAGCCGAGTGCAGGCAATCCCGTGAGTACGTTAGACACATTCCTGCGAGTTTTCCCACGACCACAAAAATGCCATTACTAACTAAAATTTTTATTAATTGATTTTTTGTCAATTAGAAAATGTATAGTAATTGTGTTATTTTGACAATTATAAAATATGATTGGATGCGTAATTGTTTCATCACCCATCAGATTTGACAATGTAATGAAAAGCCACGAAAGTTAACGAATTGTCAATATTTTAGAACTGTCAAAAATCACCCTACTAAATAGTGAAGAAATTTTAAATCTATAACAAACACGTTTGTTATAATAACAAACAAGTGAATGATATTGTCAACTTTCGTGGATACTTGATTGTACGGAAACTGTCACTTTCTTATATGGTCGTGGAAAAAATATTTAACAGACCTAATGAGGATGCAGATAAATTAATTAAATTTGGAGAAAATTTTATCATGCGACTCTATGACAATAATACAAGAAAATGTTAAAACTATTGATGATTTGAGATCCTATAAATACACCATTACGGTACGAAAAATTTTGAATCTGCAAGTCTTCGACCCACCAAAGATGCTGCAAAATATCATGTAATGCGTGCTTATTATCATATAGAGAAGTGGATCGGAAATCAATTAAATCCCAAAGATTGGGGCTGGAAATAAATTGAAACAGATCTGGTTTTGGTTCTATTACAAAAGTGAGGCCTTCAGCTCCAAATTCCATTATGATTTTAAGATTTTTTGGCTGCAAGACTGGTTGCGGATATTCCTGTAGCTGTAGGCTTTATGTGAAAATGCCAAGGGAATTCTTCAGACATAACGGTTCAAGACGATAGTCGATAATGAACTTGAAGTGCTTTAAGTTTTGTGGTAAAAGTTTTCTTCTACAGATAATGACATATTGTTAATGTAATTTTTAACTTTTAGGTCTTCAAATTATTAAAAATCATACAGTGTGTCCAGCTGGGAGCTTACACGATCCACGTCTCAAAAATTACTAAACGAATTTTTGTGAAATTACATATGTAGAGTAAACAGTATATGATAGTAGTATAGAAATAACAGAGGGACGGCGCAGGAGCAGGAGCGGGAGCATGATCAGGATCAGATTATGGGTAATTAGAGTGGTGGGAAGTAATTAGGGTGGGGGAATTAGGGGGCGGGGTTTAGGGGGTTTGGCGTTAGAGGGCGGAACCTAGGAGTGGCGGTCATGGGGACAATTCTAGTGGTGCGGTAATTGGCGTGGTGTGAGTTAATTAGAATGGTGGGGGTAATTAGAGAGTAATTAAGGGCAATTTAATTAGAAATAAGGGTAATTAAGGATATTAACAGTAATTTAGGTGAACATAAGGGTCTTGACGTTCGAAATAAGGATAATTAAGAGTAATTTAGGTGAAATTAAGTGTAATTAAGGACAACTAAGGCAATTATTTTATTGTTCTTTTTGTATTTTTATATATTGTTAGACATAATACAGAAATTAACATAATTCCTCATTACATAACTAAAGATATTTATATTTACATCTACAATACATCTGTATAGAAAATAAACATTTGAGAGACAGACTACTGATTTATGAGATGAACATTTGCGATATAAATTATTTTACCTATGTCTTACCTACCGAGATTCTCATCACTGAATTTATAGTCTTTAGTTTAATTCTTATATTATGAAAAGGAGCATTTACATAATTTATGTGGATTGTTTTATCGCAAGTTGTAATTTTTAGTCAAATATTGGAGAATTTAGAAGAATTTTAACTGCATTTAAGTATCATTTTTATTATTTGTCTTATCTTTAGACTTATGGTTGCAGATTGTCTACTTCAAGGATTTGTTTTATGTTAGGACCGTACCCTGTTTTTTATGATAAACATCTCTTAACGGATTTATGTACTCACTATTGTGAATCTGAAAACTTTATAAAAGCGTCCTGGTATCATAAGTGGGTTGGGTGTGAAATGCTATAAAGCCTACTATTGTGCTGTGAGTTCTTTAGCTTTTTGCTAATTAATATTTTGTCTAATTATTCAAGATAACTGTGGAGTTTTAGACTACCCTGTATTGTAAGATATGCGGTAATACCGGTCTCAAGCTTTATCAGAGGATCGCATATTTCGTCTTTATTCCATAATTGACAATGGTAGCGATATCCTTAACAGCTAGGAGCACTATTAATTAATATTGCCTGATTAGTAAGGATATTAAAGAATTATTCAAGACGTTGTAAAACGATGTTATGATTGACGCAACCTTTTTTATATTGGTATATATTGTATGTAATGAAATAAATATGTAGTAAATGAAACTGAGGGAGACGGGTATAATTCACTATTCAGGGCGATGTTTCATTATATTGGTAATGTTATTAAGAGCTGATTCTATATCCGGAAATATAAAGAAAGATTTTCTCGGACCAGAAATGTTAATTGAGATATGATATAAACTGCAATATACAGTATGTTTCCCAAGTCATGTTTCAAGTCATTTCAGTCTCCCAAGTCCCATAGCCGAACTTTAAGGATAACCAATGGTAATTTGTGTAAAAATAAGGACAATTAAGGGTAATTAATGTAAAAAATAAGGATAATTAAGGGTACTTAATGGTGCTAAGCGTCGGTTAATAGATTTCTTCGATTTCTTGACTAGGGACGTTATTAAAAATTTTATTTATGTTTAAATCGATTGACCTAAGTTAATAAAAGTTTTATATAAAATTGTCTGATTCATAAATTTTATTACAATTGACAATTGATAACTAGACTCTATATAAATGCTTCCTTTAGAAAGGTACGACCTTTAGTAGCATATTTAAAGAAAAAATGATGAAACGTTATAGTTATCACTTAGTAATTGTACTAGGCGATTTCGGGCAAAATTAAAGAAACAGAAATAATTTTTGAACTATCAAAAATCAAATAACGAGTATATTATTTTGATTGGATAGTCTCACCTATGACCGAAATTTGTTTTAGCCATAACATTTGGGACGACCTGTAGAACAATGTCGATTATCTGTTTACATTTTATAGCGCATTTATCAAGTAATAACGTTTTAATAATCTTTTCTGCTAGGTTATATAATTTCTATTTACAGGAAAAATATACATAATAAACGTAATATAAACAATTCCCATCAATTGTGCAATATCTCTCCTCTGGTACTTATAATGTCAATAAAATAAATAAAAATATACTTAGATTGCATTGAACGAGATACATTATTTAGCTTAAATTGGGGCATAAACTGTGGTTTATTGTTTGGGTATGATTATGCAGTATTCTTATCAATAGATTTTATTGACGTTAATACTCTGTATTATTGAACAAAATCTTACTAAATCCTTTGAGGATTAAAATTACTATATCAGTTTAGCTGAGTTAAAAACTGCTCAGTTTTAGATAATTTTGTAAGCTAGAAAAACAGGAAAAGTTAGTAAATACACTTGTACAAAAGTAAAGTGGTATTATTTTTTAGATTGATTGTGATTAGAGTAGCTTTATACAACCGCTCAGTTGTTCGTTCAATCTTAGTTTTAGCCAATGTGTCGGTTCAGGTCAGAATTGAGTGACGTATTATTTATAAATGCTAGACAGGCTACCAGCCAATTTTATTAAGGATTTGTCGATCTTGAAATATAGAGGTCATTTTTTTAATGGAACATCCTATATATTTTTACTTTTATGAATTCAGACCTCCAGATATTTGGTTTTTGACGTGGCGTTGCCGAGTTATTCGAAAAATATGAAAATTTTAGTCGGAACAAGATTTAACAAATTAATTCGCTATGTGCGTATTACTATTAATTAAGATTTATTTTGCAATTATGTAGACAAGGGATGTACTACAATGACACAACCACCAAATATTAATTATAATTATACAGGGTGTATTTTATACTAGCGTTAATTCAGTGAATTTTCTCAATTTCTTTCAAATGGGACACTTTGCATATTATTGAATTTTTGAATTGGCACGTTAATTCTCTACGATTTTTGTGAATAATATCCTACACCTAAAATCGATATTCCTGTCACTCTGTATATTTCAAAATATTTTTAAAATATGCACCTTTTGACACTATACAATTTCCACAAAAAATAATTTTCCAAAGTCTTCTAATAAGGTCGACATTGGACTTTGATGCACTATTGGGACACCCTTTAACGTGTGTCATACAATGCCGGATGTAACAGGATTGTGGTATACCCTTTTCTCCTTTCGTTTTGAAGGTAATTGATTGAAATTTAGCATTTACTACATACATAATAAGCGGCACTTTTTGACATACAATTTTTTTTTTTTTCACTTACTGTTTCGCCGAAGTGATGTTAAAGAACACGCCAAAACCCTCGATGAACTTTTCGAAACTGTAACAAAATCCGGCATGAAAAGCGTGCTTCACGTAAAAATGCCGCTGGAAGAGGTTTTTATACATTCAATCACATTTTCGCTCTACGGAGCCTTTTTTATGCAAAAAGTGTAATTTTAGAAAGTATACTAAATATCGCGACACGGGGACGTAATGTCTCTCCGACCACAAAATTTGAAAAGTATAACGAAAACCGGCTTTAACTTCGGAAATTTTGAAAAAAAACCTTTTTACGAATCCACGTTGTGCAGCACTGCAACTCATGCGTTATGTTAAATATGAGTTAATCCAATCTATAGTAAAAGTATATCGAGAGTTTTAGCGAAAATAGCCTTTAGCGACCAGGGTGCCCTATCATTTTCTAGCAGTCGATTTTGACGAGAAAATGATGGGTTTTAACGGGATTTGCCCTAAACCGGTTCCTCAGTGATTCGGTGTCAGAAAAGTATAGTTACCATGTACTCATATGTGCATGGGACCGCCTTGCCTGAACGTATGAAATTGTAATTGCAAAATATAATTCAAAGTCGTTGCGATTCAAGCATTTTTAAGCTCCGAGAAGCGACCAAAATTGATATTGAACTGAAAATACGTCAATAGACAGGCAAGCAAAAGCCCACCAAAAATTTATAAACATTGAACTTTTTACTGAATCTTTTTGTGTAATCGTTAGCTAAAAACTAAACATTGGATGGTACTTGGTACATTATGAGTCGTTCCGTTCCTCACTGTACACGGGCCAGACTATAATTATCAATATATTTTTCTTGAACGTTTTGTAAAAACATAATTTTTTAAAAGATTTAATATATATTTTTGAACTTTATATCGTATTTTTCTTGTGTTTCAAAATTTCTTTTCAGATTTAAATTTAAGAAAAGTGTTAGTATTTACTGTGTTAGATTTATAGTGTTACGACGTCCAATTGGTACCATCAGTGAAGCAGTTAAGCAAAGACGAACAGTAAGTATAGATTTTGTATTATTCGCCGTCTGAAACAGTCGCTTTGAATCCTTCTTTGTGAACGTTTAATATCCACTTTGGAAAATAAAATAAAAGTCCTTCAGACGCGAAAAAAATGGATCGTTCACAGTGACACTAACTTTCAATTTTTGAATTCTGCATAATTTTTTTAATCCAACGATGCCAAATAAATGACATTTCAAACATCAAATTTTTTTATAATATAATTTTTAGTTCTCCATTTAAGTGTGCCATGACGGTTCCGATTTATTCTAAATGACCCGTGTAATGCTACAAAAATCGAAATTCCGTTGAAAACACTAAGTTACGTGATTTATGAGCAAATAAAATTCACTAAAACTGTTTTTGGGGCAAAACAAATTTTTTTCAAATGGAACCAAATCGGTACCGTGGTACCATTTATTAGACTATTAATAAGGAATTGTTAGAATATGTCATCACATTGCACTTAGCTGCATTTAATGGTCATTTACACTATTCATTAATTTTATCAAGATTATTTTGGAGAATTATACACTCCTCATTGTTTTTAATATTGCATTATATTTTTAAATCATCTGCGTAAATTGGACAGTTAACATTTAAGTCACAAGTGGGACGCCGGATGTCGCCAAGATCTCCACCGAGTGATAATCAATTCAATTCAATTCAATTCAACACAACTTTATTAAAATTAATGAGTATATAACATGTATATGCAACAATTGTATAAAAACGAACAAAAAACTAAACCTAAACTCCTTTTAACATTGTAAATAAAAATAGGTGATTTGATACAAAAATGCTTAAAAAAGAAAGCTTAACATTAACAAGAACACTAAAACTTTGGCTTTCGCCGTTTGCGCGCACTTCACTTTATTTTTAAATTTTGATTCTGACGCTGGCACCACAACTTGAACAAGGCGCCATCCGCTAATTACTCCAACGACGGGTCGCGCAAGGCTGGCCTAAACTGTAATTCTAAAAATTTGGATTGTTCTGATATAAAAAATTTTGAATCTGTTACAAGATTAATGAAGGAAGAATAAATTTACAGACAAAAATGTACAAACAGAATCGAAGGAACAACAAACGCGATACAAAAATACACAAAAAACAAAAGAAGAGGGGGACAGGAAAGAATTAAAGTCGACGAAAGGTATGAAGTATCAGTGAAAGGTGGATAGTAGCAGGGAAGGTATAGTAGGTGAAAGTTTGGCTAGAGTGGCTGCCGGAAGATTGGCAACGTCTGGTAAGGTAAGGGGTGTTTAATCCGAAATGGGGCATTATGCTGTCTAATTTGTGTAATGTGTCTTGTTAGCGGACTATCGCCCAGTTTGAACGAATAGAAGTTTTGAGAGATTCGCTGGACGTAGTCGGCTATCGGGGTTATGTCGTTGCAGCGTTCGTAGAGGTCTCTGAGTGATAACCAAAGCATTCAACATACTGCTTACGATTACTAAGATATGAGGAGAACAAATTAAGCATGTTTATCGAAATATCATGAGCCCGAAGTTATGATCCAGCCTGTCGAAGGCCTTGGAAAAATCAATGTAGATGACATCAGTCTGGACTCTCAGGTCAATCGAATCTGCAATATATTGCGTAATATAGAAGAAATTTGTAACAGTGGATTCTAGATCCCACAGCTTTGATAAAGGCCCTTTGGCATAGCTAGCTCCGAGTATTTGGAATCTCAGTCTCGCCAGGCCTTCACAGTGGCACAATACGTGAACTGAGGTTTCCTCTTCCTCTTGATAGAACATGCATGTTGCGTCCTCTGCCAGGCCAATTAAGACTCATGTGTCTATTGAGCCGGCAGTGCCCAGTTAGGCCTACTATTACTCTAATGACTTTCCTATTCTGGCTTAGGAGATCTTCCGTGAATTTGGCCGAACGTTCTTTAATGAACTCTTTAGCCTGTCTCTGTCTTGGGAGGTTCCTCCACCATTCCAGAGATTTATTTTGCACCCATTCCTTAATGGCTGGCTTTGCTACGCCACAAAAGGGCTCAGGTCCTATTGGGGCTTTGAATGCGCCTTCCTTAGTCAGTTCATCAGCCTTTTCGTTTCCTCTGCGCCCCTCGTGTCCTGGTACTTATGCTAAGGTCACTTCCCAGCTCTGTAAGGGCCGTTAAGCAGTCCCATACTAATCTTGAGTTGATTTGCATGGAACTGATTGCTTTTATTGCCGCTTGACTAACAGAGAAAATGACAATTGACTGGTTAACAGTGCCTTGTCCTACTATCTTCCTTGCGCAACAGTGTATGGCGACCACTTCAGCCTGAAACACCGTTGCGTATTTCCCTAGACTTATCGGGATATTGGCTTTTGACCTTGTCTCGTAAATCCCGGCTCCGGCTCCTTGTGCTGTCTTGGAGCCGTCAGTGTACCAGACTGCTTGTGCTGTTATGGGAGGACCGTTTTTCCAGTCATCCCTGTCTGGTAGTACAGTTTGAAAGTTCTTATTAAAGTTATACCTTGAGACCATTACGTCCATTGGCATGCCTAGAATGGGATCTGCCCTCATCTCCGAGTATAACTTCTGCTACTCCGTCCCGTGTTGATGGCCTCCGTGGCGCACAGGCAGGCAAGCCTTTGTACGCCAATTAACAGCCTTATTGCACCGTCTTAGTCCACCATACCACTGATCCATAGGTTATCGTAGGTCTCACTACCCTGATGTATTACCACAAGTTTATTTTGGGATTTAATCCTCAGTTTTTTCTACACATTTGCCTACACCTTCTGTAATAATAAAATAGCTAAACTTTATTTTACATAAAAAATACTAACCGGTTAATACCAAATTAACGGAAAGCAGTAGGAATATAAGCCTTGCATCAGACTCTCAGTATTTTAGTGCTTTTTAAAATGATCTAGATCTGGGGTTTAGAACTTATAATGTTCAACAACAGTTTCGATATTTGCAAAAACTGCGTTTTGAATCTTTTAGACAATCATAAAAAATTAAGCACATTATTAACGACTACAAAAATTAAAGTTATTCATAAAATCGTTTTATAAATAACAGTAAACACTAACAGTAAACTATTATGCAACCAACACTTTTAAAAATATTCCAGTTGATTTTGATTTTAATTTAGTAAATGAAGATACCGTTTCAAAAATTTTGCACAGTATTAAAACGCACGCTGTAGGATCAGATGGTATAAATCTCGTTATGTTAAAGCAATGCGGTTATCATATTATTCCATACATTACTCACATAATAAACAGTTGCTTATTGTCTAATACCTTTCCTGCTCAATGGAAACAAGCTTATGTAATCCCAGTCCCAAAAATTGCACACCCCGAGTCTGCCAAAGATTTACGTCCAATTAGCATATTGCCTACTTTATCTAAAATTTTAGAGAGGGTTATTTATCTTCAATTAACGGAACATTTAAAAAAATATGAAATTAAAATTATCCCTTCTTATCAGTCAGGCTTTAGACAAAATTACAGTTGTACTACTGCACTATTGAAAGTGTCTGATGATATTTTGAAAGCTTCTGATGACAATAAAATTAGTGCTCTTGTACTATTAGATTTTACTAAGGCATTTTACATCTTGCAACATCAACTTCTCACAAGTATTTTTCACTTTATTGGTTTAGGTGCAAATGCAGTTAGTTTAATAACAAATTGCATGGAAAATCGTATTCAGCGAGTAAAAATAGAAAACACACTATCAAACAGTAGTCATCTTAAAGTCGGAGTGCCTCAAGGTTCAATTTTGGGACCTTTGTTATTTTGTATTTATACACGTAATCTTTGTAGTAATTTGGAATACTGTGACTCACATATGTATGCAGATGACACGCAACTGTATTTATCATTCAGCAGGAATAATGTTGATGATGCTGTAATAAAAATGAATTCATATCTGAAAGTTATCGAAAGGCCGTCAATGGAGCATTCTTTGTTTTGAATCCTAGTAAGTCAAAATTAATTTTATTTGGTAATAAAGGTGCTATTTCTGATATTTCTGAACATTTTCACATAACAGTTAATGGCACAACTATTCCAATTGTTCAAGATGCATGTAATTTGGGCTTACTTCTTGACAATACTTTTAGGTTCTCCGCACACATTAGTAAGTGCATACAAAGGTCTTATTCAGCTCTAAAGTTGTTCTATCCACACAGAAATTATTTATCTATAAAAATAAAAACATTATTGTGTGAAAGTCTTGTCCTGTCAAATGTTTACTACCCATGTCTTGATGTATTAACAAAAAATAGAATACAAAGGACTCAAAATTCATGTATGAGGTATATATTATATGGAATACGGCGTAAAGAGCATATCTCGCATAAACTTATAGATCTAAAATGGTTAAATATGAATAATCGCTTAAAATTACAGACATTATGCCTTTATCATAAAATAATTTGTAAGAAAACTCCTAATTATCTTTATGATAAAATATCCTTTCACTCAGATGTGCACAACATTCAAACTAGGAGTAGAAACCACATAATACCACCGACCCACAAATCTAGTCTCTATGAACGATCTTTTTCTTGTAATGTTTCAAAACTTTATAATGCAGTCCCAGATAATTTTAAAATAATGTCCACTAAACAGTTTAAAAGTAATGTTTCGAAGTACTTATATAGTAACTAGTAATAGATTAGTGACGGTTTTCCGTTGGGTCGTTTGGTCGATGCCCTTGCGCGCGGCTTGGATCGCTATGCAATCCGCGCGTAGAGGCGTTGCCCGGACGACCTGGTGGAAAAACAGTCACTGTAACAAACTTGTAAATAAAAATTAGTTATTTTGTAGTGTTGTACATAAATTTATTGCAAGTCTTGTTTGTTTGTTTGGCTGTATATCACAACTTAGAAATTTAATATAGAATTAGGGCATGTGCACTATAGTATTGGTGTTATAGTAAACTAGGTTAGTGTATTAATCCGGGGGGCAGTACTCTGTACTGCTTGCTTGAACACAGCCTAGTGGTTTCCCTTATTTTGATATTGTTTTTTTTTTCTAAATTATTGTTACATGTTACTTATTTGAAGGGAAATAAATTATTATTATTATTATTAAAAAAGGTATTCTCTACATAGCAAAAGCAAATATTGACTTATCACCGTTTGTTTGTAAAATTTTGAGGAAACACTGACCTAAAATCTCGTCTTACCTAAGCCTAAGGTGTCCAGAATTGTCAACCTGTAAAGACATAGTAGTGCATTCTGTGAGTCGGATAGAACCTCGAAAAATATGAATATTTTCTAACCTAACGAGACTATGTCTCCCCCCGTTTTTGAAGATGCTGAACACGATGGCGGTAGTTAAATCTCTCTCTGAGGTCGCCCCAACCCCCAAACGGCCAAAAACCACCCCCGAAAGGGGTAAACCGCGTATCCGTCGTCTTCTACCAGCCAAACCTGTATTACCCCCGTTTTCGAGGATGCTGATCATGTTGGTGATATCGAGACCTCTCCTCGACCTCCGCTGAATGAGGAGAGGTCGCGTTATTTTTTGCATTGCATCCTCGAAAACGGGGGGGGGGGGGTAAAACAGGCTTAGCCTAGAGAAGATGGCATATCTGCGGTTTACCCCTTTCGCGGGTTGTTTGTGGAGTCTCGACATCAACATCGTGCTCAGCATCCTCGAAAATGGGGGTAACACAGGTTTGGCGGATATGCGGTTTACCCCTTTCGGGGGTGGTTTTTGGCCGTTTCGGGGGTGGAGTAACCTCGGAGAGAGATTTAACCACCGCCATCATGTTCAGTATCCTCAAAAACGGAGGGAGACATAGTCTCGTTAGATTATAAAATATTCATATTCTTGTTCGACATACAGAATGCACTATATTTAGGTTTGTTCTAGATCTATTAAAAGATGACCTGTTAGTAAGTACCGTGATTGAAGATATTAACCTAGGTTGAAGGCTATGAAATAATCACTATTGAAACTAGATAAACTAAGTGGTATGTATTTTTCTATCATTTTATCTTAAGAAGTCAGAATTACGATGGACTATTATGCCATTCATGCAGTTTGATACAGACATGGGATAGGTTGTACGTCTGTTTATTATCTAAACGGCACAAGGCACCAAGAATAAGTTACCGACGCTATCTTAATTGAAAAATTATCAGACGTGTAATCGCATTCAAAGTGATAAATTAGCAATACTCTCAGACTTTAGATGATTGATTTTATTATCATTAAATCTGAAGGGGTTTGGTGATTACATAAAGACAATGTTAAAAAATGCAGCAAATAAAGACATTTCGCGAATCCCGTTTAAAAAATATATATCTTAGGGGTAGTTTGTGGATGTTTTGTTTTTTTTTATTAAGAATGTAACAACCTTCACGTCTTGAAAAGCTGGGCCGATTGAATTTGTCCAGGTGACAAAGTTAGACAATTCTTTGGATTGAATTTGTCCGATTATCTCCGTCTGGACAGAATCAATAGTTACTGACAAATTGAAAAAGTGGACAAAATCAATTAAACGAAATAAGCATAATAAAATAGAAAATTTATGTACATAACTACGTTAAAATAACCAACAGACAACCAATGAATCAACATTCAGTATCAGATGTCAGTTGTTAAATTAAAATTGATGTATTATTAATATTGCAAATTAATCAAAACCTAATTGTTTGAGTAGATAAATTAAAATTCGTCATAAAAGTCATTAGAAAGAGCTAAAATACATTATGCAAATTTATTTTCTAAATACATATAAAAAATACAGAAAATAACGAAATATACTTCATAATACATCTTAATAAAGGAAATTTAAGAAATATATATAACTTTTATATTTGTAAAAACCGGAATTTTGGCCTTGCACAGCTATATTGAAAAAATGATTTCATAAAATATTGCAGATTCCGTTGGTGCTAAATCGATTTTTAAGAAACCATTTTGAAGGTCTTAAAATTTTCTGCAATTTTGCCTATTGTAACATTGCCGTTGGCCTCTGCAGGCCTCGATACTTGGGCCGTTTTTCTTCAGTATGCTTATCAATGACAGAATAAATTGAGCAACTTTGAGTCAGGGGTATTTCATAAAATTTGTGAAATATTGGGTATTCACAAGACTCGGGCAACAACGGCTAACAAAACATCCCCGAAAGGGGTGAAAAAGTTTTTTATCTTACCGGTAAAATGTATTTGTCGCCCGTTTTTGGGGATGCTGAGCACGCTGGTGACGATGAATGTTTTTCTGATGAGAGTACATTCAAAGTTACACGGGTTCCCGAGAGTACAGCATCCCGCGCAGCTTCCACGTATCTGTTCGCGCCAACAAGTGGAGTAGCGGCAACTCTTTTTTACGCTAGCGTCTCCACGTGCATCAGCACCGCTGGACGTGCATACCTTAACTTTGTCGAGTAGGCTCCGGACTCTTTACCAGAAACTTAGTTTTCCTAATGGCAAAAAAATTTGATAATTTTTCATTTTTATTCTAATAAGTGGCTGCTTGAAAACTTCAGAAACCGTAGGTATCAAATCAATTGAAATCTCACGTTGTAAACTCGGTATTCTCATGGATATCATTAGAGTAACATGACTGTTTACTGAATTCCGTTTAATTCAAAATATTTCTCAGAATTATTTCTCCTTACAGCCGTTAGAGGGGTCGGAGGGGTCGGAAGAAAGATTGATCATCACCATCGTGCTCAGAATCCTCGAAAATGGGCGTTACATATATATTTTGCCAGTAATATATTTTAAAAAACTGATTTTCACCCCTTTCGGGGGTGTTTATTAGCCGTTAGAGGGGTTGCAGAGAGTAAAAAAAAATATATTGAGCGTCACCACGGTACGGTGTTCAGCTTCCTAGAAAATAGGCGGTACGCTAAGTTTCATCGTTGGAAAAGATGTGATAAGCGTTTAAGTCCTTCTACGGGTGGTTTTTGCTGTTTGGGGAGTTGCAACACTCTAGAAATTCTACCACCACCATCATGTTCAGCATTCTTGAAAACGGCAGGGGGTACTCTCGTTGTATAGCAAAATATTTACAAGTTCCTCCTATACCTATCCTCAAATCTCAAACCTATACCTATTTCTCGAAACGGTTGGAATCATCAACTTCTATCAAGTAAACCTTTTTTACATTGAAATGACGCCTATAGAAGATTTTCTAGCCAAAAGTCCACAAGGTTTCGTAAAAAAAAATTGGAATAATATCCATCATCTTGTATAATCATATAACGTCCCTCCACGTCAAATTATTGTTTCTAACTTTAAAAAGTGCTTCTTTACCAAATTTAGAGAGAGTTATTGCCAGAAAGCAGAAAAAATACAATTTTGACACCACGAATCACGTTCTACAGCAACAATTTACTAGTATTTTTGAGTTATATCCTCATATTTCAGACCACAGAATCCACCTTTGACATATGAATCGTTTAATGGTCCACCCTGTACAGTGTAAAACGTCATTTATGTGATAACTTCATTCACCTTTAGGTATTTCGGGTTACGCAAACGTGCGTGTATAGTTATATCTTTAGTCTGTGGTTATATGTACAACACGGGGACAGCTAGGGGTGGGGCGATCCAATGCGCTGTACGCTGGCGCCGCTGTGGTTGTCGATGGTATGGATTTATTTACTTACTAGAGTCCGTTGGGCTTAGGCCATAGGTCACAGGTAACCTTACTAAACTTAAGTTCTATTGCACTCAAAATAATATTAACCTGTTAAAATTGATATTTATTTAACAGAAGAGAAAGTATGAATAATTATATAGTACTATGTTGAGATGGTGAGCATTCACCATCCATTTCATGTTATCTCATGATTCTAACCTATACTGCACGTGTACATAAGTGTATAGGATTCCCCTATACAGCTAGTGGCGTTCCTCGTACTGTATAAGTATTTGTATTATTGTCATATATGTTCCTCCACCTTACAGAAAGTTTTTAATTACGCAAGCTTTCCTTATTTCATTACTTGCAAAACATTTCTAATTAAACTTATTTTGAAGCATTAGAAAGAATTTCAATAATATTCTATTTTACAATGATTGTGGTTAAATATACTCGAAGTGTGAGAAACATTAATTCATCGATCCAGTTCCTCTTAAGTATGAATTATACTCGTTTAATCCGTCTGATAAATACGTCGCCAACCTGAAATCTCACGGTGAAATATCTCATTAATAGATAAAAATCCCCAAGCCAGAACCACCACAGTTAGTGCGTAAGTCACAATGTTTAAACTAACTTTTTTCCTCTCGGTACTGTTTCTAGCAGTATCATTTGCTAGAGGCCAGTATAGCTGTGACTTGTCACAAGAGCTGATCAACGAAATACAGTCCTACCAAACTGTAGTGAATCAAATTATAGATGCCACAACAAATGGTCAATTTAAAGGGGCCACTTTCGATGAGTTGGCCACTTTCGTGGATAAATTTGGAGCTAGACTGTCGGGGACGCAGAATCTGGAGGATTCTATAGATTTCCTGCTCTCTCGGATGACTTCGTATGGTATAGAAAACGTTCACGGAGAGGAGGTTCAAGTGCCACATTGGGTTAGGTAAGTTTTGATACTAAAGTATGGAATTTTTTAAGATAATTTTGACTAGGCATCTAAAATAAAATATAAATTTATTTACGATTTTTCTTTACCGTCTAAAAACGATAATGAAAACTAACAACTCGTAAAAATCTAATGTGGATTTAGTACGTAAATTTAGAAGTGAGATTGGTTAGATTTCTTTCATAAAGAAAACATTATTTTGGTGATTTTAAATTGTGAACTTAAATACGACTTATACAATACGAGTGTGTATGAGTTAGTTATAATTTTACCTATTAAATCTACATTTGATTTACAATGAATTTTTGTAATTGTTTATAGTTTTATGTTGTTTTAAGTTTATAGTTTTGTGTTTTTATAGTCAAAATGTCTCCTTAAGGAACTTCTGTATTGATAGGGATTGTAATTAGGTCACTGATTAGAGACTTCAATTACTTAATATTGATAAGCTAAATTTTGGCATAAATTTCGACTTTAATGCACGAAACTGCATTTTTCTGACATATCAGGAAAGTTTTGGTGGCCATATTACAAAATGGCGACAAAGAATTTGAAATGTTTCTTGCATATTATATTGATAATCTGTACTTTTAAAGCAATTTAATTGTAAATACCCGCACTACGACAGTTCTTGGATACAATTTTATTACTTATCAAAGAAAGACTAATTGTAATGTTTTGTGAAATTTTAAGACTATTTTAATTGAGCGATAATGGATTCATGTAAGCCCAGCCGAACAATTTGCCCAGAGTAGATGCAGTCATGATGACAGCATTTTTTTGCAACAATCCCTATTTTATAAGTGCATAAATTAGGGGAGCAAGGCTAAGATGTTTATATGCATGTGTATTTTTAATAAATATTGCTTTAATTATTGTGCAATCAAAAAGTTTTAAGATTAAAGAATTTGACATTTGTTAACGAACTTATTTTGGAGAATATTGAATGTATTACCATATTTTCAGTGGAACTCTTCCTTGTTTGCATTTTTATGTGTTCGATATTTAATTTTTACAAAATAAAATAAATTCGTAATTGAAGTTATGAGCGCACTCTTTGACTGCTTGTTACAGATACTTATCTAATCCAAATCGTTGCCAGGTTTCTCGCCGTGTTCATTTGATTTGATTTGATTGATTTTCAAGTATTGTAAGGAGTATATGTCAAATTTTACAGCAAACAAAATTTATTCATTTTAAAAATAAAGGTTTTTTTTAGTATTATGTGAGTTATGTTCAATAATGACTTGAATATTTGTTATTGCATACTCTCACCTAACCTCAAAATTGGTATTACCAATGATGTTTATATTGCTAAGACATGATTTCAAATTGCATTTTTAGCAGTTCAATTTATAGTATTATCTTGTTGGTATTAACAAGTTATGCGGTGACTTGTAGATATGTAGATAGTTAAAATATAATATTTTTAGTCGCAAACTCCTCTATAAAATACTTATTTTACTATAAGGAACGTTACCAGACTGCAACCAACAGCTACTCTCCGGGCTATGTGCCCCGCCGAGCGCTGAATTCCAAGTTACAAGCCTGGCGTGTTAAGTGTAATAATTGCATATTACCATCAAAACGCCAATGCTTCGATGCAACAAAAACCAGCCGAAAGACTGATCCTACTTAAAGGAGCTCTCGTGCCAGTCGTCACACACCACTTGCAGACTGCAGTTTCGAGCTGTTGACTCTCGTCAGTGCAAGGTAGGCATGTGATGACCAACACGAGGATCACTTGACCATTTAGTACATTTCGGTATCTTTGGGATAGCGACATGTAAAATAGTCAGCAGGCGCCATCTAGCGGTCCAGGATGAGGATTTTATAGAGGAGTTTGCGACTAAAAATATTATGTTTTAATATTCCGCCCTCTAAAAGTACATTTGAGCTATGCTAAGCCTAGGTCCAGGCTATTCATTTTTCGATTGCAACAGACACTGGACCGCTAGATGGAGCTAGTAGGATCAGTCTTTCGGCTGGTGTTTGTTGCAATCGAAGCATTAGCATTTTGATGATAATATGCAATTATTACACTTAACCCGCCAGGCTTGTAACTTGTAATTCAGCGCTCGGCGGGGCACATAGCCCGGAGAGTAGCTGTTGGTTGCAGTCTGGTTACGTTCCTTTAGTAAAATAAGGATTTTATAGAGGAGTTTGCGACTAAAAATATGATGTTTTAATATCCCGCCCTCTAAAAGCACATTTGAACTATGTAGATAGTTGTAATGAGTGCTTAGGGAATAATATGTCATCATAACATATCTATTTACCATCTTACTATATTCACATTTACATTAAAGTGAACCTCAAAACACCATAAAGAAGTTTCTCTGCTAATTTGGCGTTTTTCAGTGTCGCGTTTCATAGCAGTGCACCACTTTTGTGCCTTTGGAATATCTTGAAACATTAAAGAATAATTTATTGGTAGTTTTCCTCGTGGTACTTTTACATCAGGCACAAAACAATATTTTTAACTCATAATTATGTTACCCACTAACTCATTAACCAAAAAACAACGCAAACAAGACATTGAAGTAGATTGACCTAATAAACTGTACACAAATGATGACGAATGACGTCACAGTTATTGGCGCTAAATAACCGCTGATTCGTAAAGTTCAAATTCGTCGCCGAAGAAAATATATATTTGTTGCTTTATTAAAATCTGAAAAATCGTGAATTGTACTTTTTTGTAATTGTATTTTGATGCTTCATCGATTTTCATTATAAGAAAAATGAGGCAACTTCCTCATTACTTGAAAGAAATGTATCTAATTTAGCCACATACCCGCCGGACGTAGAGTGTGAAATGAATATGGATATCGGTGCGTTTTTACATCTTTTTCAATTTTAATTTTTTTCAATGTGTAGTTCTTCACATCTACAGAACGTTTGACTTATCGGCCTATAATTTTTGAACTAATTGAGAAATCTAAAAAAAAAACCGCAAGTAGTACGATTTTCTACATCTTCCTCAAACTACATTACAACGATTTCAGAAGACAGCAACTTTGGAAGTATAACATTATTAAAATATGGATTAATTCTAAGTACATACTTTTCCATTAATGCCAGTGGCTTTCGAGATAAACCAAACAAAAATTCAAAGTGGAATATTTGGTAACTAGCAAGGAAACTAAAATTCGCTAAAAGGTCACCACTACTACTAGATACAATTTATAGCTCTAACTTTAAGTAATTTGCAATTTTTCGCCGGCACACAATTCAAGAACAATAATTAAATATTTGCGA
Source organism: Leptura quadrifasciata (assembly GCA_963675555.1). Classification (NCBI taxonomy): domain Eukaryota; kingdom Metazoa; phylum Arthropoda; class Insecta; order Coleoptera; family Cerambycidae; genus Leptura; species Leptura quadrifasciata. The sequence goes on along the minus strand of OY776681.1, from coordinate 38,139,184 downwards.
CGAATATATCACGGAAGATAGATAGAAACTAACTGAGTAATCAGGTGGCCAGCATTATCACCTGGCATAACTCCATTAGATTTTTTCTTATGGTGACATTTAGATGTCAAAATTTAGTTCACAGTGAGTCAATCGATGATATAGCAAACTTATACAGCAAAATATATACGCGTCTTGCCACAGTAGATAGAAATACCTTATCGAAAGTAACTGGGTAAGCATTAATTAAACGGTTTAACATGTATATCCATGAAGGGGGAAACAATTTTGAACATTTACTTTAAAAATAAATTGCACATAGTTTATTGAAACGTCGAAATAAATTACTACACAACTTACTTGACTTTACATTATTAAATTAGACTTAAGGCCAGCCACCAGTTTAAATAATGAACAAAAAAGATTAAGGAGTCAATCCAAATTATACTCAAAATTTGAAAATAGAAAATATCAGATATTAACTAATGGTTTTACAAAAAAAATGTATTGTTACAAAATTATATACCATGTGGTACCCTATCCTTATATAGGGTTATCGTAAGACCTATTATGGTATATGCCTGTGCGTCTTGGAACCTCATCTCAGACGCTACAGAATAAATTACTCAGACTACTCATGAACACGGACTGGTACACTCTGATGGCTGTATTGCATAACAATGCCAAGATTCCAAATGAAAAATATTGAATCACAGCATTGGGCCTCTTGTACTCCTGCCCTTAGGAAGATTTTCGCCTAGGCCTCCACCAACCTAATCTTGCAAAGTAGGTAGTGATTCTGCCTAGTGGCAATCTCCCAAAGAAAGCCAACCTTCTCCCAAAATGAATTCTCTGATTGATGAGACGGTAGACCAGCCACAGAGTACATATTGGACTGTCTCATCTTCTTGTTGGCAACCTCTACAGAGAGGTGTTCCTTAATGGACAGTGTCCAATCTGAAAACCCATTATAAAACGTAGATTCCTTCTGGACATTGCTAGGCAGTCCATTGTTGTGTTCTTACAGAGGGTCACTCAAGTGACCAGGAAGGCTGTTAATAAATATTTATCTAATGCTATAGAATATTTAAACACGTAGAATGTAAAATTTTCATTGGTTTAACTTCAGTAATTTATTTTTTTTTATAAAACGCATATTTTCTGCATTGTTGATGAAAAATCAAAAAATCAGCTTTTGGAATTTAGGCAAAATGTTTTTTAAAAAGTTGATGTTCTTTGTTATGTCAGATATGTCAAATAAAATAGGTGTTTGATGATCTTTCGGTTACTATGGTGCATTTAAAGGTCAGCTATAGATTTTTTTCCAAAGAAATATTTTTAGACCTATTTATAATAGAGTAGCTGTTGAAGTCAGCACATCATAACAATTATACATTTAATGAAAAAATTTTTACCATAATTAGTACATATCATAATGTTTATATTTCCGTGCAGATAGGTCAGTTCGACACAATTATTTTTAATGATTTTATCCATCTGTGATTTTTGAGTATTTTTAGAATAATTTAAACATAGCCAAATACTGCAAATTACTTACATTTCGTGTATGGCCTGCAGTCCAAAATGATACTACTTCTATTGAAACTGAATATCAGAAATGACGTGGTATATATCTCTACCGACATAAACGAAAAGGTGTCGTGAGGGAAATTAAGGGTGAACTATTGTTTAGCAACTAAACTGTAAAATGATAATAAACAGTCGATAACTTTTATTAGAGCAAATTTGGCACGACTTTTACGATTATAACTAATCATCTTACAACCATTAAAGATCACATTTTTAGAGGAAACGAGTCAGCTAGATTGCTACAACCGAGAGAAGCCAATATAGCCATCACGACGCTCGGTGGTTCTGTGGGAACTACCGAAGAAGGTATCGAAGCCGAAGTAGTCGTCGTACGATCGTTAGAGGATTTACATCAAAATTACTCTAATTCTGTGGCAGGAAAAATAGTAGTATTCAACTATGATTATGTTAGATACGGGGTATCAGTGGTTTATAGAAGAGACGGACCCGCTCAAGCAGCAAGACACGGAGCAGTGGCCGCTCTAATAAGATCAGTTACGGATTTTTCGATGAACCTTGTGCATACTGGTCAAACGGATTACCAGGATGACGTGCCTAAAATTCCAGCGGTTGCTATCACTGTGGAAGACGCCAACATGTTTCAAAGATACCAGGTAGGTTGGATTACTGACAGATGATTAAATACATTACAATACAATTATTCGAATCTGAGAAACAAATATACTGATATTAATTTTCTCCTTCCACTTATTACAAAATGCCACGTTTTCCATGAGTTAAAAATGTAAGTTTATAATTATACTTATTTGCTGTCATAACTGCACCATACAGATTTTTTGGGTCATTTTTTCGAAGGAACGTTACAAAGTCGGTTAAATGGGAAAAAGTTTAATATCTTTAGGACAATGAAATGGGTTATAGAAATTAAAAGTATTCCGATTGGTTCCAGAGATATACGCTAAAATCCGAAACACGTTTCATCTCTTCAGGGCCACCATCAAATTTATTCTTTTAAATGCGGACCTGTCTTCTTTGTTACAAATTTTTAAAGCATTTAATATTGTGAATTCAAGAGCATGTCGCACTTGATAATTTTACTACGTTTCATCATAAAAATAATCATCGTTCATTTTATTCTGTTTGCCCTTCACAAAATATTTTCCATTAATCAATACAAGATGTAAATGATCAATTAAATTCTTCTTTCATGAACAGTCAACTGCATTAAATAAGATGGCTAGTTCGTATCTGCTGTTAACTCAATATTATTTTGCAGAGTGAGCACCAAATAAAGTCAATTTCAACTCGTCAATTGTATTTCTTTAATTCCCATTTAACCGACTTTGTAACTGCTATGGTTTGCGAGATAGTAATATAAAAAGTAGCTACCATGTATAGAATTTCACTTTATATACAAAGTGGAAGAAGAAAACGTGAAGGCTTCAGTTAAAGGTACAAGTTTATAATTATATTTAATTGCTGCCATAATTGTACCATAAAGATTGTTAGTGTCATTTTTCCGTAGGAACGTCTAGGTCTGTGTGATATGCTTTTATACGCTACATTTTATTTTATTATAGGAAAGAGGAGACACAATTAGAGTTAGATTAAATGTAAAAACAGAGAGTTTTCCTGATAAGACATCCAGAAATACAGTGGGTGAAATTACCGGCTCTGAAAAACCAAATAAAGTGGTGTTGGTGTCAGGCCATTTGGACAGTTGGGATGTTGGTGTTGGAGCCTTGGACGACGGTGGCGGTTGCTTCATCTCTTGGTATTCTTTAGCTGTGCTGAAAGCGCTGGGATTAAGACCAAGAAGAACCGTAAGGTGAGAATATTCGGGAAAGATATAATTTCATAAATTTAATTTGCATTTTTCAAAGTTATTAAAGAGGAAATTTTATTAGCCAGATATAGATACATTGAGAATATTATTTTGTTTCCCACAGGGCGGTATTATGGACAGCAGAAGAAAACGGAATGGCAGGGGTTAGAGGTTATGACGCAGTTCACAAAAACGAATTAGATGACTTTCTTTTTGTTATGGAGTCAGATGAGGGTGTTTTTACACCCTTAGGACTTGAATTTATCGCTAATACAAAGGGGACGTGTATTATCACAGAAATATTGAAGTAAGTACCTATATGCCCTTTTCCCACACAAAAATAAATAGATCTAGATTCAAGAAGGAATCAACAAGTAGCAGATAAAGCAATCCTTATTATTAAGTATTAAATACACCGATAGTTGATAAAGGAACAAACTTCCGCGTAGAAAGACTAAGCTATAAATTACGCTATACTCAAAGTTAATCTATCAACAGGTTGCTATAATTTTTAATGACCAACAATTAATGTTTGATGGTTTGTATTACCGATACAATAACTATTTTATTTCTAGGCTGCTAGCGCCCATAAATGCTACCCAAGGTCTTAGATCCAGCGGTGGAGTAGGATCTGATATTACAATATGGGGAGATGTACTCCCTACTGGAAGTCTATTAAGTGAAAATTCCAACTATTTCTGGTATCATCACACCAAGGCCGACACCATGGACGCTTTAGACACTAATGCATTGGACAGGGCTACAGCCTTATGGGCAACAGTAGCATATGTGATCGCTGACCTCAAAGATGACTTCCCGAGGGAGCTAACTGACAGCGGATTTTACGGAACTGCAAATATTCTATATGTCGTTATATTAAGTTTATGTGGCTATCTGTTACACTGATAAGTTTAATCTATTTATATCAAAATTTTTATTAGTATTTCTATTTGTAGGAGCATATAGGACATAGGACAATTGTAAAGACTTGAGTTCAGAACTTACGAATGTATTGTCTGATTAAATAAAACTTAAAAAAATATTTGTTTTATGAATTTCAGAAGTCGCATATAGCTATGCTAGTATGAAAGGTTGTTCTAAGTCAAACGCTTTTTACGAGTGTCAGTTATCCTATAGTAAACTGCAATTTTACAAAATTTTATTGAGAAGATTTCCAAACTATCAACAGAAAACCAACAATAAATTGCAGTCACAATTATATAAAGAAATAGGGATTCTGTACGAAATAATAAAATCACTTCATCATCATTCAAAAATCTACTATATTTAAATGAACACGAACGAATACGGAACCGGAAATCATAGGTATTTAAAATTTATGTGAATTTTTTACTTCACCTTAATAGCCAATTAAGAATATACAAATCCGCCATTCAGAATTAAAAAAAGAATATTTTTTTGCCATTACATTTGTCTTTGATGCTCGATGGTGTGTTTGTTAGCATCAGATTGGCTTTTCAACAAAAAAATGTATCTTAAACACTACCGAGAAAATTGATCGACGCCAAGAGCGGAGCTTCCCCAACCTGGAAATCTTGTCGATTTTATTCCCTGTCGGGATCTTTTACTTGTCTAACACCTAATAGACCAGAGGCCGATTACTTTGCATCTGCTCCGAAGGATGATGTCTCTATGAGCTGATTTGCACAGGAAAAAATGTATTCAGCCCTAATATAGTCGTATGAAGTAAGGCTCACAGGGCCTGAGTACAGCGACTTCTCGTCGCACCGCTAAGAAGAAGAAGGTAAGTCGGTAAACATCATTTAAAATAATGTGCCTTAATGATTTTATACTTTTTTCAGTCTATTTCTATTTGTCTTGGTAAAAATCATATAACTCAGTTATAGTAGCCATGTAATTTAGACAAATAAATTCTATACCGGGTGTCAACGGATCATGGTAGACCCCTTTTTTTCTTATTTTTAAGAATATCGGAATGAAACTTGGTAGATGTATTATATGACCAAGAAGACACTTTGTGGCATAACTGTCTTTTTTTCCCGCTTCCGGTTTCACCTGAAATGACCGCAACTTTTGATTTTTAAATGGAACACCCGTATATTTAATATTTTTTGGATTTCTTGAAGAATTATACGTACGGTGATACCCCATAAGTGACATTTCGACTCCATGAAAAAAATTTGACTTAAAATTAAAAAAAACAAAAAATTTAAAATAAGGAAAAATTGCTTTTGGGCACATCCATCGATTCCTTAGAACATCCGCTATTTTATGGTGGTATTCTACCATTATGGTTCCATTTTAATAAATTAAGTTTTGGTAAAAAAAACTGTTCAAGGCAAATTTGATGGCCCACAAAATACACATTCTCAAATATTTGTCGTCGATCTGACACTGGTCCATTACAAGCAATTTTTTCTGGTCATGGCACTCTAGATGTACCAACAAATTTCGAGTCAATTTTTTTTCATGGAGTCGAAATGTAACTTGTGTCAGTGTACTCAGAATTTTTCAAGGATTCCAAAAATATAATAATACACAGGATGCCGCACCAACGGTCGAAGTCTATTGGCTCAAATGTTCGGTCCAACGTTGAGCTGCGTATTCATTAGACCATTTATTCTGCATGAGCACTGAATGAACGCGGCATGAGCAAGTGAACACACAGTGCGGACGCCGAGCTGAGTTATTCGCACTTGTTCATTTCCCGCTCGTTCGGTGCTCATGCGGAGCAAGTGCTCTAGTGAATACGTAGTTTTGGAGTCAAGTTCAGCGCATCGTGTAGTACCGACTTAAGTTAACTGAACAGTAACAACAGTACGAAAATAAAGACCTACTACTGCCTCACTCACTCCTCGTCCAAAACATTCTGGTATGATGATGTTGACTACCTATTAAACCATTTTTAACTTCGATTTAAAAAATATCTTTGAGTGAAAACTATATTTAAATAAAGATTTGGTATCTACAAATTTTTAGAATGAACAAATACAATGGATATATGTTGCGAAATATTAATCGTTGGGAATACTAAATAACTAAATACCCTTACTTCTTAAAGCAACTTGGCATCCTTAGACGAAATAATTTATGTTGATGGTTTATGTCGAACAAATACGATTTAAAAGGAAAATTCCAAAATGTTGTGCTTACTCGCTCGCAGGTGGTGATGTTGTCACTTGATATCAATAGGTCAATACGATATTATTGGAATAATACAAATCGGAGACATGAAGAAAAAAATCGAGGATCATTGAAATTTTACGTAGACCTCGCTTATCGCAGGGAGGCATCGTAATCGTAAAAAAAGCTATTCTTCCAGATTTCTTCGTAATTTCATGTATCGTAGTCAACAAATGTCTGATACATATTGCTATTTTTTTTTTAATTTTGAATTTGTAAACATCTCAATTCAGTCATCATTCTTACTACAGCATATTCAAACCCCGATAAACGAGCCAGAAAATATTTTATTATTGTAATATTAAATCTCCGATTAATTCAAACTTATCTAAATAACCTCACTACAGTAAAATTGTACTATTAAAATCATTCAATAAGCACATGCATCTGTGACGTAGTCAGCAAGTCAGCCTACGACGCAGTTCAGTTCAGGGAAGCTAGCCGGCTTTCCTAGTAGCAGCCTGGCTAGGCTCCTCCCACCGGCCGCTGGGCTATCCACAACACACGTTAGTGCAATGCAACTTTGCTCGGGCGGCGCGGACGCGGAAACGTATAAACACTCATGGAAAGCCCCAGCATGCAGGCAGTCTACAGCGAGTCTCCAACGACTTAACATCTAAGCAATCTACCGCGAATATTCAACAAAAGTGCTTGCTTTGCTAGTGTACATTTGTAAACAAAAATTAATCTAAATTATCTAATAACTGAATAAGGCTTTAAAATGGTTTAACTTAAATATTTAACTCACAAAGCTCTAAAACGAAACTTCGAACTCTGAAATTCCGTTTTTTGAAATATTAAGATATAAATGTAAAAATGTATTAAACTCTATTTTTTATAAAGTCTGAAAAAATTCACTTCTATGTTAGATGCGCGATGGCAGAATAGAATTGCAATTTTTTAATTGGAGCGGCCAAAAAATCAGCTGTAGTGGCACGGTTATAGAGACAACGTTCGCGGCATACGTATCGAACCGGACTTGCTTGAGCTCATCGTGCTAGGCTTTTTATATGATTCGTCGGGGACTCGGTGAGCGGAGGTTTGGAAAGGTCTGAAAATATCCCCATCCATTCCGTGGAGGCAAAATTGCACGATATTGCATCAGGAAATATAAATATAGAAAATTCGGATATGAAAATTATACGACCGTCTCGGCATTAAAATGGGAAATTTTTTGATATATGAACGAAGTTCGAATCGATTTAGTTTCAGAAGCTATTAACGAAAATTAGTTGAAAAGATTTATTAAACTTGAAACGATTCCGTAATGTCGTCCCGAAAGTCCTGCACTTAGAGTTGAAATGATATGAAATTGTACCGATGGGTCCGCGGTGAACAAAAGGCAAGTTTTGATATTAATGAGGAACGATCGTACCGGTACTCTATTGAATGGAGATTGATTGTACGTTGCTATTTAAGATGCGAAATAGAATAAACGGTGAATCGAAAGGAAGAATAATTTGCAAAAAGTTGGTGTGATTGAAATAAAACATTTTGACTGCGGAAGTGGTTTTGATGTATTTGGGGCGATATTTTTTAGGACGTTTATTTGTAACAAATTGGCTGTAAAATGATTTATTTGGAAGATTGAGTATTTTTATTGATGGAATTAGGTTGTTTGGGAATTGTCGTTGGTTTGTGATTTTTTCATCAAAATTTGCAGTTTTTCATGAAATTAAGTGACTAAGGACTTTTTTATTATAGTTTGACTAGGTGAGGTCAAAGAATTAATTTTTTGACAAATTTTGATACTTTTGCAATTTTTCTGCCTCTTGTTTATGGAATATACTATAACACTACAAACTAGGGCTAACTTCCCTGAACACCAGGTAGGCATCACCAGGATCAACTTCCCTGCCTAAAATTTAACAATATCTTAAAATAAAGTAATTACGCCGAAGCTGGGCGCAACAAACTCTCTGCGCAACTCACTTGTCTCTTTTTATAGAACCCCATCCAGAAGGGAACACCCTGAGATTCAAACCTAGCTCGACACTGATACTACTACAAGCTACAGGAATTGGTACTGGCGCCTTCTCTCTCACTAAAAAATTTGTACCGATCTCCTGACGAAGTTCGCCATGAGGGCGAAATTTTTTCTACGGAATACGTCTACAATAAAATATCAGACAAAAAAAGTAATATCATTTTCTTCTAGGCTTATGCAGTTATGGAAAATTTACTTAGGTCCATCTTTAAAATCACTGAAATGCACTTCAACATAGCCCTTTTCAAATTTACATTACTCAGGCAAAGAAAGTAGATATTGAAAGTTTTCGTTAATATTTTCAGGTATGTAGCATAGAAGGGGATTGAAAAATATCGTTAATAGAGGTAGGAATATAGAACATAGTGCGTACGCACACAAATACATGTAGAATCTGCAGTCTTCATTTAATTGTATACGTGCAGAAGAAAGCGGGAACACATTTCTCTGTCAAAGAGAGAGAGAGAGAGAGAGAGAGAATTTTATTGCAGACTTCGCATTTACAAAATAATTCAACTATAGATTGCAAGAATTATGGTCTTCCAATTCCGCCAAACTATATCTGTGTTGTAAATTGTTTAAGGGGTCCCTTGGCACTGAGTTAGCCTTACTTCATTTCGACCTAAAATATCTTTTGTGAATTAGCCTAAAAATAATTGTTGCTCAGGATTCCAAAGCTTTTTACAAAGCTTGTGATTTTCCTTGAAGCTAGTTTCCCTATGTCTTCAAGCGTTAATTCCGTTTATTTCAGGTACTTTAACCTAATGTCGCTTAATATCTTGTATTCACAAAGTATATATCCCACAGTCTCAGTTACACCATTGTAGTATTTGCATTTATCATCTACTGCCTTACTCATGTTCATGAGATGATATCTCAAGGGGCAGTTGCCAGTTAGAAGGCCTGTGATCAGCCTTAATTCAGACTTTTCAAGTTCGAGAAGCCTTGTGGCATTCTTTGTCGAATAAGTTATAAACTTTTTCGCTTGTCATTGGCCTGCAGTATTTCTCCAGTAGGGCTTCTTTTGATCCTTTTCCCATTTTTGGATATCCTCCGATGTGTGTCCCTTGGATAAGCCATAATATGGTTCAGGCCTTCATGCCTTGGCACTCACATCAAGGTATACTTGTTATTTTCCAGTTGTTTCAGAGATTGTCTGCATTTCCATGCAATTTTAGATCGAAAGTATAGGCCCTAGAGCGTTTAATGCTGCCTGGTTATCCGAAAGTATATATCTTTACCCCTCGAATGCCTTTGTTTAGGTATTCTTAGACACACAGATCTATAGTATAAATTTTGTCTGGAAGACCATTGGGGTGTTATCAAGTGCTCTGGACCGCACTTAGGCGCCGCTAGGCTCGCACCTACCTCTTCAACCATCTTAGATCCATCTACGTACCAAATGAGTGACCATTTTTTCAGTGCATCGATCCTGCTTGTTTGACGGCTTTCAATCGGCGCATCAAAGGGGCAGTCAAAGTCCTGCTTGATTGGTATTCAGTCAGTAGGTTTGGTCATGGATTCAAGAAAAATAAGCTCCAAAATCCTTAAGTGACCAACCAGATCGCCTGGTTTAAATTTACGGGGCAAATTCATAAACAACACTAAAGTATTACTAACACATCTCAAATCCCACTCATTCCAAACTTAAGTTAGGGTGCGCCATTCTCCGACTCACTTTTGGTATTCAGAAGCAGGTATAAATAAGTGACTAACTTGAGTGCGCATCAAACCACATATTATGCATCAAACCACAAACCAGTAACAGGGGAACAGTTGGCAATGCAAATATTACCGAAAATATTCTGTTAGCATTGGAAAATACTTGTAATTTCATTATTTTATCCTTCGAAGATGATACTATAAAGTATCATGTCCTTCGAATATATGGTCGAAGATTTTATCTAAATCGTAAACAATATATTCGTATCGCTGTTGCGCCCTGGTTGCTGGATTTATAAGCACTATCAGCCATATGAACTCCTGGCGCATCACCACGTTCCAAACGCATATGAACAGAACTACTGTTAAATATTCTACTATTATGAGCAGAACATAGCCAACGAATTATAATATCACATACTATAATATCCTATTTATTATTTTAAACGTGGGCCCGCCGCCATCAGCACATCCAACCTTTCCTTCTTCAATTGGTCTGGGCTCTTTATTTCAATATATGTACCATATCAACACAACCAATAATCTTCTTGATGTCACGAAATTCATTTCTATTTTGTGGAAATTTCACATATCTTTGTAAATGTCATGCCAATCGTTAATATAATCATCAACATATAAATATTAATAATATCTAAAACTGATAAATACATATTTTATACAATTTAACAATTTTTTTAATAAAAAAGTACAACATGAGTGAAGTCTCAACTGCCCTTACTTGTAACTCGTTTCCTACTAATATTTCACTCATTTATTAGTGCTGTTTGAGTGACTCATTCAGTAGAAATTGTTTATGAATATGATTAGGGTATGTTTAGGGCAAGGTAAGTATAAGCTGAGTGTGAGTGAGGTTTTTCCTATTATATGACATTTCATTACATTTCTCTACCACGAGGGAAGGCTATTTGCATATCATTTTCTTATTGCCAGTAGATTATTCTGTAACTTTTCACTCACTAACTGATTTTAATACGGTAAATATTTCTGAATAAACAACATATAATAAATAACATCCAAATCATCTACTATATCATTAATGAATAATGCGAACAAGAGGGGATCCAGAACCGAACCCTGAGGTATCACAGAAATAGTCCGAATTTCTACAACTTCGAAACCACAATATTCTACATATTTTGGTGTTGCATAAACAGCTTTGGAAAATCAGTGTAAATTATGTCAACTTGTGTCTTAACATCTAAATTTTCAGAAATAAGTTTACCCATGTGCACGTAGTTAGTATGATTATCAAGAAAGAAATATGCAACAATTTTGGTGAAATGTATCCATCATGTAGATGGATAGAATAAAAATAATAAGGAAAAAATGTGGCGGAGGATAAAAATATAACATGCTTACTAAAAAGTGAGACATACCACACTTTTAATAATAAATATAGAGTGGTCATATTTAAAACATAATTAATAATGGAACGACGAAGGACAATATTTAGATTGCAATTAACACTCTTGCCAAGGAAGAAAATCTAATATCCTTTTAGTTAAAAGAAATATGCAGGATTATCACAAATAAAAGATATAAAGTAGGGAGAGAAATTATGCGTAAGAATTACAGACTTTTACTTCATTTTTAAGTGTCTACATCAGATTCAATGGCATTTTTTAATTTTAACTTTAGTGTTACAATCTCGTTTACACAGGATGTCTGAAAATACCTATCAACAATTTAGGTAATGGCGGTATTTGCAAAAATATGAAAATGGGGCCAGAAAGGAGCACGCTTATTTTAAATCCAATTCTGTTTTCTGTTTTTTCTTTATACGTACCGTCTGTCTATTTTACGAGGGCACATCAAATAACTCACTTAATATCTATTGTAGAAGAATAGTTTTAGAAACAGTTATCCCATTTTTTGTGAGCTATATTTCAGTAAAAAGAAATTTGAAATCCACAGCCTACTTTGTGAGATATATAACAAAAATCTGAATAATAGGAAAACCGCATAGCTTCCTTATTTGAGGAGATACGAAAAAAGTTAAAGGGATGAAAGTTGACGGCAAAGACAATAAGAATAATAATGTGTATAAAAAAAATTCGAAAAACTCAGCTGGCTTTGACATACGCTCTTGTACAAAAATGAAAAGATCAAATCTCAAAGTAGGCCATGACATCATTAATCCTGTTTATTTTTTCTCTTTCCAACGATATTCAACTTGTCACAAAAATTATATATTTAATATTTTACGAAAACTACAATTCATATCATTAATTCGTAAAAATCAGCTATGCCATGATTAGTGAAAAACAATGTATAGTTATTAGCAAACTTGACAGATTGTCACTGTTGTATGTTGTGTTGTCGAGTTCTAAGACAAGTTTTATATCGGTAATTATGGTGTACACTAATAATAACAAATTCGATATGATTAGCATTTATTGTCAGTGCAATTTTGACGTTGAGATGGCAGTCACAGATTTCCAGATGCTCCGCAGCCAAATCGAACTATGTTTAGGAAGTTAGTTCAAAATTTAAAAACGCGCGGTTCATTTTCAAAAAAAGTAGTAAGGCGAGGGCATGTTGCGGATAATATAAGAAAAGTGAATAGGGTGTTTAATTATGCTAACCAAAATGAAGAAACCTCTTGAGACAAATTCAGGGAAAAAAAAGACAGTGCAAGAAAAATATCTTAAAAAAACTTACTTCGATGCTACAAAATGAGGAAAGTTCAACGTTTAAATGAGGGAGATAAGCCGAGGAGAGTAAGATTTTGTAGATGGTTGTTAAATACAAAAAATTATAGTTTAACAAAACTAATAAAACACGCTTTAAAAACCGAACTAAAAAGTAAAAAATAATAATGTTTAAATATTAAGATTTTGTTCAACAGCAAAGCAATTGATATCAAGCACCCCACGCTTTTGACAATGTTACTGCTGCACAAAATCTTAATATTTAAACATTATTATTTTTTACTTTTTAATTCGGTTTTTAAGCGTGTTTTTTTAGTTTTTTTAAACTATAATTTTTTAAAACTTACTAAAAATCACTAAATTAACAGGCTTTCATTATTAGTTAGAATATATATATATATAATTAATAGAGGCGCGTCCGCCAAAATCTCGACAATAGGTTAGCCTTTTTTAAATTTTATTTTATTTTATCCTGATATGATCCTGGTGAGAACATTAGGACAAAGTTGTCAAATTATTGTATTGTCATCGACCCTTGATAAATGTGCAAAGTTTCAGTTTAATCTGACGTTTTAAAGTGGGTGAGAATCACGTTCAAAGATTCCATTACAAGCAAACAAACAAACATACAGGTGAAGCTAATAAAAGCGTATTAAATAAGGAATGACCCGCTGATATGTAGCAAAATTCTTTGGTCGGGCGAATCAAATTTTTCTAATAATGGATTTTTCAATAGAAATATGCATTATAAGTGGACAGGAGAAAATACATATTGGTGTAGAGAGACTGCTTTCCAAGAAAGATTTTCTACGAATGTTTAGGTGGGTCTTTTAGGGACTAAAGTAATTGGACTTTATTTTTATGATGGCAAATTAACTGGTCGTAGATACCTTGATTTCCTGCAAAACGAATTTCAAGATTTTCTTTATGAATTAACAGTGGCAGAAAACTTAAATTATTCATAATTTCAACAAGATGGGGCTCCAACTCACACTGCTGTAATGTGTACAAATTATTTAAATAAAGTTATGCCAGATAGCTGGATAGGCACCTATGGACACATTCTGTGGTCAGCTCGATCACAAGATATTACTCTCCTGAATTTTTTCGTCTGGGATTACATTAAAGACAAAGTATTTCAAACTGCACCTGAAGATATTGAGGACATCAAAACCAGAATTAGAAAAGGATGTGAGGCAATTACTCCTGAAAAGTATCAAAATGTAATGCGTGAGCACGTTCGTGTATTAGAATGCATGGTGCACAATTTGAGCATTTGTAGTTAGAAAAATAAATACACACATTTTCTTTCCAGTACGGTAGTAGGTAATATTGTTATACATAGTTTTTCGTTTTTTTGAATGTTCATTTTGTACTTGTATTTTTATTTATGAGATAGTTGTTTATTTGCATTAAATTGTAATAAATAATTACTGAATTGTAATTATTATAAAGTGAATTTTTACCATTATCGCATAGCTGATTTTTACTATTCAATGATGTGAATTGTGGTTTTCGTAAAATATTAAATATTGACACTCAGTTCTTGTGACATGTTTTATATCGTTGAAAAGAGAAAAAATAAACAGAATTAATGGCGTTATGGCCTACTTTGAGATTTTTCTTTTCATCTTTGCACAAGAGCGTGTCAAAGCCAACTGCGTTTTTCGAATTTTTTGATAAACATTATTATTCTTACTGTCTTTGCCGTTAACTTTCATCCCTTTAAATTTTTCGAATCTCCTCAAATAAGGAAGCTATACTCGTTTGTGGTTTTCCTAATTTTCAGGTTTTTGTAATATATCTCACAAAGTCGGCTATGGATTTCAAATTTCTTTTTACTAAAATATAGCTCACAAAAAATGGGATAACTGTTTCTAAGACTTTATTCTTCTACAATAGATATTAAGAGATATATTTGGACGTGTTTGTGAAATAGCGTAGAACCGACCATTTTGTATTAAAAATGGTTTAAAATATTTGTGACTTCATTTAATAATCCGTCAATTTCGATTTAAAATAGAAATAATATATTTCGACAATCCAGCAATTGTACAATAAAGCGTCTTAATTTTGAAAAATCTCAAAAAATGATAGATTACACTCTTGAAGTACAAGTTTTCAGGAAACCTGTCCCCCTGCCTACTCTTTTATGAATGTGTAGAGAAATAGTAACAAGTCCATAGTCGTTGGTTCTCCGAGTGATTTATTGCTCGTTCTCTTTTCCAGATTGAGAGTAGTTCAAAATTTAATGTTTTTTAACGTGACTTTCTCATATTTAAAAATGACTATATTTAACTGTTCTTTAAAGTAAAGTTCTCTATTTACTTTTATTTCAAATACACCTTGTATAAATCAAATAGAAATTATGGTATTTTTATCACCCTAAAACTGTACTTGTAGATATAATAATGTAATTGAATTATTTGTTTGCTAGTTTATGCCATTAAGATCCACATAGATAAACATATAGTTCTATTTACGGAGCATAAAAGAGCATTACAGTTCTGACTGCCCAGTCACGTGCCAATTAAACGACGTCACTTCAATTCGATCGATTATGCACGCTGCTACTCTCCACCAATAAAACCGGTTGGTGTTAAGAATACGATGGATACGATGAGTTCTCCACATTCTTAAAAGATTTATTTTAAATGATGTAATACCTGCGTCCGTGCCGGAATTATTCCTCATATCAAGAACGTTCTAATTGTAATGTGTAAAGAATGTTTCGTGCAACATAGCAGTTAGCATTTAAATTATTGTGATAAGTTTATGGAGAGCATACCTGATTAAAAATAAAAGAAATTATCTCCATACGATAAGTAATAATATACATTGATAGTAAGAAGAACAAGTATTATTTGTTTAATTCATACTTATACTAAATGGTCGCGCAGTGAGTCATAAATGCAACAAAATCTTTCGTGGGCTTACGCCTGATTTGAAAACCCACTAGGGAGACACTATCAGTTAAGGTAAGTACGTTAGAAATTCTCATTTTACACATAACCAATTTATAGAATTTTTGTAAAAATAATTAATGTATAGTAAAGTCAAAATACCCACTACTAAAGTCCATTATTCCACTGTTTCCTATTAATGGAAATCGATTCATTGCCACCAAGCAGGGTGCACAATGTGCGTTTCCAAACCAACTGAAAATAATGTCCTATAACTTGCAACATACTAGGAGGGCTTCCCTGAACTCAAAAAACGCAACAAAAACTTTACGACATAATTATTATCGCCGCGGGCTATGCGGCATACCTGTCATCAAACGACCCGACGCACATTAAAAACCTATAAAGGTAAGCGAATCAATTGCGTTCGAGACAGCAAAAAGAGTGATAATATTTTAACGATGCCGTAAAGTTTTTGTTGCATTTTTTATGCCGGGAACTGATTACTTCAACTATGACTAAATATGGTGGCCGTTGGCTGTGACGTCACCTTGGATCAATTCATGCGATATCATGGAGTAGTATAGCAAAATGCAACAATTCTCTAATATTATTCCAAAAATTATCACATTTTAAATGCTTTTATGACTTAACTTCCTCGGATATTATATTATTATACTTCGTAAATGAGAAAAGAAAAGAAATATGCACAAAAAAGTGGCAAAATTTGTTATTATAAAAAGTTTATTTTCAGTAGTTCGTAACTTTTTCTTTATTTTCCGCCTTAATTTTCTATTGAGATGTCTGAATCTAATATATGTCCTAGTTCTAACTAAATACAACAAAATTTCTTCTAGAAATTTGTCTGAAATTTCAACAGAGGCGGTCTTGGTCTTAACTTTGTCGGATAATATCCTAAAAATATTACATTCGTTAGAAAAAAAGTTTTTGTGAAATTTTTGGAATTCTGCCTCGATTAAACGGACCAATTCTATAATTCATCACTTGGGTGCATGAGATTACTTCTTGATAAAAATTGAATCCAATCGGGGGCTTTACTTGTTTGAATTCAAATTCGGATACTTCTTCTGAAATCTATGCGCTACATATCCAGCGATGAATTTGAGCCTCTCATTAGAAATGGTGTCGGGCATTTGGTTTTCATCGAGTAACTTCAAAAGTGTTTCATGATCTTCACAAAGTACATCCGAAAAACTAATATTTCTATCGTATTACCACTATTATTATTAGGATTAGAGTCACTCAAGTCATATCCTAGATCTTGGAATGTATAATCTAAAACATCTACATTTTCAGGGCCAGGTGAAAAATTTATATTTTTTTCAAATTCAGTGTACGACAAAACGTTTTGGAAAAGTTCTCGTGTTATGCACACTTCTTGTTCTTGCCTGTTTGGGGACTATAGGAGCAATGCACTCGTGTCCCACAGTAGCTATGGAGGCAATGCTTGATCTACTTTCTTTACACTTGCATATAAGGAAGGAGGCAGCACTTAATGATTTAGGGCTGCATCAAGTTTAAGCCAGGCGATCTGCTTGGTCACTTAAGGATTTTGGAGCTAATCCATTTTGAGTCCATGACCAAACATACTGACTCAAGGCCAGTCAAACAGGACTTTGACTGCCCGTTTGATGTGCTGATGGAAAGCCTTTAGACGAGCAAGTTGGAGACAATACGATTGGAACAAGGGTCACTCATCTGGTATACATATGGATCTAAGATGGCTGAAGGGGTAGGAGTGGGCGTAGCAGGGCCAAGATGCACGTTATCAAAAGCCCTAGGCAACACCCCAACCATCTTCCAAGCAGAAATACATGCTATAGATCTGTGTGCCCAGGAATACCTAAATAAAGGCATTCGTAGGGCAAAGATATAGATATTATCAGATAGCCAGGCAGCATTAAAAGCTCTAAGGTCCTATACCTTTGAGTCTAAAATTGCTTGGCATTGCAAACAATCCCTGAAGCAACTGGCCAACAACAACAAGATTACCTTGATGTGGGTGCAAGGGCATGTGGGGGTACAAGGTAATGAACTTGCTGACAGCCTTGCAAAAAAAGGATCTTAAGCACAATTTATTGGACCTGAACCGTTCTGTGGCTTGGCCAAGGGACACATAACGGAGGATATCCAGAAATGGGAAAAGAACCAGAAAAAGGCCTGCTGGAGGAATACTCCAGGCCAAAGACAAGCGAAAAAGTTATAAATTATTCGACAAAGAATGCCACAAGGCTTCTCGAACTTGAAAAGTCCGAATTAAGGCTGATCACAGGCCTTCTAACTGGCCACTGCCCCTTGAGATATCATCTCAAGAACATGGGCAGGACAGTAGACGATAAATGCAGATACTGTGATACTGTAACTGAAACTGCGGAACATATACTTTGCGAATGCAAGGCATTAATCCGCACTAGGCTAAAGTTCCTAGAGCAGGTGGAATTAACGCCTGAAGATATAGGTAAACTAGCCCCCAGGAAAATCACAAGCTTTATTAAAAGTCTTGGAATCCTGGGCAATAACTAGATGTAATAATAATAATAATAATAATAATAATTTATTTGCCAGAATCAGATACAAATATGTACATATGGCACGTCAAATACATTATCAGTAAATAAACAAACGTAAGATATATATATACACGATATACAAACAAACACATAATGTAAATATACACACACAAACACATAATTTAAATATACACACATAAATGTATGCATAATTTAACTGTCGAGCACGATAAAATCAATATAAGGATAAAACTAAAATAAAATAGTGAATATTTAAAAAGAAAGATCACATGAAACATAAAAGATCACAAATATTAATTTTTACATAAAAATTCTGTTATAGAGTAAAAACAGTTTGTAGACAAGTATTCTTTCACTTTTTTTAAAAATGTCATGTACTGCGAGACACTGCGAATCTCCTCAGGAAGAGCATTATACAAATTGATACAATTATATTAAGGGGAACGCTTAAAGGCACTTGTGCGATGGAAAGGAATACTGAGGAGTTCACCATGTCTCGTTACATAGTTATGAAAGTTTGCTCTCTTTCTAAAATGTTCTATATTAATTTTAGTAAATGTGAGACATTTTAAGATATATATAGACGGAACAGTGAGAATTGATTTATTTATAAATATATCTCTGCAAATTTCAGTAACTTTCAGATCAAAGATCAATCGGATAATTTTTTTTTGTTCTATAAAAACCCTCTGTATTTCTATAGTTCTGCCCCATGCCATAATATTAAACGATATGTGACTATATGCCATAGAATAATAAATATTAACTAAACCATCTATATCTAGAGTTGATTTCAACTGTAATATTGCAAAGTACGATTTATTTAATTTGTTACATACATGGTCAACATGGTTAGTCCAGGATAACTTGTGATCAAGTAATGTGCCAAGTAATTTTACTGATTCAGATCTAGTAATATTCTCATAAAGAACAATATCCTTTGGAACAGGTCTCTGCAAATGAAAATTTAAAGGCACAGTTTTTTTCTCATTTAGGATGAGTTTGTTTCTTTGGCACCATGTGCTTAGTGACTCAATAGTATTACCAACAAGGTTTTGAAGTTCCTCAGGAGTGTCCGCTGACAAGGTAATTGTTGTGTCGTAAGCAAACATTGTCACGTGACAATTTTTCATGTAACAGGGTAAATCATTAACATATAATATGAACAGTAAAGGACCTAATACGGAACCCTGAGGAACACCAAGCTCAACATCATGTACGTCAGATTTTTCCCCATTTAAGTGTACAACCAAGGATCTATTTTCCATATATGACATTAACCATGAAAGAATATTTCCTCTAATACCAATGCTCTGTAGTTTAAAGCTCAATATTTCTTTGTTGACGGTATCAAAGGCTTTGGAAAGATCAAACATTAGTGAGACCACATACCTGCCCTGGTCCAAGCACTGATATACATGCTCCAGTAGATGACAGGATGCCGTCTCAACCGATTTTCCCAATCGAGAACCATGCTGAGATAACGTCAATATATGGTTTTTTTCAACAAAGTTTGAAATCCTGTTACACCCCACTCTTTCAGGTATTTTAGATAAGATGCTCAAAATAGATATTTGGCGATAATTTTCGAGATCAGTGGGGTCGCCTTTCTTTAACAATGGAATAACACTGGCAAGTTTTAAGCATGTTGGAAAAATTCCATTCTCAACTGATTTATTTATCAAATGGACAAAAGGCTCCAAAATATTATTTTCAATGCTTTTGATAATTTTAGCTGTTAGATCATCATAGCCACTTGAATTTTTGTTTTTAAGTTGCAAAATAATATTATGAACCTCTTCTACAGTGACAGTATCAAAGTACATTGAATTTATAACGAATTTGCTTAGAGTGCACGGTAGAGAGAGGTTTAAACCGAAATGTTCATTAATAGATTTAGATGCAACACTAGAAAAATGACATCCAAATGTTTTAGCTACTTCTCTTTTGTCACATATGACAGTAACATTAACCTTAAGAACAATTTGGTCTGTGGCACTCTTACTTTTCCTATCTAATATTTTGTTAACAATATTCCATGTCTCTTTATTTTTATTTGTAGAACTATTTATTTTGTTGTTGTAGTATGTTTGTTTTTCTGTTTTTATAACCTTCCTGTACATCTTTTTTTCTTCGTCATATTTTGTTTTAAATTCAATGGAATTTAAATTTGCCATAAGCTAAAACAAATTTTTTAAATACAGACTTTGTTGTTTTATTTCATAAGTCACCCACTCCTTGTTATCTTTCAAGTTAGTATTTTTTAATTTTATGTACTAGATTCACAAAAGATCTCTTTAGGTCGAAATGAAGTAAGGCTATTTAAAGCCAAGCGACCCCTGAAACAATCTACAATCTATGCACATTTCATTTTCTATGATATCCTGGTGTGCATTGTCTATTTCTAATGGTTCAAGTAAACAAGATTCTGAACTTTCTTCGGTATTTTTGTTCATAGAAAATATTGCATGTGAATGTTTACCAAATGTATCCCCGCAACCTGTATTTCATATCTAGAGGAGCAGTTGGATTGTTGTTTGTTTCCACAATGTCTTGGTTAAGTCTATATGTGCATATACAATTCGAATTATTATATTCCTTATGTAAATATTTTCGCAGTTCAATCAATGGATTTATATTTAGTAAAATTCCTTTCTGAAATGGAGACTGATGTGTTGCAACAATCATATTGGATATTACCTTAGACGTTTCTTTGAGAATCAGTAATTGCTTATCCAAATCAACACCAAATGCATTCATTCCTGGATGCGTATTGGCATATTGTACCATTATTCAGAGCTGCTGTACTCTCATTCGCAGTATATTATGGTTTCATGTTACGCATAATTTCAAAATACAATATATACTGTGATTTAGAACATGAATCTGTTTTAACGGTCTGAAATGCAGTATATAATGGGTTTAAATATGTATACTGCGATTATTTAATTATCGTACACATGTACGCAAGAAGTGAATTTTTAAACTGCTTTGCAAGAAAGGTGTGCGTGTAATCAGTGTTCTAAAATTTAATTCACTGAATTAAGCAAAATTACAACTCCAACGCAACTGGCAAGTTTCCTTTGCAATTTAAGAAAATGACGTTCTTCAACACAAATAGGAGTTCAGCCTACAGCCATTAGCAGAAGATGAATCAGAAACGGCCTCACATCTGAAAAAGGACGACTTCAATCAGGCAGACCCTAAAACTTGGAACTAAAAAAAACTGTTAAACGAAAACCTAATTTGGTAGATAATATATATTAAGAAGCCAACCAAACCAAATGCCATTAAACAAATAAAAACGTATATACTCTATGCATAGGTACGAGTTTTTCAGGTGATTTAAATTAAAAATTCTGAAGGTTTATTTTACCCATGAAACAGTTGATTGTTTTGAAAAAGTTGAAAGTGACCATGTCAATATTTGTATGTATCTATTTTAGTGAAATACAAGTTTTTAAGTTACAAAAACAATTTTACTTCCACGTCCAGTGAAAGTATGGTAACTCAAAAAAAAATTAATTTTTTGTTTGCTGAAATAGGCTTAAAATGTCTTGAAACGTCGAGATTTTAAATATGAGCGAAAAAAAATTTCCTGTCTGTCGGTCTGTCTGTACTGTCTTTTTTTTGAAGCCTCTTTATAGGCTCTATTCATTCCTTAATTAGCATTGAATATCTCCCAACCACTTGGATGTAATGAATTTTTTTGTTGAAATAATGCAATCTGCAGATGGATATTAAAAAGTTACATTTTTAGCAGACTAGGATCCGTGGAGATTTTTGATGTTTTATTTGTAATAGTGTACCTAAGATATGTACCAATATTCAGTTCTATGCGAATTATTGTACATTTGTCACTATTTTTCCGTCTACTTTGATCGGATAATTTGTGATTCCGCCTCGAGGTCCTGAACATGTATTCATGATTTGACCAGTCCATCTAGTAGTTTCGGCTCTAGGTGCTCTCACAAACGGCAGGCGGCAAACAAACATTTTTAAAAGTCACTTTTTTGTATTCAAGGAACTTGACGAAAGCATGTCAATCCACCAAAAACTCACAATCTAATTTTTACATAACACTTTCCTGGTCTATTCTGTACATGAAAAATTAATTATTAATTAAAGTTTATAAATCAGTTTGTTTGCTTTATGTAGTACATTTAAGAAAGATTATTAAAATTTTTAGTTAACTCTTCCCTGTATTGACTAAGCAGCAAACAATTTTTGATTAGACGTATCTTGTCTTATTAGTCATGTATATGTACTTTTATTGTTATAATTACGATTACGCTTATCCTAAACAGCTCTAAACTGTATGTATCAAAAATATTTTCAAATTTCGAAAAGTCACAAAGCGATTTGAAAATCATCATAGCACGAATTTTGCAAGAGAAACATGTAAAACTGCTCACGAAATTTATATTGAAGGTTTGTTATAGGATTAAAAACCAGTAGCGTAGCCACAAATTTTGTTCGGGGGAGACGGAACAACTCGGAATATATAAAATGTCATATATGATAACTAGTTACTAATCTTATTTATTTTACATAATTAAAAGTGACGTAGAAAAATCAAAATATCACTATCAAAGAACGCAAGAAACAGTGACAGTAAGGTATGTAACTTTGGGCTGAAGCCTGACTATTAAAAACAACATGAAAATGATAACTAACGTAACAAATAATTTAGGATTCGTGGAAAATGCACATTTGAAAAAAAAAGTACATTAAAGGAAAAGTTTTCAAAAATTCTCCCTAGAGTAAAACCCGAGATAAAACCAATTTGTCGTCATTATGGGTAACCGCCTGTACCACAGCCGATTACCCGCAAAGTTATCAAACAAGCGGAAACCCAAAACTGGTTAAATCATTACCAATTTTTGGGAATAATTTATAATTGAAAATTGCTTCGCAGTGGGTTTAGTTCAAACCTGCAACCTTAAGTATGCTCAAAGAACAAACTAGACATGTTAACCACTGAGCTACCGTCCCCATATCTTGTGTATTACCTGTAAATAGGCATATATTTCATCACAATATATGGTTTGGCTTTATAGAAAGAACTTGTGTGCAAAAAAATTCTAATTCTTTCATTTGTCTTAATTATTTTTTATAAAAATAACCACGTTTTAACTTAAACATCCTATATTTCCAAAACTACTCATAAGATCCGAAATCTCGAAACCGAGGAACAGAACTCTCATGAGCGTGGGGGCGCAATGGGCATGGTTCTCCTGAAATGCCTAAAATCGTATTCCCGAACACCAGTGGAATTTGAGAGTCGGAAAAAATTCGAAAGTATTTTGCTATGTAATAAGACTACCTCCCTCCCCCGTTTTCGAGGATGCTGAGTACGATGGTGCTGGTACAATTTCTCTTTGGAGTTACGCAACCCCCCAAACGGCCAATAACCACCCCCAAAATTGGTTAAACGCTTATCACATCTTTTTCAACGGTGAAACTTTGTGTACCCGTTTTCGAGAATGCTGAAGACGGTGGTGATGCTAAATGTTTTTTCTGGTCCCCTCCAACCACCCTAAAGGCTAATAAACACCCACGAAAGGGGTAAAAAAAATTTGTTTGTAAAATATCAGCGACGTAGATTAAATTAATGTAGATAAGGTATGAATGAAAAAAACTGTATTGTAAGCATGTTTTATCTTTATGTATAACGTCTATTATTTTTCATCTAAGAAAAGCAACCGTAACAGTTTAGGTAAACTTATTTGTATCGTCAATGCAAATTTTCCTATCATTTTCTGTATTAATATAAATTGTACGTTTCAGTAATTAAATAGACCTGTTTTTGTAAGTACTCGATTATCTTTTTCAGCTGAAGGGTGAAGAAAGACAATTATAACCACGAAGAGAAGTATGATTATTTTTCCCGTGCTCAGCATAACCGAAAACGGACGGTATATACATTTTTCCGATGATATAAAAAACGGTTTTCAGGGGACAGAAAAATATTCAATATCCTCGAAAACTATATGCTAAGTTTCACCGGTGAAAAAGATGTAATAAGCGTTTAACCCCATTTGGGATTGGTTTTTGGCCGTTTGGGGGGTTGCGCAACTCCAAAGAGAAATTCTACCAGCCCCATCATGTTCAGCATCCTCAAAAACGGAGGGGGGAGGTACTCTCGTTGCATAGCAAAATATTTACAAGTTCGTCCGACTCTTCCGACGAAACATTTTTAAGAAACAAACTCCACTACACAAGTGATCATTCACATCGCATGATAGTAAGAGAACATGCTTCTCCTGCTATTTTTTGAACGAACAGAGCGATGGCGTTAGCCTGTGCCTGTGAAATTTGGCAAATGTCATTTCTAGTGACCTTAGTTTCAATTTAATATTTATCTAAATTTGTCAAAAAGTGTCCCTTTTGATGGTGTTGTGCCACCTTTAATTTTCGATTTAAAGGTACAATCCACGATGTGCATAAAATGTCATCTTTCGTTTTTTCATCGCGGTACTGCACAATCTTTCAGATACTGTAACTTTTACGTAATAAGCATTTGAAAATTACAGGTTTGAGAAATTCCCAAATATCGTTTGGCAACATGGCATCATGTGTTCCCTGCAACCAACAGGTATTCTAGCGCTCGACGGGGAAGATAGCCCGGAAAATAGCTGTTGGTTGCAGTCTGGTTTATGTTCCTTATATTGTAAATAAGGACTTTAGAGGAGTTTATAAATGGAATATTTCGATTTACGTTTTTAATATTCTGCCCTATAGATAGCACACTTGAACTATATATATTTTCATTCTAATATAGATTTTATATTGTATTTTTATCATTCTTTGTTCATTTTATAAGATTTTTGCTTTGAATCCCAAATAACTTTATTAGAGTGCAATTACGGGCTCAGTTCAAAACTGGCAACCCCAGTTTTACAGGAATTTTCTACTTATACAGGGTGTTTTAGAAATACATGCATATATTTTATCAGTGACTCCCGATATAATGTGAAGATTAATACAATTTTTTAAATTTAAAAATTAAAAAAAACTTTTAGACACCTTTATTCACACCAATTTGCGCACAGCGTAAATTATACACCCTTATACAGCCGAGTTATTGTTGCCGTCGAAGTTCATCTCAAGATTTAGGTCTTACATTTTTTGCACGTGATAAGGATACAACCCCTGTTCGTTCAAAGTGCGGCACACTACAAATTCGGACGCTCCGATTTGTGCAGAAAGCCTGGGAATACTTTATTCCAGGATTTTCTTCGACAGCATCTAAAATTAGTTGTTCCGCATCCAATGTCCTCCGACAGCGTGTACGACCGTTATAATGAGTAACGGGTTGAAAATATCTATAGTCCCTTAAATGTTGAATAGCGGATACAAACGTTTTATCATGGGGAACGCGTGTAAACATGCGAGCTGAATGGGCATATCCTCCTGACGCACCATTACAAAGTACAATGTTTGTCCACTCAATGATTGTAAAACTCACCAGCATTAAAAACTTTTAAATATAGCAATTCGCTATTAACACTAAAAATATGTCCTAAACTATCGACGGATCACTACTACTAGCTATTTGGTGACGGCGCACTAAAAATAGGCAACAAGTTGACGGTGAAGTATCATATGGAAACTGATCAGTGGCGTAGCTCGATAATAATCGATAATTATTTGCAATATTCAATATTTATTTTTTGATTTTTTGGGTAAATAAATATTGTTTTATGAATTTTAAAGTATGACGATGGATGAGTCTAAATATATGCCTGTATTTCAAAAACACCCTGTATACTGTTATGTGTATACTCCCTTACGGACATACTAACAAAGATCTCTGTAGTTAGTCCCTCTTAATAGAAAGAAGCTAGCAATAGAATGGCAGCTCGTCAGTTGGCCCAGAGATAGCGCTGCTACCAAAGAGTAATTAGATAGATAATTGTGAACCTACTAAATTATAGACCAGAATAAGGGGCACAGATCTGGAATCAGATTCGCGGTGTATAAAAGAAGCATAACCAACGCATTGGAACAGTTCTAGCGCAGATAGTAAAGTGATCAGATCAAGAGTTGTATGCGCGACCGGAACCAGAAATGGAGAATACAGAAGACTCTAGAGAACAACTCTAGGTGCAAAAATACAAAATGGTGCACAAACTTTCCATATCACCCCTTTTTTTGTTAGTTAATTGAAACAATAAATAGATTTTTCTGTTTTGTAGTGAATTCTTCTGTTTTTCTTGTTTGTTTGTGGGACTTTTCATTGTGCATATTATTTATTTTTTGAATTTTGATCACATTTTCCAGTATTTTTAAATTTTTTGTTTTGTTTTTATTTTCTCTGCTTTTTCATTTTTTTTTTTTAATTTTTGATTTGTTCAAACTACATACTTATACAAATAAATTTCCTATAGGATGTGGATATAACTAATGGACGGGTGTTTGGGAACCTAGAGAATTTGGTTGCGAGGTCAATCATGAGGGTAAAGTTGTCGGGAAATACAAGTTCGTCAGGTTGGAAATAAATTTGCCAAGTATAAAGCTTGCGTCCATAAAGGAGCAGATATTCATGATGAACATATTTTATTGACTTACACTGTATACATTTAATTTGATCACATTTGCATTGTATAAAAATATATTTTTAAAAAATTATTTAATAATTATTTTTCCAGGTGAGAAAATTAGACCGATTCCTCTTAATAGTGGATTAATACATTTCTAATTCTGAAAGATGTTAATATCTATAATATAAGGTTATCACCTACAATAAAATATATGATTGAGTTAGTACAGACGCGAAATCAGAACGACTTAACGAGTGCTCAGTCTGCGATATCGCAACCATGATTAGACATCTAATAATTCCATTAGTGTTATTCGTTGCGACCGTGGTATGTGACGTAACCAATAATGAGGTGGATGACAATTGCAATCTATCCAACGAGCTCATCACAGAAATAGAATCTTATGGCCCAACCGTAGAAAAAATCATAAATTCATTCACAAATGGAAAATTCAAAGGGGGTACGTACAAAGAACTGTCTGATTTTGTGGACAAGTTCGGAGCCAGGTTGGCCGGAACTCAAAATTTGGAGGACTCCATAGATTATATGCTGGACCTATTGACAAAATACGAATTGGACAATGTTCATGGAGAAAACGTCCAGGTTCCTCACTGGATAAGGTGAGTTTTTTTACATCAACTGCTTAAAATAAGGATCTAGATGATCTCATATTACTATAATATTTAGTGTCTTAAAATGTACGTTTAGATTGATTATGTATCATGTACATAATGCGTGTTGTATGATCTTGTATATCATTTCAAAATTGTTGTACAAGATTTGGTATATATTTATTAATATTGATAGTACGGATTAAAGTAGATACGTTCTCACGTTTGTGGCAAGGGAGCCATTTTCCGTTATACAGGAATCCCAACGAAAAATTGTCTAAAAAATCGGCGAAATAGTGGAGCAGATCTGGAAGGAAACCAGACTCGAATAAGGAAAAGTCCGTTTGTGATAAATAATCTTCAGAACAAAAATAGAGAGCTCAAGTAAATAAGCATATTTTGTTCCCAACCTCATCGATGTCAGACCATTGATTCGCAAGATATTTCGAATCCAAGGTGTAAAAATTATTTAAATTTATTTTTTATCATGAAGGAGTCGAGTTGAGGACCTAATTTTTATTTAACAGAGGGGTATTGGCGGAATAATAATAATAATAATAATAATAATAATACGACTTTATTTTAATTAATCAAAATACAACATAATACTGAATTATTTAGAAGGTGACAAAATCTAGCTTAGCTACTCACCTAACCACTCGGCAAGAAAATAAGAATTAAGACCATTTCCAAAGAAAGTAGAATAATAGCAGACATTGTGCGCTTGTGTTATTTTAAACGGGAAAAACACAAAAAAGAAACACATTGAATTAATTATAGAAATTAAATATAGAAACACAATCTATAGAGGCAATAGGAAGTAAGAATATAATGCAAATAATATACAGCGATTAAACAAATAAAATTACGATACATTATAATTACTTACCAAATTCTTTTAAACGTTTTTTAAAGAACATAACAGTCGAGCTTGTTTTTATAACAAGTGGTAAAGAATTAAAAGCCTTTACTGCATTATAACTAAAAGTACGGAGAAATAGGGCAGTGCTGTGCCTGGGAACATTGTATAAATTGCTATGATGAGTACCTCTTAGATGTATGTCAGATCCTTTAACAAGTTTGTTGTAAAGATATACCGGTTGGTGAAACTTATCAATTTTATATATTAACATACATAAATGCCCAAAAAGCCTTTGCTCTAGTTTAAACCATCCAGCTTCCTGATAATACGCAGAAACATGATCAAATTTTTTTAGTCCATAGCAATATCGAATACAACTATTCTGCAGTTTCTGTCCTTATATAGCAGGCCAGTAAACAACATCACAGTATGCAAGCACAGACAAGATGAGTGTGTCACAGAGTTTTAGCTTTATATGCACAGAGAGAAAATCCTTAAATAAGTAGAAGGTACGCAGTTTCGCAAAGATTTTCTGTAAGATCTTAGATACGTGACATTCAATGCGCAAGGTTATTATCAAAAAACACTCCTAAGTTTTTACAAGATTCAGAAAAATTTAAGTTGACATTATTAATGTGTGTAATAAAACTGTCACTATTCATAATTTCAGATCTATTTTTACCAAAAATAAGCATTTGGGTTTTACCCTCATTTAATTTGAGTCAATGAAATTTTGAAATTTTGAAAATTTGATCCAAATCTTCGTTAATAAATTTTCTACTCAGGTCAATATTATCGAACTTAAATAAATGGTAAATCTGCATATCATCTGCATACTGGTGACTAGAAGAATATTTTAAATGATTACTAAAGTCTGCAGTGTACACAGTAAACAACAAGGGGCCCAATACATTTCCTTGCGGTACACCTTTACTCAAAATTTCAAAATCCGAGGTTTCATTGCCTATTATAACTCTTTGTAGTTGATTAGCTAAGTAATTGCTGATAAAATCTAATGAAAGGGGGCTCAGTCCGAAATACTTAAGTTTAGCACATAGAATTCTATGATCAAGGGTATCAAATGCCTTACTATAATCAAGCAAAATAAGGCAAGTATTTTTTCCCTCATCACAAGCCCTCATTATGTCATCGCTAACCTGCAGTAATGCTGTGGTGGTGCTATGTTGAGCTCGGAACCCTGACTGTGTATTTGGTTTATACATTATTAATGGTGAAGTGTGAGATTAACTGTTCACACATGATTTTTTCTAAGACTTTGGACAAAACTGGCAATACACTTATTGGCCTGAAGTGGGAAAATTCATTTGATGTCTTGATTTTGGCAATAGGAATAACATTAGCTTGTTTCCAGGGGAAAGTTTTAGTCAATAAACATGTATTTATTATAAAAGTAATATGAGCCGTAAGAAAAGGAATGAGAAGAGATATCATTTTCATATCAATACCATCAATTCCTTTAGCATTTGATCTGATCTGTGAGATAATTTTTTCAACTTTCTCTTCATTAACTGCAGAAAAGTCAAACTAACTAGTAATGTTAGGAAGTAAATTATCATTATAATAATTAAAAAATTCATTATTGTTGTAATCAATGTTAATAGATGTAACACTGTTCAAGAAATAACTATTAAAGTCATTCGGATTGCCTACATTTTCAGGATGGCTGACAGGAGCAGAATTAATGTTTAGCCATTTCAATGTACGCCAGAATCCTTTAGGATCGATTTTAAATTGATGATTCAAATAAGCTTTTTTTTCATTTCTGACTGACATTGTTACAAGATTTCTAAGCTGCTTATACTCCTCCCAAGCAGCCACAGTTTTAACTTTTTTATATTTAGATAGTAAATCGGGCTGTTCTATAAGGCGCATGCTTATCAAAAAGGCTACTTACCATGTTATTGAAATAATATACCATATCGTCCACATTATTTAATGTATATAAGATATTCCAATCAAAATTACAAAGATCAGTTAGGAAGTTATCATAGTTAAAATTCCTATAATCACGATATGTTCTATATTTTATTGTTGCAGCAGGTTTTTCAAGATTTATAGTACATTTCACAAGACAATGATCGGACAAATCGTCCATTCTAATAACTTTAAGTTCCCGAATAAGATCTGCAGATGAAGTAACCAAAATATTAATAAGAGTTTGACTATTATCTGTAATACGTGAAGGCTCTTTAACGATTTGATGAAGACTATATTTATTTAAAAAGTTTTGTAAAAGTATTAGACCATTATTTTTTAGCTCGAAACTGCAATCTGCAGGTGGTGTGTGACGGCTGGCAAGAGAGCTCCTTTAAGTAGGATCAGTATTTCGGCTGGTGTTTGTTGCAATCGAAGCATTAGCGTTTTGATGGTAATATGCAATTATTACATTTAACGCGCCAGGCTTGTAACTTGTAATTCAGCGCTCGGCGGGGCACATAGCCCGGAGAATAGCTGTTGGTTGCAGTCTGGTTACATTCCTTATAGTAAAATAAGGATTTTATAGAGGAGTTTGCAACTAAAAATATTATGTTTAATATTCCGCCTTCTAAAAGCACATTTGAACTAATTTATAAAAAACTCATTGTGTCGCACATATTTCGTTATTGTTAAAACTACATGATTAGTTTCCACGATAAGCAGTATACTTCCTTTTATATTGAAATTTTATTATCTACGAAAGCGTAGGAAGGGCCATGCTATTGAAATATTTTTTTATAGTTCAGAATTTGCAATTTTGTCTCGAAATTTACAACTATAAGTCGAGTTCACAATTGTATCGTAGAATTTATAATTGTTAATACGGAATTGTAATAAAAAATAGAACCAGAAACGTGTTTTCCTCAGCAGCTAAGAGCGGTACGTACAATGATGAATATTTGATGAAGTCTTTTACGCGTTTTACTTTAACTTGGGCCTGCTTAGTTCTAAATCACGATACTTGCATAAATGAACGTTGAACATATTTTAAGAAGAAGCTTAAGAACGTACAATTTATTTAGAAATAAGGTTTACTAATTTTTTTATTGTATTTAAATTTACAGAAGACAATATCCAAGTTCATATGCAATTATATGGATACAGATCGACCTAATTTAGCTATGTTTAGTGTCAATGAATTCACTCTCGGTATAGTCAGAAACGGCCCCAACTTTCCTATTTTAAATAAGAACATTTTATAGCTAATTTATCTGACAGATTTTTTGGTTTAAGAGCGGCAGAAAGCCCTAAGTCATTAAAAAAATATGTTAAAAATACCTGCGAGCTTTCTTTAGAAAGCTATTAGACTGACACGCCACCCTTCTACTAGTCCTAGTTTAAATAATAGGACACCTACCCACAAGCCGGATACGAGAGGCTGAGTAGCTCAAGTGGAGAAACGGTACTCCAATGGGCCAATTTGGGAAATTGGACATTTATACTCAAAAAAGTAAAACTCATAATTTGATAAATAATGTTAATTTATTCAAATTAACCTACTATTTATACAAATCTACTCGTTTACTAAAATGCAGTTATGAGGATAAGGTGCAACGAAAATAGTGGTATCAGATGACTCAAGTGACAGAGATAGCAAGCAAGCACAAAGCAGGTGAAAAGCATCAGTAACCCAGGGCAACTAGCAAAGCGATAAAACGGGAGCTGGTTAAACACGGGTACCAGACGTGAAAATTACAGTGCAAAATTATAGAGAAGTTATATACAGTACTTGGCTAGTATATCAGTTTACTTACTCTTCCATGGATTTACTTAGGCTCCGGCTCCTTAGGTCATTTTCTGAAATGAAGCAACTTACTATAGAAGCAGTAGTAGACGCCAGGCGGATGCGCTGCTTGTCGATGACGTAAGGAATTTGCCAAAAGCCTGCTGCTCGAAAATGATATATAACACTAAAGATACCTGGGTTCAGACCACGGAGTGGACACGTCTGCTACTGATGAGTCGCTCTGGCTGATAGCCAACACGGGATGAATGATTTCTTTCCAATAGTTATAAGTGAGAGAAACGACGGTAGTAGATGCGCGGTGGATCGACGTGATGTTAAACGGACTATTTTCGACTTAGTAAAAATAATTCAATCATCTGAATTTCTGGACTTCGGAGCGGGCAGCTAGGTAGGACTAACGTGTCGAACAGCAATTCGTGAACTGACTAGCGAATATTTTCAATTATTTGCTTGTACGGATGGCGTTATATGAGTGACGCCAGATCTACTTAGAAAATATTTTTATTACCTTGCTTTGACATTTGGTAGGCTATACAAAACGGCAGGCACTAACATCTAACTCGCGTTGTGGTGTAGTATCAGCTGCTGAGTTTCGCGCGACTTACAATTTCCTCTCGTCGCTCTCCCTTCACCTGAGTTCATCTGTACTTATAATTAGTAGTGTTTTTTGGTGCATCTCTAGATTAATAATTTTATTAATTCTCAAATTTAATTTGCATAAGGCGGCACAATATACAGGGTGTCCCAGATTTAAACAGACATACTCTAGTAGAAGGTAGTGCACACTCAGCTGAGTTCAAAACACCCATACACTTACCGTTGAATGTGAACCGTTTTTGAGATACCGTTTTATGGTTTTTTACCAGAATTTTAATCCGCCATATTTTTGAAATGACTGCATATATTTAGATAAAATTTGGTATACATGTTATACTCTTTTAGGTTAATAAATAGCTTAAGTGATTTTGGAAAAATTCAAGGGCCGACCTCCATTTTTTTAATATGGCTTTTTGGATCATTAACATCACACTGTATATTATTTTTTGGTAGTGTTAGTAAACTTTTAAAAACCTATGGACCAGTTTATGAAATAATATCATAATATTTGATGGCACGTTTATGGTTATTCTTCAATAAATTTTCAAAAGTATTGAAAGACCAAATTTTACATTCTACAAATAACACAATCCAGTTGATAACATCATTATTTTATTAATTTTAGCTAAATACCTCGCAGAAGAGGTTGTTATTTGTTTTTGTTTTGACATTCAGTGTTTTTTTTTCGTTCAAAATAAAGCACATTCCATTTATTTCACGAATAAAAAATAAGTAATAAAACGATGCGATTAACACGACATTGTTGCATTAAAAATCCCAAGTAGGCGCATGTCAAATGTGTAGTTTTGCAAATAAGAATTGCTGTTCGCTCTTAGTAATTATTAGAATGTCATAAAAAACCAGTTATAAAACTAAAAATTTTAAGATGCCGTTTCAAATTAGTAATAAAGAATATGCGGATATTGCTTTTGCATAATGCTTTTGTGACGGAAATGGGACAGCTGCAAAAATAGAGTATCAAAGGCATTTTCCAAATCACATGTACCAGATCATAAAACCTTTTCGGAGGTATACCAATTTAGTAGGGAACATTGACAATTTCCGTCAATGACAAAGCATGAACATGTTCTCAGAGCTTTTCCACAAGAAGAGCAAATATTACAGGTTGTGGTAAATAATACATCCATAAGTGTTAGAAAAATGTTACTGTTAGATAGCAGTACCTAAGACAAGAATATAGCGAACATTAAAGAAGGAAAATTTGTATCCACCATGTTGAAACAGTTCAACGTCTAGCAGACGGCGACGGCGACGGCGACGGCGACGACGTTCCCCGCTTAATATTTTGTAGGTGGATTTTGGCTCACAGAAGAACAATATCGAGAGTTCTATTCACGGATGAAGCCCAATTCACACGTGACGGAATTAACAACTGTAGAAATCAGCATGTTTGGACAACTGAAAATCCACATGCAGTGATTCAGAAATATTTCCAATACAGATTTAACATTACTGTGTAGTGTTGTATTTACAATAATCATCTAATAGTGTCATAGAAGGAAGTCATTTGAAGGAAGGCTAACTGGTGAGGTTTATTTAAACTTTCTTAGAGATATCTTGCCAGATTTATTACACCAACAGATGGATTGGTCGCAGAGGTCCGGTAAACTGGCCACCTAGGTCTCCTGATCTTACACTTCTAGATTATTTCTTATGGGGTCATCTCAAGTCAGAGGTGTACAATGAAGAGTTCAATACACGAGGGCAGCTTCTAGAAAAAATCATTACTGTATGTGATAACATTATAAATAACCCGGAAGTGATTGATAGGTCAGTGAAAAACATATTAAAACGTTCTCGAAAATGTATTAACGCTGGGGCATTCATTTTGAAAACCTGTTATAGTTTTAATTACTTGCACCGTTTTTAATTTTTTTTTTAATTTAAAGTTCTAAATAAATTTACGAAAGAAATGGAATGTGTATTATTTTGGATTAAATTAAACTAAAAAAGCTTAGGAAAACTGAATGTCAAAACAAAAACAAATAACCTCTTCTGCGGGGTATTTAGCTAAAATTAATAAAATAATGATGTTAGCAACTGAATTGTGTTATTTATAGAATGTCAAATTTGGTCTTTCAATACTTTTGAAAATTTATTGAAGAATAACCATAAACGTGCCATCAAATATGACATTATTTCATAAACTGGTCCATAGGCTATTTAAAAGTTTACTAACATTTACCAAAAAATAATATGCAGTGTGATGTTAACGACCCAAAGGGCCATATTAAAGAAATTGAGGTCGGTCCTTGAATTTTTCCCAAAACCACTTAAAATATTTATTAATCTAAAAGAGTATAATATTATACCAAATTTTATCTAAATATGTGCAGTCATTTCAAAAATATGGCGGACTAAAGTTCTGATCAAAAACCATAAAACACCCCAAATGAATCTCAAAAATGGTTCCTATTCAACAGTAAGTATAGGGGTGTTTTGAACTCAGCTGAGTGTGCTCTACCTTCCACCAGAGTATGTCCGTTT
Organism: Leptura quadrifasciata; assembly: GCA_963675555.1. NCBI lineage: Eukaryota > Metazoa > Arthropoda > Insecta > Coleoptera > Cerambycidae > Leptura > Leptura quadrifasciata. Next base: position 38,104,019 of record OY776681.1, on the reverse strand, counting down.
AAATCTGGGACACCCTATATGTTTAATAATAAATATCAAAAGATAATTCATATAGAGGGTGAATAAATATAAATGTCTTGGGCACATTTCGGTAACGAAAAACGCTTCGTTACAATATGTACGGTATTTTAGATATAGATACAATCATTATTTCAATCAGTTCATGTAAATAAAACCATAATACAATCTTGTCATTAGAAAGATACAACAAATAATTGTTCAAATGTGCTTTTAAAAGGCAAAATATTAAAACATAATATTTTTAGTCGCAAATTCCTCTATAAAATCCTTATTTTACTATAAGGAACGTAACCAGACTGCAACCAACAGCTACTCTCCGGGCTATGTGCTCCGCCGAGCGCTAAATTTCAAGTTACAAGCCTGGAGCGTCAAGTGTAATAATTGCATATTACCATCAAAACGCTAATGCTTTGATTGCAACAAACACCAGCCGAAATACGGATCCTACTTAAAGGAGCTCTCGTGTCAGTCGTCACACACCACTTGCAGACTGCAGTTTCGAGCTGTTGGCTCTCGTCAGTACAAGGTAGGCATGTGACCACCGACACGAGGATCACTTAACTATTTAGTACATTTCGGTATCTTTGGGATAGCGACATGTAAAATAGTCAGCAGCCATCTAGCGGTCCAGTGTCTGTTGAAATCGAAAAATAAATGGTCTGACTGGGCTTAGCATAGTTCAAATGACGACTGGCACGAGAGCTCCTTTGAGTAGGATCAGTCTTTCGGCTGGTGTTTATTGCAATCGAAGCATTAGCGTTTTGATGGTAATATGCCATTATTACACTTAACGCGTCAGGCTTGTAACTTGTAATTCAGCGCTCGGTGGAGCACATATCCCGGAGAGTAGCTGTTGGTTGCAGTCTGGTTACGTTCTATATAGTAAAATAAGGATTGTATAGAGGAGTTTGTGACTCAAGTAAGTTATGTTTTAACAAATAATTGGGTCAATAAAATTTCAGAGGGTTGTAAATTTTACAAACGGTTCAAATAAAATAATTTCAATTTATTAAATTCTTAGGCAAACAAATCAGAATACAGGAGCATATAATTTCAAACTTTACATAAAAGACCCTGGGAAATAATAAAAATGGCCAATTTGTTTATTTATCTTTACATTAAACAAATGTAAATAATAAAAGTCAAGGGAAGGAAGTGTTAGACTGATTGCTTAACGTCCAGGATTCTCGCTCTAAATCAACAGATAGGAGGGTCATGCTAGAAATTGACGGGACCCGGAAAGGTACGTTGATTCTATTCACTACCTTATAAAAAATATTGTTTCATATATATGTTTGACTACGACAGATGCTATTATTTTCCTCAATAATACCAAAAAATTATTTATAGGGATATATATTTACGTAAACTCTTCAATTTATTCGTGATAAACTTTTGAACCCAAACGTGTTATCTAATTTTTTTTTTAATTGCTCTTATTCAGACGTCCGGTATGAATTTACTTCATTACACTTTAACAAACGTAGCTGAGTAACTTAACTGTACATATTCTTCTAGAGTACAGCAAATGCTACTGTTGCATAGAAAAAATGTGGAAAATAAGTGAAATAATAATAACTAAAACGCATTTCTTCCAATCGTATGCAATTTATGTACAAAGTTAGTTTGGTTTCAGTTTTGTCTTCTTCCAAATATTCTTCTGATCATACTTTTAATATATTGCAGTATAGTATATGATTTTAATACCAGTTAAGAAATATCATCCGAAAATACATTTTAACGATCATTCTATATAGGCCAATTTGAAATATATTCACATAGTTTAACCTACATATCCTAAAAAGAAGCAAATATGAAAATGCTCCCTCAAATTTTAGCCCAAATAAAAAATCATTCTTAAAACTTGGAAGCAACAGACAGTTTTTTGGGGACCACATTATGGTGTGCCTCGCGAGGCAATATTGACTCCCCTTGTTTCTAGTACACAAAAAACAAGTTTAATTGTTTGATTTTCTCAAATTTATTTTTAACTTAAAACATAACAATTGTTTCACCACACGGGGGTTTCTTCAGATGTGACTTCTTCTTCAACTTTGAGGAAAACCAGCTGTATTGTTTTTCTATAATTAAGTCTACAACCACAATTTGTATCAATTTGTACTTAATTTACTTTTATGAATTTTAAATTGCTTATACTGTAATAGGTATGTAGATGATATTGTTGTATGTTACACAGGTACTGATAGACAATTAAATATGTTTCTACAGTTTATCAATAGTTTACATTCAAACATTAATTTTACTATGGAATACGAAAAAGATAATTCTATTAATTTTCTAAATTTAACAATTACCAAAATTAATAATCCAAATGATTTTGCCATATATCACAAACCTTCATATTACAATAAATAATAATTCAACTCATCCAGCAAAACACAAACATGCAGCCTATATTAGTATGTTAAATAAATTGGTTCATATTACATTATCTACAGAAAATTACAATAAAGAACTTAATATTATAAAACAAATTGCAGTTAATAAGAATAATAATGAATCTATGAATGTAGACTTAATAACTGAAATTGATTATAAAAAAACAATAAATCTGGTTTTCCTAAAAATTCAACAAGAGGTCACTAAATATAGGACATTAACAGATATTGGAGTACATACGGAAAAAAATAGCGTACCATTTAAAGAAAAAACACAAGTTGAGAATTGCTTACAAAACGAATAATACTCTTGGAAAATATATTAACAATAATACAGATGACACACAGAAAGGAAATAAGAGTGGAGTCTATAAGCTGACATGTGGTACATGCTCTAAAATATACATTGGACAGGCAGAAAGGACTTTTAGAACACGCACGGAGCTTTAATTAAAAAAAAAAACCAATGATTCGACACACGCAAGCCATTTAATTAAAGAAAGCCATAGTTTTAATAATAATTTCGAAATTTTACATCAACAAAATAAAGCACTAAAATTGACATTATTAGAATCTTTAGAAATCAAAAAATTTTAAAATACAGATGTCATATTAAATGATAATTAGATTTAAGTCGTTCACCACTTTTAAATTTGTTCTGAATTAAAGCCTTTCTTAGAAGATTACCAGTTTTAGACTATACGTATACTTTTAAATTTCTTTTCTAATTAGGGTCTTAAGCTATGTATATATACTTCTTAGATAATTACCTGTTTTAGATCTCGTTTTAGACTATAAATACCCTGGGCTTTACTTAGTAATTTTAATATTATACTCAACATCTGAAGAGGCCACAGTATGGCGAAACAATTATTATGTTTTAAGTTAAAAATAAATTTGTGAAAATCAAATAATTAAACTTGCAACATGGATTTTCACCAAGTAAAAGTCCTATCTATCAACCCCTTGTTTCTATTGTTCGCGCGTTCCATGCTTCAACTAGTTATGGAATTATTAGTGGTATTGTTAAGTTAAAACACCTTTTTTACGGTTACGACCCCTTCCACTAATGTAAAAATTAGAAGGCGTCTAAGTGTATTTAATGTTTTTTCTAAATTCCAGAGGAACCGAGACAGCCGAAATGCTGGAACCAAGACGTGCAGAAGTCGGTGTTCTGGCTCTTGGCAACTCCGTTGGCACCCCCGACGAAGGTATACAAGCTGAAGTGCTCGTTGTTCGTTCTTTCGACGAATTGGACCAAGCCAACTTTTCCCAAGCGGCCAACGGGAAAATAGTGGTTTTCAACTACGACTTCGTAAGCTACGGTGTGTCCGTGTCCTACAGGAGTCAAGGGGCGAGAAGGGCAGCAAGACACGGCGCCGTAGCAGCTCTTATTAGGTCGGTTACTCCATTTTCAATGTATACCTTACATACAGGAAGTCAGTCGTATGAGGCTAATACTCCTCAAATACCTGCGCTTTCCATTACTGTCGAGGACGCAAGAATGTTCCAGAGATATCAGGTAACTAAACTATATACTGTAGTCTGTAGTTAGAGCTGGTCAAAGTTACTTCAAAAGTAACTAGGTATAATTGCTTGATGAAAAAGACCTAAGTTACTTGGCAACCTAAGTTGCGCATCTAAATATTGATTTTTAAGAAATAAATAAGTTACCTTGTGACAGTAACTACGTTTCATGGTTATATTTATAAATCATTTTTAATGTATTACTGGCCTTGTCACTCGTCATGATTTTATCAATCAATTGTATCTTAGGTTAGGAAATATTTTCAATAGCGATGACTATTACCTGAATTAATACAATTGATGAAAAATAATACCAACAAAATAAATGAACGAATGAATACCTAATATCTAAAAATGTGAACCTGTTGAAGTGGTCTGAAAATAAATAATAAAACGAAGTCATTTCAAGTGACTAGAGAACAAAATAAATACTAGTCTGTACCAATTTGTCTTTATTTTTTTTAATATGGACTTTAGAAAGTAAGTGTACCCTGAACTCTACAACTCACATAATTCTATGATAAACGATTACACAGTTCGTTGTAATACCTACTTATATACATTAAAATTAAAACAATAATGTCTACTAGATAATAAATAACGAGTACACAATCAATGATTACTTTGAACAGAATGTGTGCAACAATGTTACTAAACCACCAGTGCAGTCACATTAACCCTGCATTTTATCGAGATTGCACCACACATATATTGAATTTTATATATGAGTGATAAAATATTAACATTGAATATAATACCGGTTTCAAAGAAATTAAATTTCGAAAAGCAAACAGTTAATCAATGAAAATATCTATAAAAAAACGCCAGCTATAATCCTTGCATCAAATATGAGATATTGAACTCAGAATCAATCTATGTACAGTCGAGTGTATATTTACTGGGCACTCAAAAACGCTATAAAAACTTTACGAGCTAATTATTAACACCGATGAACCATTCGGCATGGTCTTATCAGACAAACCGACGTACATTATTAAAAACCTATAAGATAAGTTATTCAATTTGCAGGCGAGATAGAACAGAGAGTAACAGTATTTTAATGAGGTCGTAAAGTTTTGTTGCGTTTTTTCATTGCCCAAATATACACCCGACTATAATACTGTCTTCAAGGATAAAGAATTTGAGCATACATTTTAATTAATCTCACAATTAACAACAGTTTTGCTTATGTCTAAATCTACTTGTTTGTTTTTCCAGGACAGAGGTGAAAAGGTTGTCATTAAATTAAATACCAAGGCTTCAACTCTCACCACGGTAACGTCCAGAAATACGGTTGCTGAGATTACTGGTACTGAGTACCCTGAGAAAGTTGTTCTGGTGTCAGGTCACTTGGACAGTTGGGATGTCGGCGTTGGTGCTATGGATGACGGCGGTGGTGCCTTTATTTCTTGGTATTCTCTGGCTGTCTTAAAATCCCTTGGGTTAACGGCCAAGAGAACTTTGAGGTGAGTTATTACTACAAATCATAGCTATATGACATAATTTTTTATTTTCAGTTAGTTACTGGCTTTTTTGTATGAGCTATTTTCTAATTAACGTATATTATGAGCAGACATATGCGGCATTTATAAATAAACTTAAAACAATTGTAAATGTAGCAAGAAAAACAATGCGCCAGAAAAATAAGTTAAAAAAAATTAAACCGTGGACTACATTTGGACTAATAAACCCTATAGACATAGAGATCAAATAAAAAATATAGGTTAAGGACTGGAACAGAATAAGTCATCAAACAAAAAATAAATAAATAAATAAAAAACAAACAAACAAATAAATAAAGAAAGAAACCAGCCAACCAACCAACCAAGCAAGCAACCAATCGACCAATCGACCAATCAACCAATCAATCAATCGATCAATCAACCAATCCATCAACGAACGAACGAACAAACAAACAAATAAATAAAGCATTTATTTCCAACAGGTAAATATACCCAATTACAGGAAATATATAATTGTTACAGAAAACATGAGAATATAAATTACAAAAATATTACAAAATATTCAAACAATACAATTAAAAATAAATTGAATATTTTACTACAGCAGACAAGAAATAATTATTATAAAACAAAAATTGAACAAACTAATGACAATTATAAAGAAATATGTTGGTGAGGTTGCAAAGGGTAAGAAAATAATAAAAATAAATACTATTAAGCAAAATATATATATTCTTATAACGGATAACACTGAACAAGCAAATGCTTTTAATATCTTCTTATAAATATAGGTAAGGAAATGGCACAAAAAAATACTGAGTAAGAATATTTTTCATCAAAATATATCAAGGAACTAAAAAATGTATCCAAACCGAATCACAGAGAATGAGCTTATCCATTGTATCTTTGAAAGAAAACTCTGTACAGGGAATATCTGTTACATTAATAAAAGATATTCATTGTTATATCCTAAAACGTCATTAACTTAATCTTCTCGCCTCACACATCTTCCAGCGGCTTGTATATCAGTGTATGAGCGGGAGCTATACAACCTTAGGCGAGGGTTGTATAGGAGATATACCATCCTCCGGAGGGGATGTAAAGCCGTCGGTCCCTTGTCTATTAAATGTTAGGCAAGTAAAAGATCCCTACTCTTCTTAAGGGAAGAGGTTCGGCAAAATTCCTGGTTGTGGGTAGCTCGTCTACAGGCGTCGGTGTTATGCCTCAGTAGCGGAAATAGGCCGAGTTAAATAAATGTATAAAAAAAAAAACTTAATCTCGGAAAGCAATATGGTTTTAGAGGTAAAAAATGTACTGAGGATGCTGTTTATGATTTAACTACTGAAGTAATAAATAAACTAAATAAAAATAAAAAGAGTCTTGTTGTATATATATAGACTAGGCAAAGACATTTGACACAGTATGATATAGATTGTTATTTGATAGACTGAAATATATTGGAGATAGAGGAAACACTTTGAGACTGTTTGAGAATTATTTAACTGATAGATAGCAAAAATAGAGGAAACTTTCAGTAATTCCCAGACAGTCTCAATGGGTGTACCGCAGGGTATTGTATTGGGACCTCTGCTATTTCTCATATATATTAACGAAATTGAAAACATACCAAATAATGGAACTGTAATCTCTTATGCAGATGACACCGCTATTTTATTTATAGGAGAAAATTGGACAGATGCATACGTGAAAGATGAAGCAGGTCTCTAGTCGATACAAAATTGGCTAGATTTTGGTTTATTAAGTTTAAATATCAAAAAAACAACATGTATAGCTTTTCCTACCTCAGCTGCTAATCAACCTGTTTAAAATTCACTAAAAATTCACAAACTGTACCTCTGATTCTCCCAAAATAAACCAAAATCAATCTACTTTTTAGATTTCACGTTGATTAATAAAATATGTTTTTTCTAGAGCTGTGTTATGGACCGCAGAAGAAGAAGGCTTGGTTGGCGTGCAGGGCTATAATCGAGCACATACTAGTGAATTGCCAAATATTACCTTTGTAATGGAGTCAGATGAAGGCACTTTCACCCCCTTGGGGTTAGAGTATTCTACTGGTACAAGAGGAGCTTGCATTTTGCAACATATAATGAAGTAAGTATCGGATTAGAGTAGAGCGCCCAGCATCTCTTTAATTACACGCTCAGTAAATACACGTTTACATGGTTAGATGCTTAATCAAAAGAAAATGCTCTTTGTTTTTCAATACAAATACTAACTTTAAAAATCTGTAAATCCCTACCTGCTATATTGCTAAAAATTATACCATATTTTGACTACCCCCTTTTCACTATGGGGAGCTATAAAAAGCTCTCTGATGCAATAGTAAAAATAAAATTCATGACTATGTGGAAATATTTCACTTATACCTGCTATTAACTCTAAATAAGATTTACAAGTGCTGTTTCGAGAACTTTTTGATGGAAAGAGGAAGCATGGCTGTTGAAAAACAAATTCATTCAAGACATGTTCGCAGAATTAAGAAAAATTATGCTAGATCAGGAACAGAGATAACAAGAACAAGAAAAGAGACGTCAGGAAGAAAAAAAGAACAAGAAAAACGGCGCCAAGTAGACAAAGATGAACTGAAGAGAATGATGGAAGACCTATAAATAAGACATCAAGAAGTACAACAAGGCACCATCCTCTCAGCCACTAACGAAATTATGGAGGATATAGGCAATGTAAAATTCAGCAAAGTCAAAGAAAAAGCTATTCATACGGAATGAAAATTTCGTGTAGTTTAGAGAGAAGTTGAATGACAGTTGAGGGAAAAATAAACCAGCTAGTACTACTAGCTGGCTTCTTCACCAGGTCTTCGGTTACAACACCCCTCCCTTGACAGACAAACTTCTTGGTCAACTTACAAAAGACAATTTGAGGCAGCTGCTTGTGCTAACAACTGGAACAATGAAGAAACGGTTAAGTCACTTGTTCTATCATTGAGAGGTCAAGCATCAGAATCGCTTCAAACGATCCCAGTGGTGCAGCAACAGGACTTGGGGGTTGCATTAGATTTAACATATGGCGACACCTTGCCCAAGTATATCGGACTTAGAAATCACTTACAAAAAGCTGGGGAGGGCTTACGAGAATTTGAAGCTGATGTGAAGAAACTGGCACACTTGGCTTACCTGGATGCGCCAAAGAAGTTCTAGGAGCAATTGGTAGTTGAGACTTTCACTGATGGTATAAGGGACGAGGAGATTAGGCGAATTCTTCGAATATCTCGGTATAAGACTAGTAGCGAAGCTTTGATCCATGAATTTGAAATAAAGGCCGCGTATATGAATTCCTCATGGTACAGAGTACAAGCCGACACTGTAGAAGAAGCTCAATTAGAGGAAATGAATTTGGACACAAACCTAAAGAGCATACAAGATGTTTACCCAATAATGACCAAGACAAGTTTTCCAGGAAAACAGGAAAACCCACAAGGAGATGTGAAACCTAGCGGAGGTATCTGATACCGATGAAGCGAACCGGGACATATGATGCGAGATTGTCAACAATGGAACCTTGGGGAAGTAAACCTTGTAAAAAATCTGTAAGGAAGGAGAACATCCACTCCGATACGATGAGATTAATTGTTATGCTAACGGGCAGGAACCGCAACCTCCGAAATAGGAGCCGAAGCGACAACGAAGAATTCGCTGTTAAGAGGTATTGTCGGTAAAGGCACCTTAAGGAAATAAATGCCGAAGATGTAAAGAAACAGCAAACAGATCAAACAGATTTATTTTTGTTGAAAATTATGTTAGTGTTCTAATAGCCGCTTTGGATGAGCTGAATCTTTTAATAGCAATTAATAACTTGGAAGAAATGGAGCCAGAAGCAGAAATCAGAAGGGAATATAATAAGACGTATTTATTTTCTTGCGCGGCGGCATTGGTGCACAATCTCCTATTTACAGAGGATATTTTTGGTCAGCAATTCCTCTAAAACGCAAAAATAAAATTCCAAAACCGCCTACAACCAAATAATCATCCTTGTGCAAACCGCAAAACAACAACAAACGATAACACCACGATGACACATTTTATACTTCGAGTAATTTGACTTTTGACACTTCTCCATTGTTGCACCACGAACGCAACGAAAAGTTCCCAGTCTGCTATTGGTCGGCATATACCTATATATGAACCAAGATACGATATACGTTGTACGGCCGACGAATGTGTTCGCCTCGTGTACCGTTTTTCGACTATCACTGGAGAATTTGATTTTTATAAAAACTGCGTTCACATTCGAACCAGCCTGCACTAGTTGGCTCGTGTACGATCAATTCGTTCGGTTTTTCCAGAATTGGGCCCCTGAAGGCGAAAGAAATCCGTCCGGAATGGAAGGACGTTTCTAGCAAAATTGTTGCATTGAAGGCTTTATGAGGGCAATGGGATTACCTAAGACCTAAAGATGGACTATAGATGGAAGAGACCGACTGGAAAGGAAGTTAAAATGTGGTTGATGATACCCAGGTGACGGGAATTGCACGAGGGAATATCCGGAGAGCATTTTGGTAGAAATAAGACCTTGGCTTTCTAGCCATTACGGGAACGATTCTACTGGATCAAGAGCCGTCAGGATGTAGAGGCTTGGTGTCGCAAATGCAAGGTTTGTACTGATGCGGCCACCAAGGGACTCCTACAGGGAGTGGTGACAGAATGGAGGCTCGATCTGACCGTAATGTCAGTTCAACAGAATTTAAGGCGGAGGACTTGATTTGGCTGTACAACTCACAGCGGATTGAAGAAGGATTCTAGTTGAACATTGTGCACCTGGATAGGTTGGTGAAGTATGTTGAGGAATCTGAATAGCCTGACAGGGACGTTCAGGCTTAAGGAGGGGGCAGTGTTATATGCATGCCCACGCCATCTTACAAACAGAGGTTTAATCTCGTAATTGGAAGAAGTTAGCCATAGGATAATAGTTCACCAGTCGCCTCAGAGATGGCTCGTTGGTTCCACCACAGATAAACTAGAAAGCAGTAAAACCGTTTCAAATGACAGACTGGGATATAAGTGAAAACTCTAGAATAAGGATCATGGAGTATATAATTAGCAGAGCCAACGCGCTGGAGCCAGTTCAACACAGTTTCGAGATCAACCAAGCGATTCGAGAAGAAAAAAAACAGTAACAAGTTGTGGATTATAGTAGGGTCTATAGTAGATAAAAGTTATAATTAGTGTGTTATTAAGCGGACTAATTATGGTAAGGGATTTAGTAATAAGTCAATCAGTAAATACATTAAATGGAACCACATACAAAATATAAAATTCCATTTTTAAGCCTTTAATGTTTCTGCTTCTTAATAAAACTCATTAACATTCTGTGGAATTCCTTTATTAATTTTGAAGTTTATAGCTTATATACAAAATAAAGAAAAAGAATTCCATACAATTATGGATGATTGTTTTATTGATCTTAATACCAATTAAATTTCCTTAATTTTCATAAACAGATAAATAAGAGCGGAAAGATGCTATATTTTACTTTGAACTCGACTATCTTAAAATTGAATATTTTCAGAGTCAACCGTGATATACTTATTGCTAAATTAGAAAGATTAGGTACCGGTGGTAATTTGTTGAAATAGATTAGCAGTTATCTGTAAGGAACATCGGGGGTTCCACAAGGCTCTCATATTGGCCATCTTTTATTTAATCTCTTTGTGAATGATTTAGCTTCAGTAATAGCAATTTTCTAATGTTTGCTGATGATCTAAAAGTGTTTAAAGTAATTGCAAAAAAACTTATCTCATTGATGTGATGTAAATGATCTGCATTTAAATGTAAATAAGTGTTATGAGATAAATTTTGCAAGAATAAACTCGCCGTATAATTATCTTTACAAGATTAAGATGTTGCGTAAGACAAATCATGTAAAAGATCTGGGAATTAGCCTTGAGTAAGTTATCTTTTAATACCCATATAAATTAAATAATATGAAAGTTTCTAAAAAGGCTGGGATTCATTCAAAGATCTGTAGTAGATTTTTCTATGAACAGTTTAAAATTGTTATACAGTTCACTGGTACGTTCAATATTAGAATGTTACTTTATATCTGGTGCCCCAATTATAAGATATATTTTATGTAATATTTGATCATACCAATTATGGACATAATGAGACGATGACCAAAATTTTAAGGACTGCTAATGCAATTCAAAGTAATGTCGAATTTTTTTGATCTTCAACATTATCATTTAAGAAATCAACAAAGCAATTGTAACCACTTTTTATTATTTATAAGACACTGAGTGATATGTATTTACACTATCTTAATCTACAATTATTAATTTTTGTGAAAAGGGATTGTCCCGTAAATAAATAAAACAAAAAAAATATCTGACATACAAACTTGTTCTCCTCTTCAGGTTACTCGCTCCAATTAACGCAACACAAACCAGGTCAAGTCCCGGAGGTGTTGGTTCGGACATTTCCATTTGGAACCGCGTCATTCCGGGTGGCAGCCTGCTAAACGCAAACGACAAATATTTTTGGTTCCATCATACAGAAGCTGACACTATGGATGTTTTGGACCCAGACGCTCTAGACAAATCCGCAGCTTTATGGGCATCAGTGTCGTACATCATCGCTGATCTAAGTGAAGAATTCCCTAGGGATTTTGATACTGTTGATACTTTAGATAATTCTGTGTTACTTAAAAGACTAGCGGATAGTGTAGCTGCCAAAAAAGTTAATATTATAAATTAATTTAAAAAAAAATAAATGCTTAATATAAAGACACAAGGTTTACCAAAATTAGAGAAACAGAATATGGCAAAGGTTTAAGACAACGTGCCCTTGTCAGGAACAATATTAAATTATGTTTTTATTACTACTTTTTTAAAATAATCCAAACAATCTGATTCAAATTTAAACAATTACGTTTGTAAGTTTTATAATTCTTATACTGATGAACATTTATAGTAAAATGTTTCACATAGTTTACTTGGCTATGTTTTGCTTTTTGTCCCATTATTTTGAACTTTTAATTTAATTTAGAATAACTTGTGTATCTTTATATGCTTGTAAGAACAAATAAACGAAGTATTATTTATATATAAGTTTGTTGTAGGTATATAGGGAGTTGGAAATAAAACAACTTGTCACATTTTGTACATTTCTTAACATTTAACATTTATAACTAACAATAAATACCTCAAGTAATAATATTTTTATTGATAATAGTGATATAGAATATAGTCTAGTATACGTGTGTATGTATGAGTTAATATTTCCGTACGATTTCATTTTCTCCCATATTGTACGCAATGTTAAAGTAATAGTCTAGAAACATTGTCTACGTGGACAATATTTCTGGATCTTTGTGTACAAGAGAAAATGAAATCGTACGGAAATATTAACTCATACATACACACGCCAAGTTAAAGTATACTAGATTATATAGATAAATATCACCTAATATATATTCTTTCTTCAAGATATATTTAATTCAATGACATAAAAATCGTTGGTGTAACACGAACATCGAATACGTCTGTGTTTCTCTTTATTTCTAAATAAATTATTGAAACTTGGTGCTGTCATGCGCAAAAAAAATGGAACAAGTCTTATAATGTATTTTTACCAAAATCTAGTGGTGTACATCTAACTTTAATTTTTGTGACATTGTCATTTTAGGCTACTCATTACATATTCAAATGGTGACAGATTTACATTGGAAAAGCTCACGACAGCACATATCGTATGTAATTGATAAACAAAAATCTTGTAAATGGTTTTTTGGATGAAACTGATTTTTTTTCAAAAACGTAATAATATATAGGGTATTCTATAGAAAATTGAAAAGTTGCTACAACTTCCGCTGAAACCGGAGCCAGAAAAAAATTAATTTATATGTTAAAAAGTAAAATTTATCAAGTACAGACGATATACCAATAATTTCAATAATTCATCTGCAAAAATAAAGATAAAATTGAGGTATGTCATGTTCCTGTTACATGCACAAGAACTTTCTTAGATTAAGAATACTGCCTTTAATAGGGTCTTCCCAGAAAAAAAAATATTGCTGAAATACTTCACTCACGTAAAAAAATGATTTATGGCATATTTATTATCTTATTAGTTTTACTAATAGTAACAAAAAAAACCTTAAGTTTCAAAAATATTGGGTTCATTTTAAACAGCCATAAATTGGCGCGCTGTGACGTCAACACCCTAAAATCCAATCACAGAGGTTGTCTCTATTCAAGATTGTTTATTAATCTTGCTCTCTGTTAACATAACATAACCTCTATTTATTGACAGCACTCAGCACTTTTCTACTTTAGGTAAAATATCAGCGGCACCTTTAACATATCCCTCTTCCAATTGATTTCATTTTGATTGTAGAATTAATAAAACATAAACCAGAAACTGATAAAATAATATTTTCACTCCAAACAATACAAACATAAAAATATAAATTTGACGTTTTAGGTAAGTCATCTGATATGTAATGTCGGTGAAGGTTAAACCTAAACTACAGTACAAAATATTAACGTCCGACGCTTTCACGAATAACTTGTGCGGCATTTATGTGGATTCTGATTGGCCAATATTTACACGCCCACTGCTTTAGACCAATCACAGTACAAGCATTACAAATTGAAATTCTGAGAAGTTTTAGAGAAATGCTTTCTTTAACACACAGTTAGAATCTATTACAAACTAATTATATCCATAATCTCATTGGTTTTCCGGGTAGATACGTAATTCTGGCGCGTAAAAATGCCCGTTTTAAAAAGCAGTGAAATTATCAGCAAGTTGTTTTAACGATATTTTCTTAGAAATAATTCTTATTAGAAAATTAAATTGTTGTAAATTAATAAAATGTTTTATTATATCATTTTCACGACACAAATTGTTAAAATAAAATTAGCGGGAAGACCCTATTCCTTTTTTGATGAAACATACCACCACCTTTTATCAGTCTTATAGTTTACGTTTTATACCAAAAATGTAACCACTGTAAATTTTCCATACTACCTCAGTTAACAATAATTATATATCCCAAGTAATATTTTTATTGACAATTAGTTTAAATAATTCCTAATTAAGTATACAATATTCCTTACTTAAAGCCTATTTAATTCTATGACACAAAAATTGTTCCGTAAGTATACACAAGAACTTTCTAGAATTAGAATAATGCCTTTAATCCCCTTATGTTTAAACATACCTCCTCAATCATCTGTCAGTCTCATAGTTTAAGTCTTAAAAAAATCAGCTTAAACCGTATAAATTTTGCTGATATCAGTCAATAATTATACTTCGATGTTATACAGGCCTCAAACTAATTCCCTGTGCGACACTAAAATCTAATTTCATTTGTGGTTGGTATGTAAAACAATATTAAACTTTAATAATGTCACAAATATTAAGTATGGTGATTATTTTACCCAAATCAATATGTGTGAGAATCATTTTTACAAAACATTAAAGCAATTGAACACTACGCTCAAATACATTACATGATGCGCATTTCGCTAACCTTGTTAGATAGCATCATCAGGAGTGGTTTTCAGTAAAACTGACATAAAAAACTAATTTTCAATTTTTACCATCTTGCAATGATGACAAACATGGTTAGCCAAACGCTCGTCGAGTATTTATACTAGCGTAGTTTTCAAATGTTTTGTAGTTTGTTAAAATTAGGGTAAAATAGTTCTATGAGTACACTTCCATCCTTGGGACCCGATCCTAGCATAAAGATGTCTCCTTAACAAGACTACGGGCAGTACAAGTTGAAAGAGGTTTTCAGACAGCTCTTGAAAACTTCCGTAGCTATTGGTTTATAGCGATTTAAAATGCCATCTTTCATTACAAACGTGCGATTAAATAATCAATCAATTCTAGTAAGCCGAGATCGTGTGGGTGCTATTGAAACAAAATATGATATTAAACGAATATAATAAAATCTGGCTCTAGTGGCCAGTTTCTGAAACGTTAGATAGAGTTAATTATTCGTTTACTGTCATAGTTACAATTGTGACAACAGTTGTTACTATGACATTTATTAATAGATAACTTTATTTTACGTTTCAGAAACTGGCCATAAGAACCATGAATATATTATCATTCATATGGCACCTTATAATTTTCCCCCAAAGTATTGAGTTTTGTAACTGGCTCTTGCGAGGATGGAACTTTAAAACAAAGTTAGTTATTCTAATTCTATTCTTCGATAAAGCCATACTCACACGAAATGACATATTCAGTTTTAACAATAATTTTGTTTTTGAAAACTTGTAATTGTTATGTTTGCTTCAGAATTATATCCAGGAGACTTGTAAAATAAATGTCCATAACTCACTACATAATTTTCACCAGCTTAATTTTGAGGAAATACAAATAGGTAAACAACAAATTTAAAAAAAAATTACTCAATTAACTGATATCTATAAAAAGAAATACAACAATTGCGTGAATAGAAGATTGGATGCGGAGAATTTAAACTCATGTTTTTCTAACTTAATTGACAAAATAAAGAGAGAATGTTATTAGTTTCTTATAACTTGGCATAGTTTTTGAATGGGCTAGTAGACAATAACGAAAATGACAAAAGTAATAATATAGCATTATAGTATGACTCTTCAATATGTTATAAATATAATTTGAAGGTAGTTTTACCGACTATTATTGGTTTTATTGTAAAACGAATAGGCTTAAGATTAGAGCGTATTTAAAATACGGCAGTTTGCCGGTTTCTCGTGACGTAATATCGTCAGATACGCGCGCATTTAATATAACCTCGACAGCACCGCACATACATTTTGCACAACTTGTTGGCTCCGCCTTTCCACTAGCGCTCGTTTCTCTGCTGATTATGCTATTACGTCATAGCCAATAGAATAGCTCGAACATTTGCGGCAATATCTAACCATTTAAACATAGTTTAAACTTCATGATTATTTTTTTACTATAAGGCATTATTATAAAAATAAAATAAAAAATACGGGTCAACTGTTTTTATGCGTAGATGTTATTAAAATAATAATTAAAAAATTGTCTACCTGCCCATTGTTTTTCTGGGATTCTATTGTAGTAAGAAAATCATCTATAGTATAGTTCATTGTTCAAGCAAACAATCTCTGAGAATTTGATGGATTTTTCCATTACGCAAACGCACTCAAAATACTGGTTGCAAACAGTTATGGATTTTTGCGTTGCTTGACCGCTTAAATTAGTTAAGATATCCCTTGTTTGAGACAGTTCTTTTTGAGCGTTTTGAGGTTTACTTCAATTTTTAAAATATATTACTACTTATTAAAGCCTTGCAGTTCTATTGTTAAACAAGACCGCAGGATTGTAGTATCCCAGCTGAGCTAGTAGGTAAGCGCATATTCAGTGCTGATTACTCCAACATTCTTAACAAAATCAGCAAACTGTTTTGACCGTCTACAACCAGTAAAGAGAAATTCATCTTGTTTGAGCACAGAATTAGTAAAAACACAAGGATTTTTTTATATGAACGTTATTTAATAGTTTTTCCGGTTGTTTGCTGGAAACGGTATGTTTTTTATATCCGGTGGTACTTTATCTATTAATTTTAGCCTTATATTAATATAATTTCTCTCTCCCACTGATTTATTAATTTTTGTTTTAGTTGTTACGGTATTTATTGTCCTTGTGTTATATATGTGGGTATTATATTTTATTCTGTTCTTATTTTTAAACAGATCTAAGAGATCTCTCCGGCAAAATAGTTGTCTGATGTCCATTTTTTGCGTTCGTTTGTGGGGTAGGTTTTGCTTTTCCCGTAAATTATCTTTAGGAACCATTTTTGAATTGTAGAATGCAGGTTTTCACGGCCGTTGTCTAATGAAGTAGATTCTTCCGGGTCTTGCCGTGGTCGTCGAACTTGACTTGACGTTTCGCTGATCATCCTGTCAGCTTCTTCAGAAGGATTCTAAAGTCTTTAGAATCTACTTCATTTTTGAATTGTGTTCAAATTTTTCAAATAGCAGTTTTTTACTCCGCCCCATCCAATTATGCCGTAGGAGAGCTGGGTTTGGACCAGTGACTAGTACAATATTTCAAGCTGTGGTACATTTAGGAACTGCTTAAGGTATTTAAATTTTGGCAAGTGTTCTTAATTCTTTCATTAAATTGTTTATTTGTAGGTTCCATATTAAGTACTTATCTATTATTATACCTAGGTATTTTACAGAGTCTCCCTCATTGATATTTATAGTGTTATTAAGTCCTAGGTTAATGACTAGAGGGCCCAGATTAGGTAGGTTGTTTAGGTTTGAAGTGAAAGGCAGATATTCGGTCTTATTGTAATTCATCGTTAGCAGGTTATTATCAAACCAATTCTTGTTCTTTAGGTCTCTTTCAGCAGTATGTTTTAAGTAATTAGACTTGTAAATTATCGCCGTATCATCAGCAAAACTGAGAACCTTATCCTCACTATGTAAATGTAGCAAGTCATTTATATATAAAGTAAAGAGGCTGGGGCCAAGTATTGTTCCTTGAGGGCCACCATATTCTACATGTTACTTTTCACTAGCAAAATCATCGATAACTACGTATTGTTGTCTATTGGTAAGATAACTTTTAAGTAGGTTATAAGCATTATTTCTGAATCCGTAATTCTTTAGTTTTTTTAGTAATAAGTTGTGACTAACAGTGTCGAATGCCTTCGCTAGATCGAAAAAAACACATAGAACTGGCTCACTGCCATCAAGGGTTTTATAGATTTCGTTTAATAGATATCCAATGGCATCGTTGGTGGAAAGGTTGTTTTTGAAACCAAACTGCACGTTTGACAGAATATTGTGTTTTTTTTAAGTAGCTGTCAATCCTTTTTTATTATTTTCTCAAATATTTTAGCCACCGATGAAATCATCGATATCGGCCTGTGATTTATTGTTTTTGTCCTGTTCCCGCCTTTATGAATGGGCTTTAGCACACCCAATTTTAAAAGATGTGGGAAATATTTCGCTTTCTAAACTTAAGTTGATTAGGTAAGATAATGGTGCTGCTATATGATCCTTTACTTCTTTTAAAACTTCTACCGTAATTTTATCATTTCCTGGTGCCTTACCTGATTTTAGTTGCATTATGACGTCTTTAATTTCGTTTTCGGAAGTAGCGGCTAGAAATATCGAATTGGCATTATTTTTTATAGAATTGTGTTTAGTATTTTGTGGGTTAATTTTGTTAGCGAGATTCTTGCCTACGCCACTGTAATGTGTCACAAAGGAGTTGGCTATTTTTTGTTTGTCTATTATTATTTCTCCACTATCTAATATAATGCGTTTTATTATGTTTGTTTTTTTATTGTCGCCTGAAATTTTTTAATATATGATCATAGGCCTTTGGCTGTGTTTTTATGCTTTTCTATAAGCGCCTTATAGTGTTGGATTTTAGTATTTTTTATTAATAAATTCAGTTTGCTTCGATATATTCTATGCCTCTCTTTTAATTCGACATACGTTTGACATTCTGAATTTTAATTTGACCAAGACAACATACAGATTCGGCAAACGTATATCCTGAAGTAAACGAGTGCGAGAAGCAAAACAAAAATCGCTTACGTGAAATCGAGAGAGATGATTGTTACACTAGTGGGGCACGAATGAAACTTTCTCGACCTCCCATCTCACCGTGACCACATTCTACTATACCGTTTGCCGCGACAAGACAGACGCCCTGCGTTGATATGCGGTGATAAAAATAATGTTTCATGGAGTGCAACATGCTGGGAGTAGTATGACTTTCTGTTCCTAATTTTTGTTGTTTTCTTTCTCGCACTACTTTTGCCGAATCTGCATACTGTTATTCATTTGATGATATGAAGTATTTACCTAAATGTCTGGTTGCAAATTAATTTATTTAGTTATTTAAACACGGAAAACCTCCCTAAGTGTGAATAGCTTATATTATTATGTTGTTTATGTTTTGTAGTTGGTGTTACATTATCTGTAAATATTCTCATTGCAGTTCAATTCGTGCAATGAGGGGTAGTAGAAGACAGCTTTCAGCGGGAACCTGAAGATAGCAGACGAGATTCTGCCGAAACGTCATTTAGACAACCGCGGTAATTTCATCAATGTATGTTTGTTGGTCTTTTGAGGTTATGTTAAACTTTTGAGCTTTCCAACTCATCTAGTTTTTGCTCTTTCAAAAATAAAGACTTTGAGACCCTACCCGCTCTGATGGGACCAATAGAGCCGAAGATATTTAAAAAAAAGTTCAAAAAACCAGGTACGATGGCCATATTGAATACAAATGGAACTAGGAGCTGCGAATAGCATTTTGTAACTCATGGAACTCGGCTAATGACTTAAAAAGAAATCGCTTCTATCACCTACATCCATTTTAAAAAATTTTTAGCTTAATATTACTCCACTACGTAGGTTAAAAATATATTTCTTATTTTATCGCACGTTGTTTTACAAATGTTTTTATT
This sequence comes from Leptura quadrifasciata, assembly GCA_963675555.1. Lineage (NCBI taxonomy): Eukaryota > Metazoa > Arthropoda > Insecta > Coleoptera > Cerambycidae > Leptura > Leptura quadrifasciata. Next base: position 38,084,167 of record OY776681.1, on the reverse strand, counting down.
TAATGTCACTAAAATATTGGTCGTACATTGGCTTTTTATTAAATAAGCGTTGTCTCATCCTGTTGCTCGAAAACCATAAGCAACGAGTGCTGTGAAGATGATTTTTCGTCATGCCCAAGCAGCGCAGTTTTCTCTCCATTCTCATTTAGAGAACAATCAGGAGAGGAATTGTCCATTTGGAAAAAATTATTTGCAGTGGTGGCGCTGCTAGTCGAAGGAAGGCTGTGAATATCCGGGGAGGCCAGCGGAGGAAACGACTTTGGAGACATCTCCAGCGACTCTTTAAGGTGCATCACTGGATAGGACTCCCTGGAATATCAAGTCTATACAGGGTGTAAACTTTAATTCGGGCCAACGTTGGGAACAAGGAAATTAGAAGAGATAAAGATGTGCTGAATACTAAGAATTTTCGTACTGATTAAGGATCTAACTAAAATTTGGCAGGCAGTACTATCAGTAAAGTCATTATTAATATTCTACAAACTGTTTATAAAGAGTTATTGGTATTTAATTATTGCTTATATTACCCGTATATTTGCTGTGTTTGTATTTCCGATATCACGCAATATTTGATATATTAAATTAAATTATTTCTACTTACAATAAAAGTTTTGTTCAACATTTGCCGTGAATATTTAATCCAGGCCAAAATTTTATCCAGATTTTGTTTCTATTGATTAGGTACCAAGCAATCGCAGTCGCATTGTAAAAAATATATTCAAAACAAAGAATTTGCTCGTTGTACTTTTTATAAGGCTCAATTTATTCATGGGAAGAGGAAAACCGATTACGGAGTAGATTATAAAGATTACGAAATAGCTCAGAAAATATACTATATAATATTTATATACCAAAGGAAATTCTTTGGCAGTCATTATATAAATTGACGCTGATATAGTTTAAATAATATGTTAGGAAAACAAATAACCTGGGGAAAATAATTTCAAATACAAGAACTATATACTTATAGGCGAGGAAATATAACATAAAAATAGCCCCAACCTTAAATTTCTCTTGCAGTAAGTCGGATTGAGATGGGGTTTTTTGCATTCGCTTCGTTAATTCGTCTAGAAACTTTGTGCCATATTTTGGTCTTGTACTTTTTTGAAATTGCATTGCTGCATCGAAAAGTGCATTCTTATAAGTGCATCTTTTCAAGTGATGAAGAAAAAATTCATATCTTCGACAAAAAACACCCGAATCATACGAATTTCAGTACCCGGGGGCTTTTTGAGTCGCTGGACCTGAATATGATGTTCAAATGAGCCCCATGTGCACCTGGAGGTCAGGACGGCACCAGGAACGCCATCACCTGAAGTTTCCTGTAAACTCATGGAAAATTGATCAAAATTCGTTACCCGGGGTGTTTTTCGGGTCGCTCGTCCCGAATCTGACATCGGCAACCTCCCCCGGAGGACCTGGTGCGCGTGACCTGGTTAATAACGTCATCTCCTGGAGTTTTACTGAAATTACTTATCAAATCGATCGAAACTCGTTACCCGGAGTTCTTCGGGTCGCTCATTCCGAATCTGATATCGGCAACCTCCCCCGGAGGAACTGGTGTGCGTGACTTGGTTAATAAAGTCATCTCCTGGAGTTTTACTGAAGTTCTATGAAACCGTGCACGTGTTTTTCTTAATTTATAGCGTCCAGTTATTTCACTGTTGTATTTATTTGTCAAAAAAGTTAATGAAAGGGCAGATATATGTTCTCTTATTAATTTTATTTTTTATTTCTAGAATAATGAATACCGAGGTATCTATGGTGGAGTGCGTGACGTGTAAATACATTGATGGCTGGGAGAACCTTTCTACAGACAGTAAATTAATCCCTGTGCTAAAGAAGGGAATTGAGAATATAATAGTATAATATTTGTAAAAAGAAATATAAAGTTCAGATATTTTTGAAATTGTGCCTGCCTATATTTGTACCCATACCCCATCTTCCCCATACCTCGAATAGTTTCAATTGAATCAACTATTCCAACTCTGGCGATAAAGTAAGTTCATTGAAAAAAAGAGGACATGCCCATTTTCTATAAGTCATGTATAAGAATTTCATGATAATTATTAGTTATTACTTGGAGCTTCCTTACTTTAAAAGAGGTTGCCGATGTCAAATTCGAGACAAGCGACCCAAAAACTTCCAGGTAATGAGTTTCGATTCGAGTTGATAGTGAAACTCCAGGAGATGACGTTATTAGCCAGGTCACGCGCACCAGATGCTCCGAGGAGGTTGCCGATGTTAAATTCGGGACGAGCGACTCGAAAAATCCCCCCGGGTAGCGAGTTTCGATTGATTCGATAGGTAATTTCAGTAAAACTCCAGGAGATGACGTTATTAGCCAGGTCACGCGTACCAAGTTCTCCGGGGGAAGTTACCGATGTCAGATTCGGGACGAGCAACCCGAAAAACTCCCGGGTGACGAGTTTAGATCGATTTTCCATGAGTTTACAGGGAACTCCAGGTGATGACGTTCCTGGTGCCATCCTGACCTTCAAGTGCACAGGGAGCTCATTTGGACATCATACTCAAGTCATCTCAATCCGACTTACTGCAAAAAAAATTGAAGGTTGACTGCTATATTTCCTCGCCTATTATAGTAAAGGCTGATTTCATATTAATGTACACTGTGGTCACGAGTGAAATGGCGATAAGTGTAAATTTCTTTATTATTGATATTTCGAAAAAAAAAAAATTATTGAAATTTTTGCTTATCTTGAAAATCTTATTATTCTTCTCAAATGTATACAAAAACTTAATCAGAGTTTCTCTATACTATAGACTAGAAAATGGGGATACCTTCTAATTGGAATTTGTGTCATTAACAGTCAATTTCACAATCATCGGTTAACTAATGGTTAGGGGTTAAGTATTGGTTTATTATAAAAATCTGTTTCACAATGTCTGGTTAACTTCAAGGTCTTGGTTATCCTATAGTTAAGTCAACCAGAAGATAAGGTATTGGTTAACTCAAAGCATGATAACAACTGTCAAGTTAATTACACTATATTTTCGTATTGCAACCAAGTGATTTAATTTAATTCTATCAATGGATTTCGCAGATTATGATGTGATTGCTTACATTGCTTGCAGCAATGGTGAATAAGTAAGGAGGTCTAAAATACTTAATTAAATACTTGTAGTTTCCAGGATAGTGGGAATTTGATACAGAAACGAATCTCAAATATATAATAATTTCTTCTTAGCGGGTTCTTACGTCACGAAAGGAACATACTCTTCGAATTCCATGTCTTTCAAGAATCTTGGCTGGATTTATATTTGAAATAGTACATAACAAACAAAATTATTATATTGATAAATGCAGAGAATGACTAATGTGGATAGGGTAATAATGTACCATATCATAAGAGACACAGTACTGAAAATAATAAATACAAAAAAAATGTTAGGCCTGGGTACATCGCTAATGTACTCATATGTATTATCGCCCGCTGAATCCGAATTTGAGGTGAAAATTTGCCAATTAGCTAACAATTTTAGGATAACCTAAAAATTGCTAAAAAATACGAATAACAGGCAATATTGTGTATTACAAGATATCTCTCAGAATAACACAATTGAAATATTTAATAGTTGGTAGAAATCACCAACTAGATCCACATTTAAATCCAGAATTCATTATGTAGATTTCAGGTCATCAAAACAATGTTTTCTTACGCCGACTAAGGAACTGAATTTCAATTTGAGTCAACATGTATTTTTGAACTTTCTGGAAAATGAGTTTTGGAATGCACTACATGTGGGATGAATTGGTAAGCACGTCAGAATTTAAAATTTCCATTAGATGGGTCTCCTGTACATAATGCAGTAGTGGTAAGAGGTTGGTTAAATACAAGTTTTGAAAATCTGTGGATATATCGAATCAGTCCCCTTATCGAGTGGCCGCCAAGATCCCTAGACTTGACGCCACTCGACTTTCTCCTGTGGGGTACACTAAAACAAGTGATTTACAAGTCAAAACCACAGTCAGTTGACGAACTACGCGCTAGAATAACTGAAGCACGTGCAGCTATTACCCAAGAACAATTCAAAAAAGTAACAGCGAAATAACTGTGGTTTTGTTAAACGTTGTTACCAACAAAATTACTTTTTCAATTGTTTTCCAATTTTTATTCCATGGATTACTTGGTAAGAATAAATAAAATAATAAGAACAAAGTGATTGTTACTTTGACCACATAATTATTAACATGCAATATTTCTTCATGAAATTTTGCACGGGATCATTTTTGAGGGCGCTTAATCCAGTGGTGTACTCAGATTTTTTATTTAAAAAATTGCTAATACGATTTCGTCAATTTTCACCCCCCAAAAAATTACACAGTAGGCTTTGGTTTTTGTTAAAGAATTGTGACACTTTATCCTAAAATCCAGTTTCCCACATTTCAGAAAACAAAAATTCAAAATCGGATGGTAAACAAAAATTTTGTGGGAATGTCCCGCTCTCAAGTGGGTCACACTGTATATATATTTACTAATAGTTGACTCCCAGAATTAGTCAATCAAAAATATAACCAACGATTGTACCGGCTGTAAGAGAAATATTGAGAAATATATTAAGGTAGTAGCGAGTAATCGAATCTGACCAATCCTGACCAAATTTCAATTAGCAGAATTTGTCGTATGCAAAACCTACTTTATGGTTAATGGCACATTTTCTATTGCTCATGCCTAGGTGATGAATACTTCTTTTGTCGGGGCAAAAAATATTCTAAAAATAAATTTTGATTATTTAAAAATTGTTGATTCTTTAATTACATGAAATGTTTTTTCCAAAATTTTTCTCACTATTTGACAACAAATAATATGATTTTCAAGTCAGCTCACATTTCTATGAAAAAATATATTTTTTGGAAATATGAATAAAGGATTTACATCTAAATTGTCAACACTTACAGACCCACTATAAAATTTAATTATATAAAGACTATTATCAGACTGTTAAATAGAAAATACTAAAAGTAGTTATCATACAAATCCATATTTCCCTAATTTGCCAGCCCCAAATAGTGAGTCGAATTATATTTTAAACCCTGTATAGTACCAACATTTTACGTATTTGGTGCCAATTGTAGTTTGAGTTTTGAGATACGTGTAATTTAACAAAATGTGTGAACTACTTCAAAATTTAATTTATATTCGATGATAAGAATTTTTACACACAAATCTAAAAGCAAATTGAGTATATCAGTGAGTGGTAATTAAGAATTATATATAACCTGTAACCCGACGTGCTGGACGTCTGAGATATGGCAGAATCCTCGTCCCAGGATCCTTCAGCTGTTTTTCCTCTAGTAGCAATCCTTAGACGATGAGAATCTGGCAGCGGATCTGGCTTCTGTTCCTGTTTTTGTACAGGCAAACCCGAAACTGAAGACACAGTTGGTTGTTGGATAGTAGGCTGACTAACGACAGGGGTTAGAGGAGGCGAACCATAGTCAGGATGCTGAGGACTAGGCGTTGTAGCCTCAGATTCTAGCTTAGAATGAAGTACCTAACATATTAAGGTCATTAGCATTGTATCAATAGTAGTAATCCCTATCACTATTATACATTAGTTGGTAGAACAAATGCAGAAAATAATAACGCCCTCGTTCATTTAGGGCACTCAATTATGATACGTACACTTCTGTGAAACAAAATTGGGGACACCACATATTTTATAGTTTAAATATGACAAATATTATTTCCATAGTAACAAGTGGATTTGTCAGAATAAATGTTTGTTAATTTACTTATGTTAATTCAATTCAAACAAATTTTATTAAACGTTAAATACATAACATTGCTTCACCAGTAACCACCTTGGGACCGACCGTGCAACTACCGCGTTGTTCGCGATGGCGGGTTGCATGGCCGAGCGGGACGGTCCTGGTTCAGCTAAAAGAAAATGGGGAGGGAAGTCCTGACTTCTTTTGTTTTAACAAATTTAAAAGGATAATACCAAATATTTAGAAATACACTGAACTAATTTTGTTGCTGACACGGGTACCCAAATTAGTAGACAAAATGAATGCAAAAAAGGGTATAAGTTCTTAATCGTTACTACTTCGATGTAAAGACTTGAAACCTTTTGCATTATGTTAAGTTTCGGCAACATATGAAATATATATCTTTGAAAATTAGTGCACTCGCCCCGGGGATTGCAGCTTCCATTTTACACCCCCAATTCAATAACGAAATCGGCTAAAATTCATATCAGGGGAGTTTTTGGGGTCGTTGATTACGAATCCGAAGTGAAAATCGGAAAATTCAAAGTAGCGGACCTAAAATCAGAACGGTATCTGAGACCTATTCCTCTGACTGTCAGTTTGTTGTCAACAATAATTGTTAGAGCAGTGGTAAACAAATTAAAAAGTAACGGTGCCAGGACACATCCCTGCCTAACTCCAGTGAGGGTTTGGAAAGGTTCGGTTGCCTCATTATTATACATAACCTGGGCGTTGTTGTTTGTATGTAGACTGCGACATACTTCCACAAATTTTCTAGGGATACCTAAGCGGAGCATAATTTTCCAGAGCACTTCCTTGTCCACCGAGTCAAACGCCTTGGTTAAATCAATGAAGGCCATGTGAATTTCTCCTTGATGTTCGAGTGCTTTTTCTTGAAGCTGTTTAAGTGTGAAGATTAGATCCGATGTGCCTCGGTTTGGTCTAAAGCTACTCTGTGTTTCAGGAAGTAACTTTTCCATAACAGGTGTTAGCCTATTTGCCATCGCTTTAGTGAGTATCTTCCCTCCAACAGCCAGGAGAGCTATACCCCTGTAATTTCCAGTCCGCAGCGCTCCCTTTGTTTTTGAAGAGGTTGATTAAAAGTGTATCACGAAACTCCTGCGGAGCTTGACCACTTTCCCACACGACATCAAACAGTTTTTTGAGGTAGAGTATGAGCTCTGACGACACAGCTTTAAAGATCTCAGCTGGGAGTGAGTCGGCGCCGGGAGATTTGTTATTTTTTAGCTGCCCAATGGCGGTTAAGATCTCTTCCGTTGTTAGTGGTTTATCTAAGTCTTCGAAGGTGTCATATTGAGGGATAAGATTTATAATATCGTGATCGGCTTGACTTTGCTGGTTAAGAATGTTAGAGTAGTGTTCTTTCCATCGGGCTGTTATTTCCTGGTCTTCTTTGAGGAGATTTCCATTTAAATCTTTAATAGGGCACATATTTTTCCGACTGGAGCCGTACACTGCTTTTACTCCTTGAAAGAAATTCCTGTAGTCGTGTGAATCGGCGTACCTTTGAATTTCTCTGGCCTTGCTTGCCCACCACTCGTTCTTTATTCTTCTGATTTCGCGTCGCGTTTCATACTTAGACTGGGTAAAAGCTTCTGCTTTTGATGAGTCGTTGGGGTGGTTGATAGCGTTTTGGAAGGCAGTATGTTTGCGGTCAAGAAGTTCTTGTATAAAAGCTTCATTATCATTGAACCAGTCCTCCTGTTTTTTACTTGCTGCAGTGCCAAGAATTTCCTCACTCGCACTTTTTAAACTGTCTTTAATTTGTGTCCAGGTAGTAGCGACATCTACAGAATTGGTTTCTTCTAGTGCACTCAAATTCTCTTGAACTTTTTGCTTTAGCTGTTCGACGGTTTGTTGGTCAAGCAATTTACTAATACAGAGACAGGGTCTACGTTTTACTTGAGTTCTTCGGTGTTTGGGTCTCATAACAATTCTCATTTTAGAGACAACAGGACGATGATCGGTCCAATATTTGCTATCAATGCGCGCCTTTGTAATTTGGACGTCCTTGAGATGCTTCCTACGTACGATAACATAGTCCAGTAGATGTCAGTGACCTGATCTGGGGTGACGCCAGGTGCCTTTAAATTTATCCTTTTGTCGGAAAATGGTGTTTGTTATAACTAGATCATGTTCGGCGCATTTAGTTAGGAGTAGTTGACCGTTAGAGTTCATGTTGCCCAAACCGTTCTTGCCTATGATACCTGGCCAGGTGTCTGCATCTCTCCCTACTCTAGCGTTAAAATCGCCAAGAATAACGAGTCGTTCCATTTTAGGTATTCTACAGAGGGTTTCTTCCAGCTGTTGATAGAAGCTTTCCTTGGTTTCGGGACTTGCATCCAGAGTGGGAGCGTAGGCGCTTATTAGATTTACCGCGTTGCCATCTGATAGCTTATGGCGTAGCAGAATTAGACGCTCGGATAGGCCTTGTGTTACTTGTGTTAAGTTGGATACAAGTTGATTCCGAACGGCAAATCCTACTCCATGTTGTCTTCTTGAATTGGTGGGAAGACCTTTCCAATAGAAGGTGTAGTACTTTTCTGTGAGAGAGCCTTCCTCCAAAAATCTAGTTTCGCTGAGAGCTGCAACGTCAACATTGAGTCGGTGAAGTTCTCTATGTATTAGAGCAGTTCTTCTTTCAGGCCGATCGGTGCGAGTGCTGTCGTTCAAAGTACGAACATTCCAAGCGCCGTAGATGAAAGAATTAGTTTTCTTGGATTTAACTTGTCGGTGTTTTTTCGACATTCGATGAGGTGTCCCTGTGGGCACCCTCCCCCGGAGATCCGATCGGGAGGGTATTTTACTTCCGGATGATTTTGTCCCACTTGAAGGCTCCATCATTTTTTTAAGCCTTAATCGACTGAAAACGAAGCTGCATTTGAAGTTTTAGCTGGAGCAG